>CM045461.1:2747873-2957952 GCA_024666655.1 Dascyllus trimaculatus
ACACATCTGGAACCGATCGACACATCGATCACAATAAGAAAACATACCGATCAAACTGAACGATCGCTTTAAGAGACCCGATCAGGATCAATAATACAAGAATCCTGCAGCACATTTATTTTCAACCAGTCTGAACTTTAACTTGAACTGTTCCTACACATCTACTAACTGGTCCTACATCTCTACTAACAGGTAGACTGCTAACTAACTGGATCTACTAACAGCCAGTTGTCAGGTCTAAAGATGATCATAATTACAGCTGAAATTAATTACAGTCAAACTACAAAACATTAACATCAAATCTTAAATGTGTTATTCCTTAGTTTTCTAGTATTTAAGGATTTCTACTATCTTTAATTTCGCTTACAATATACAAACCGATTCATCTGAAAACGGGAGCTACCACTGACAACATTAACAACGGCTAAACACGATACCACCATCAGGATGATCAATAACTGGATCAGCTTAAACTGTTCTCTCTCACAGCCGGAACTTTCTACCAGCAGCGAAGGACTCATCTTTACACGGTTACTAAACTCATCAGAGTACATTTAATCTGAGCTGATGCTGGATGAAAGCAGCGTTAGCCGTTAGCATGCTAACTGTACGTCTATGCTGAGTAACGGGGATGAATTAGCTGAAGTTAGCTTAGCATCTACACGCCCTGCCTATAAACACGGTGCTAACAGTGCATAAAGCGGCTGGGTGGAGCTGTTAGCAGAATATCTGATGCTAACATACAATAAGAAATACTTATGCTAACGCTTAATCCCGTTAGCTGGTTGATGCTAACAGCTAGCCCGGCTAACGCATGCTCCGCCGCTGCTCAGACGCCGCTCCCCGCTTTGTGTCGCAGCCGGGCCGCAGCGCCGGTAAACGGCTACAAACCGGGCGGAGCGGCGGCAGAGGGCGGCTCCGGGTCACAATAACCCAGTTTAGATGTTTAATGTGAACAGTTTAGTATATTCTCGGTACTTACTGAGAACTAGAACCTGCTGGCCGATCATCTTGACAGCGGAGCCGGACAGCAGCAGCCTGGAAGGTTCTGGGAGCACGAGGAGAGGGAGGGGTTAGCGCAGGAAGGGACACCAGCAGAGCCAATCAGTGGGGAGACGTCATATGACTGACAGCCGCCTCCACCAATAGAATCAATGAGCTGAAAGCTGCAGGAGATCAGCCTTTTATGGAGGAAACGACCAAACCCATAAACATCAGGGGCTTTTCTGGATTTGATCAATAAATAAACATGTGAATATTAAATAATTTCTACTCATATAAAAGTTAATCTGCAGCCATTGTGTAAAATAAATAAATAAAACATTTAAACTTGTTTTATTAGCAAAGGACCAGTCAGTTCCTTTTTATTCAGTATTTAATAAATGCACAAATAAATTCATGTTGTTCCAATCAAAAATGAATAAAAAGCTGATAGACATGCAGACACATTTAATAATTAACTCAAAGAATAGCTTCTTATTTTGAAAAGGATGTTTTTCGCTTTAAGTTATTTCAGGGCCCTTTCACTTCATAATGCCTGATTTATTATCACAAAATAATTGCTGAAGTAAATAAATAGATACATCTAATGACGTGACCTTATTTTCACAGGACTGTCTGAAGTAAATAATTTCACAATGCCTCATTAATTTATTTCAGGAGTTATTTCACATTAAAGTTCATCTATTTATTGAATAGTTTATCAGCAATCCCTAATATAAAAGTACAAGTGCACAAGACAACTAATGGAAAAGCTCTGATAATGAACCCAGCACTGGAAGAAACTTAAATCTGATGAATCTTATTCTCACATCTTAGAGTGTTTCTGGACTCTGAGCAGCGGTTACCTGTTTTTAATTCAGTGATGACTGACCTTTACTTGTCTGTTCATTCTTGTTGTGATTCATTTGAACAGTCTTTGTCGTCACCCGTCAGCTTCATGATGAAGAACAGCTGATTGCAGCGGCTCGGTTTGATGCTGTTTGTCAGCTACCACTGTTTTATTAAAGCTTCCCAGCAGCGTCTCTGACAGGACGAAGGCTCAGAAGAGATTCTGCTTCAGTAAACATCCAGCAGTTTGACACAAATCTGTGGGAATTACACCGCTCCAAAACACAAAACTAATGCCACATGATGACATAAATAAATCAATCAATCAGACCAGAGTTCTGGACTATGAAGCCGCTTCAACACGTCCACACTGTCTTTGTGTGAGTCCGTTCAACGATCCCTAAACTCAGTCAGAGACATCAGGTGTTCATCACCTGTACCTGTTAACCAGTTTCTTCTTCAGACTCACATTAAAGGAGGAGTTTAAGGCGTCATGTGACTCTTCTGCAGTAAATGGACCAATCATGTTCCTCCTTCAGTCAGCAGGTGGTTTTAATGGAGAACTTTAAAGATCTGCTGCTGTAAACGATGCAGGATAGGAATGCTGGTAGAAAACTGATGATCATGTTCATTTATTGATTTAACTGATCAATGTAGCTGATTATTGATAACTGACAGCTGCTCGCTGAAACTTTAAACTTCATATATTAATATATCTAATTTATGGACAAATCAAAGTAAATTAATGTTAATGATTGAATATTCTCTGTAATAAATACCAATAGATTATCAATGTTCTAATCAGTGATCTATCAGCTGCAGTACCAGCAGAGGAAAAGGACCAAACATGAAAACATGTTTATGTGATTTCTGCATCAGCAGCTGAATACATATAGGTTTCCATGGCAACAGGATGCAGCCAGTGTGTGACGCTGTAACTGATGCATTCAGTGGTTTTAGTGACGGACAGATCAACGGGTTACAGGTGAGACATTTTCCCTCAGAGAGAATCTGAATCATCAGGAAACCAAACGCTTCTTACAGAATCTGGACCACGGTAGCTCCGCAGCATCAGTTACCATGGAGATTGAGTTGCGCAGCATCAGTTGCCATGGAGACCTAGCTGGTTAAAAGATGACCACCATCCTGATACTGAAAACTCTGACTTGAAGCTCAACAGACCTGCTGACACATTAATGTCACTTCATAGTGCAGCCCTCTGTGGTCTTTATGAATAATCAATCAATCAATCAATCAAACAATAAATAAATAAATAAATAAACAAATAAATAAATCCACTGAGGCAGTTGACAGGCGTTGTGACATCACGATGGGCCGGTGTTTCTGGGGATAACAGAGGAATCTGATTGGACAGTAGCGGTCCATGTGTCCTGGTTCAGGTCCAAGTCTGTCTGAGGATCAGAACCCCCCCTCCCTCCACGTGTTTGTCGTTACCATGGAGACCAGCTAGTTGCATCTCTGCAGTAACGCTGATTGGTGGATGGAGACGTGTCAGAGTTCGTCCTTCGACCCGCTGAGCACCAGACTGTGACTCGCTTCATTCTTCAGGAACTTCAGGAAGTCACGCAGCTCCCGACCACCCTGAAACACAGCAGACGTCATGTGACCGTCATGTCACGTGAACGACACGTCATGTGAACGACATGTCATGTGACACTCAGATCAATAGAATTCCAGTCATGTGTTACCTCGTATCGTATGGGTTCGTCCTTTTTCCCCACTGGAGCGAAATAGATGGTGGGAAACCTGCAGAGTGACAGAGGACAGGAAGTAAAGACTGACAGAGGACAGGAAGTAAAGACTGACAGAGGACAGGAAGTAAAGACTGACAGAGGACAGGAAGTAAAGACTGACAAAAGACAGGAAATAAAGACTGACAGAGGACAGGAAGTAAAGACCGACAAAAGACAGGAAATAAAGACTGACAGAGGACAGGAAGTAAAGACTGACAGAGGACAGGAAGTAAAGACCGACAAAAGACAGGAAATAAAGACTGACAGAGGACAGGAAGTAAAGACTGACAGAGGACAGGAAGTAAAGACTGACAGAGGACAGGAAGTAAAGACCGACAAAAGACAGGAAATAAAGACTGACAGAGGACAGGAAGTAAAGACTGACAGAGGACAGGAAGTAAAGACCGACAAAAGACAGGAAGTAAAGACTGACAGAGGACTCTCTGTTCTCACCCTTGGACGTCGTATCCCAGCGGGACGTCGTTGTCGACGGCGTTCATCTTTGCGATGACGATGTTCGGATCAGAATACAGCTGAGAGGGAGAGAGAGAACATCTGTATCAGAACCAGAGTCAGAGTCAGCAGAAGCACCTCAGTGGACCTACTGTTGGTTCTGACAAACACAAGAACCTTCACATGCAGAGGAACTGTTCATGTGCAGCAAAACAACACGCTCTCTACAGAATCCTGGCTCAACCCTCTGATCTCCAGCAGCGTCTGGGTGTTTGTCTGCTCTTATCTTTTCCTCACTGTGGTTCATTTTTCACTGCTACACAAAGTCCAGAACAACAGAACAGCATGAAGAAGAGAGAATTTAGAGACGTCTCCTGTCAGCAGGACTTAGTTAGAAAGATAATAACGATAACAAAGAGAATGAAAGAAAGAGAAAGAAGGATGGAAACCAGAAAAAATATCATAGAACATTTTATTTGTTGTACAAAAATGTAAAACCATGACCCATCATGTCCATCATGTCTCCTCAGACATTAAACTCTGGACTAGTGTCGTCTCCTCATCCTGTAGATGTTAACTACCTCCATGTTCCGTCATCTGCAGGAAGACGTTCCACCATGCTGGATGTATCTCCAGCTACTGTCTCCTCTGTTCCCTGGTTCTGAGTCATGCTGCATTTATTCATTGATCCAGGAGGTTGGATTCAGTCCTGGAGAACCAGAACCAGGAGGAAGGTTCTGGTTTTTCCAGAACACAAAAGTCTTATTTTTGGAGAATGTTTCTATTAGAAATGTAGAATAATGTGATTTTATGAAACATGATGAAGGATCAGGGACCATCTGAGAGCTGAAAATCCAATGCTTCCTTCTGTGTTCAGGGTTTCTAACTGACCAACGATCAGACGTCTTTCAAACCCACCAGCAGGTTTTTGGGATCAGAGGGTGAAAACTATTTAATTCACTAACATTTCTAAAATCCTGTTTTATGCCCCGGTTACTGCTGCAAGTGCAGACTGATGGCATTTAGAGAAATTCAGATAAAATACAAACGCAGGTGTTACCGTGTGAGCCAGCTCCCTGTACACCGGCTCCAGCTTCTTACAGTGAGGACAGGACGGAGAGTAGAACTGGATCAGAACATCTTTATCTGGATCATTGACCACATCATCGAACGACTCAGCAACAACCACCTGCAGCACACAGAGGTCACACCTTCAGACCTGACAGTAAAACACTCAGAGAACCAACCAGAGTCCAGCTGTGGTTCCATCAGTCTGATGATGAACCTGGTTCTACTGAGCTGTGAACAGCAGAACCTTCTCAGGTCTGGACCCATGGACTGGGTCTATCTATGGACCAGGTCTGGACCTATGGACTGGGTCTATCTATGTCTGCATCATGGCTCCACTTGGAAAAGAAGTGAACAGAGGAAGTGAACAATGTGACTGTGAGACTGGACAAAGATGGAAAAGGATCCAGGAAGACCAGTGATCCACTAAGAACCAGTGAAGCCCAGTGTCAGCAGGAACCAGGAGGTCTAGAAGGAGCCATAGTAGCACTGATCAGAGCTCCTACAATGACTCCACGGACAGGGAACTACTTTCACTATCTAGCTGTGGACAACAGACGGCAGCTGCTTCACACTTGGACCAGGGCTGATCAATGGAGACCAGAGTTAGTGTGGAGCTCAGACAGTGTGGAGGAGCCTGGAGAACATCAACCTCTATGGACGGAGGACCACAACTAAACCTGGCTGCTGCTCACAACTAAACTTCCAGATGGAGCTAAAGAAGATGAAGAGAAGCCTGATGGATGCTGGAGAACATTGTTTGGTCACATGAAGATCAATGAGTTGGGCTCAGATGGAGTCCAGCATGTTTGGTGTGAACCTGACCAGGACCACCACAGTGGATCATAGTCCTGACAGTGAAGCACGGAGGAGGAGTGTGATGGTAGATAAAGGTGCTGATGACGTTTAGAGATGCTCCATGAAGGTCTGAGGAGGAACCAGAACACTGGCTGACCAGATGGAGAAGAGGAAGATTTATCCAGAGAACAACATCACACCAGAGCTTCTAGACCAGGACTAAGAGGAACCAGGACCTGGACAGTGTGAGTCCAGACCTGAAGCCAGCAGAGGAAGGTAGAGCAACACAACCCCTCCAGCCAAGAGCAGCTGAATCCAACAGAGAAGAATGTGAGAAGGAGTAAAGAAGTAAAGGAAGTAAAGGAGGACGTAGGAAGGACTGAAGGACCAGAGACCCTCATGGAAGATGGACTCACTGTAGGTTCACTGAGTTCCTGTTGTGTGTTGAAGGAGATTTAACGGAACGACTGAGACCATGAAGTTACCAGGAACCAGATAAAGTGAAGGAGCAGCTTGTCTTCTGACAGACTTCGAGCTACAAAGAAAACAGGTTCAGGTTCTTTCACCATCATCATCAGCAGTCTGTGTCTCACCTTGACGTTGGCGGTGTTCCTCTCAGGTACAGGCTCTGATTTAACGTAACGTTTGAGTCGACCTGCGAAGTAGTCGTCCAGAAACCTCTCCAGAGACTGACCGTCCCTCCTGAAACACACAGTAATCTGATTACTAGCCAGCTGCTTCCTCTGCCGCCTGATTGGGTCATTATGAGTGAGGTCACACATAATGACCCAATCCAAGCGTTTAGCCTGGTTCTGCCCAGGTGGACCCGGTTCAGCCCAGTTACGTACGTGAACTCCTCCCTCATGGTGTACTTGTGGCCCAGTCTGGTCCGGATGGTGATGAACGGCAGCTCTCCTCCGTCTGACGTCCCCAAACCGAAGTCATCCTCCAGTTCAGACAGGAAGTCCTTCTTATTGGCTACTGAGAATGTTAGGCCCCGCCCAGCGTATTTAGACGCCACCTTCATCACCCTGGAAACAGCACACATCAAGGAGGAGCTTCAGTACACCTGTCCTTAGTATGGATCTGCTGATTATTGGCTCGATTGATTATTGACGTTGCTAAAATAAAAACTGATACCTGTCCCTAGTTCCCTGTATATGTATGTCACCTGTCTACATGGGGTACCTGTGCAGGTGTTACCTGTTCCTCCAGTAGTTGGACCCTCTAACGTTGTGATGATAGTCCAGGTCGTAGTACGCCGTCAGCAGGTCACGAACTCTCAGACGATCTCTGTTCTCCAGGGTCATGTGAGGACAGAGGCCGTAACTACAGACAGGTAGACAGACAGGTAGACAGACAGGTGTGGTGAGGCTGCAGCTCCTCTGATGTCCAGCAGGTGTAGCTGTGATCAATTAAAGAGTCTCACATGTGATCTCTGATGAAGCGTCTCAGCGAGCCGATGGTCAGGTATTCTTTGAAGACGACCAGACTGTCCTCAAACGTGTTGGAGAGTCTGGGAGGTCTGAACAGCAGCACACACCTGGAAACATGCATGTACTATATATGTCATGTATATGTAACAGACACACATGTTACTGCATGTGAACACGTGACGTTCGACCTCAGACTCACTCAGACTTGATGGCGTGATCCTCGGCCGGCTGCAGATCGGTGCTGTGAGCGAACCTGAACTGTTCTCTGAGGAGACCTGCTGCCTTCAGGAACTCAGCCAGACCAGGGCTGTCTGCACCTGAGAACACACCTGACACACACACAGGGGGCAGGTCAGGGAACAACCACACCTGAAGTGATGTCACTCATTACAGTCAGGTGAGGCTGAGTCGTACCGACGATGCTGGCGTCGTAGCTGTTGACGAAGGACTGCAGATCATCTTTGGTCTTCAGGAGAACCGAGTCTGGACCCGTCTGCTTCTTCATGTACTGGTAGATCCCCTCTGCACACACACACACACACACACAGACACACACACAGGTGAATCAGGTGCTTTCAGATCTTCCAAAACCCACACTGTTCCTCCTGAACCTGAGGTCCAACAGTGGGCTCTTCCAGCACCTGGAGTAAACCTGTAGCTACCTCAGTGACCCCCACCACAGGTACAGGTGAGTCTTCCTCTAGTTTGTCAGGATCTGGGAAGGTTCTTCCTTATTGTCTCCCAGAGTCCCGTCTGCTGCCTCAGGAGACCCAGATCTAACCAAACCAGAACCCCCATTCTAACGCCTGCTTCACCTCCACCAGCAGGTGTTCAGGTAACCGCCATGACAGTATTTACACACAGACTTGTTTATGTTTTGTTTACCTGCAGTCCGTGGTCCGTCATAGGGGGCGGAGTCTCTGCCGTACCTGAAGATCTTCAGAGTCGGATAACCAGAAACCCCAAACCGTCCACAGGTCTCAGAGTGAGCCGTACAGTCCACCTGACACACAGGTGAGACACACAGGTGAGACACACAGGTGAGACGGCGCTCTCTCTGCTAATGACAATAATAATGAAGGTTACCTTTGCTAACTGAACGCTTCCCTTCAGTCGAGTCGCTGCTCGGTCAAACTCTGGAGCCAGTTTCTTACAGTGACCACACCTGAAGGAAAGAAGGAAGGAAACAAGGAGAGATAAAAGGAAGGAATCAATGAGAGATGGAAAGTAGTAGTGAAGGAAACAAGGAAGGAAAAAAGGAAGGAAGGCAGTAGTGAAGGAAACAAGGAGAGATGGAAGGCAGTAGTGAAGGAAACAAGGTGAGATTGAAGGAGGCAGTAGTGGAAACAAGGAGGGAAACGAGGAAGGAAATAAGGAAACAAGGAGACATGGAAGGCAGCAGTGAAGGAAACAAGGAGATGGAAGGCAGTAGTGAAGGAAACAAGGAGAGATGGAAAGCAGGAGCGAAGGAAACAAGGAGAGATGGAAGGCAGCAGAGAAGGAAACAGCAGCTCTTCATTCAATACATCATTTTCCAATCTGAACCCAAACACGCTAATGATGCTAAGCTAACGTTACCATGGAGCGTAGAACTTCACCAGCATGGTCTCGTGCTCCGTTGCCAGGTAGTCGAAGTCCGCGTCCCCGAGCTCGAGCACGTCCCTGCGCGAGCACACGGCCGCACGAAAGTGACACAGCAGCACGAGACAGATACAGGCGGGAAACAAGCGGACGGAGGCCGCCATGTTGGAGATACAAACAGGGCACGGAGACCGAACAGAACCGCGGTACCGGCGCACACACAGAGCACAGTCGACACACACTAAAGACGACTCCGGTAACGGAGGCCGTTACACACGGGTTTCCGGGGCAACCTACAAAATAAAACGCTACTTGGCAACGCGGTGTTTCACAGAGCAGAAAATAATAAACATGTTTTAAATGAAACTGGACTGACTGAGACATTGAGGCCGAAACTGTAAATACTGAGACTCTGAATCGTCTGTTTCCATGCAGAAACATCCGTCCAGCTCTTATTGTGAAAATACTGAGGGCCTGCTTCCGGTGATGATCCAGGAACTTGATGATGAAGGCGGGACAGGAAGGGAAAACAGCGGAGAGCTGGTCTCATTGATCAACACAGCTGTCAATCAGCAACCGAGCCCCGCCCCCAAACTACTGTTTAATATTAAAACAACCAATAAACAAACAGCAGCCTCGGAACAACAAACACATTTAGTAGATTTAAACTCTGCAGTGTTAATGATTATTCTGACCTCCAACATTATTATCTACATCTGTCAGACTAACTGAAATATTACAGAAAATAAAATATTAACGATTGAAGACGGAAACATTCAAAACCCAACAGTTTTTTTAACATTTTAAAACAGACTTTAAAGAACACAGATGTAAACTTTTTTCATGAACAAGGATTTCCTGCAAAACATACTTTATAGCATTTAAAAAAAATAAAAGTACTTCTGTATCAGAGCAGCAACAATTAACCACTTAACCATCAACTAACGAATTAATCAACGGCTATTCTGATGATCAATTAGTCTGTTTGTAATTTTATATAAACTGTTTAAATTCTGTGTCTGCAGCTTCTGAAATGTGAATACTTCCTGGTTTCTTTCCTCCTCTGTGACAGTAAACTGAACATCTCTGGACTAAACCAGACATTGGAGGAAACTCCGATCCACATTTTAGAACCAATCAGCTGATTGATCGATCCAGAAAATAACCTGTAGCTCTGACTCAGTGCTGGAACATGATTCCTGATGTCTTTATTCTCTGAGATGTTCACATTCATTTTATTTTATAATGTTCATAGCAGATTTATGTCAGTGTGTTCAATATTTGTATATTAATCTAATGTAGATGGCAAAACCAGAACCTCATAGTGATGCCTGATTTCAGTCACATGAGGCAGCAGTGAGTTCACACATGTTCATTTAAATGTTTATTTTCCTTCTGATCAGCTGATCTGTGATCCTCCTTCAACAGAAACATCAGAGGACAGAAATAAAAACAGTTTGAAAAAACTAAAAAAATGTTTGAAGCGATTCATCCATATTCAATATGAATAAACAAACGTTGCCACAAAACCTTTGTAGAACGTTCACACAACCTTCACCTATAAATAAGGCCCCAGTGCATCATGGGAGCACAAACTGCTTCAGTACAAATGTTTCTGATGTTTCACTGTTGAGCTGCTTGACGCTGAAACATTTCTGCAGATCCACGTTTGTTTACCTTCACCTGCTGACATCATCACACAGCTGCTGACATCATCACACAGCTGTCACACCTGAGCCTTCAGGATGAAACAGAGCAGCAAGAAAACAAAACCAAACCAACACAAAGCTGCAAAAACCACACCGGCAGCCCCTCACCTGCATCATGTGACCAAGACTCCGCCCCCAATGACATCAGAAGACATAAATTAAGAATAAATACACTTAAATAGGCCTGCATGTGAGTTCTGCTCTGAGCTGCAGCTGGAACCAACCTGGGTCAAAACTAGAACAAAGCTGCAGAGCTCTGAGGTTCTACAGACGTTCCAGAGACGTTCTGAGTGATTTCAGACCTGCTCTGGTTCCTTCTGGAATGAAGTCCAGAACCGGTGAAACAAACAGGAACATTCTGAAGAACTCTTAACTGTTCCTCTCAGTCCGCCTAGAACCCGTCATTGGACTCTCTCCTCACATCCAGAACACTGCTGCAGACCTGGTTCTGGACTCAGTCTGACTGATGTGTCGGGTGTTTGAGTTTGTGAACTGTGTGCAGAACTTGACCAAGTCCAGAAAGAACAACTGTATGAGGAACTCCAAAACCATCTTGGATGGACTCCAGAACTAAACCTGTTCTGGACTCACTTAAACCCTGAAGTTTTGAAGAAGCTCAGATGAATCATTCTGGTTCAGCTGAATTCTGGAGTCCTGAGGACCAAGTCTGATGGATTTATATCTCCACCTCCTGGATCCAGGATGTTCCTGTGAGCTCTTGAGTCCCGTCTGGAGAACATTTACTCAGTTTTGTACTGAAGCGATTCGACCCTCTGCAGAAATGTTCTTTCTTTGCTGCACTTGATGGTGTAACTGTCACAGGTTCGATCCTGCTGCAGCAGGTCTGAACCTGTCTGTGATTGGTCAGTCTGGGGCTGCGTCCTGTCTGCTGATTGGCTGGTTCTCTGAGGAGCAGGTGGACTTGTGGACTGAGTGGAAAAGCTTCATGAGGTTCTTGAATCGAAGGCGAACCTGCAGGAAACACCACAATCATCCTTAAACCTACATTATAATATTTAAAGACAAAAAAACAACATCACAGCTGTGCACCTGGACTCTGAGGCCCCGCCCCCTCTCACCTGTTGGACTGTCCTGTTTCCAAGCTGGACGGACACCTGTCTGAACGTGCTCTGATTGGCTCCTCTCTGCTGACACGCCGTCAGGATGATTCGGTCAGCATCACTGAAACAAACATTGGCATTTTACAGTTAGTGGGTCAGGGTTGGGTAACGTTGTTTTCATGTTCCCAGAGGGTTTCATTGATCACAGTGTTGCTGGTGTGTCTCTGTGTCAACAGAGGAGCTGTCTGTCTGTGTTACCGTGTCCAGGTGACCACCTTCCCTCCGTTCGCCTCCATCTTGATGTTTTTGGCCTCAGCAGCTCTTGGCTCCGCCCCCTCCTCTCTGTCATTGGCAGTCTGAGGGTCGACTGTCTTCCTGTCTGGAGGATTGTGGGAAACGCAGTCTGTGCCGGCACTGGTTGCTATGGGTGACGAGGGGGTGTGTAGCTGTGAGAAGAAGTCACAGACTTCCTGTTGCAGGTGTGGGTGGAGTTTGAGCAGAGATGACAGCTGGGAACGAGTACATTCAATCAGGACATAGGTCAGCACCGATCAGTCATCAATCCATCAATCAATACAACAAGCTCCAATCAATCAATAATCAATCAATAATCAATCAATCCAGTAATCAGCAGAAACACTAAACGATCAGTCGAGCCATCAGGCCAATGACCAGCTAATTACTGACAATGAAAAGAGTCGGAGCTAAAAGAGGAAATATCTGATGATCAGCTGATACCTGGTCCATGTCTTCAGATGATGGGGCGGGGCTTCCCTGCAGCACTGACACCACCTGCTGGTAGAGGGCGGAACTTTCTCCCAGGCTCCGCCTCAGCTGCTGAAGGAACCGCCGGCTGCGCTCGAACAGCTGCTGCTCCAACAGCTACCGAAGAAGAGAGAAGAGGAGGGGTTAAAGCAAGCACCTGAATGACCTCATAGTGATGTCAGAGTGGTGTCACCCACCAGGCTGCAGCGCTGCGCCTGTCTGTGGTTCAGAAATGCGGCGAAGTCTCTGAGCAGCTGAGGCCACGGCTGCAGGATGCTGCTCAGTCTGTTGTACAGAACCTCAGGGGCCTCCAGGGGCCCCGCAGCTGAAAACTCATCCAGAACCTGCAGCAGCTGCTCTGGGAGGCCGACACTCACCTGCAGGGCGTCACACACCTGACAGGAAGCACACAGGTCAGTGTTTAGGAAAAAAAAAAGTGACGAAGTGAGTGTCAAAATAAGAGCTCACTCTGTGCAGGTAGTCCTGAGCGAAGGCCACATCCTCCGACTGACTGCCGCCATCGCTGTCAGCTGACTCCGCCTCCTCCTGCAAACACACACACACCTGATCGGTAAACACACTGATTATTTCTCCACTGATCATATGAATATCATCATCATATGGATCATATGGAAACAGGGACATGTGTATAAAATCTGAATGTTTACCTGCAGCTGGACGACAGACGCTCTGGATTCATCTGAAGATGTTCCTCCATCTTCTTCTTCTCTGGATGTCAGAGTCTCTTCCTGCTTCCTGTCTGGCTCCGCCTCCTCCAGGTCATCATCACTTCCTGCTGCGCTGGGCGAAGATTCAGACAGAGCGAGGAGGACATCACCCTCCTCTTCCTCCCCCTCCTCCTCTTCCTCCACTCTGACGACATCATCTGCCATCAGCTGAGAGGAGGCGGGGTCTTCAGGAGGAGGTGGCGGCGTAGCATTTAGTGCATCTCCCCCAGTTGGAGGCGGAGTCAACCTGCTCCTCCTCAGACCTGCCAGCATCCGACAGTGGCGTCTGATTCGCTCTCTGGTTGCCATAGAGATGGAGGAGGATGTGATGTCGACAGGGCTGTTGGTTCTGGTCTGAAGGAGACGTTGAAGCGGCGCTCGTGGAGGTGGTGGTGAGGGGGAGGAGTTAGCGGGTGGAATGGGGAGGGGCTGCTGCTGCAGCACAAAGCCGATTCGTCGGAAGCCCAGGTGATCTGGGAGGCAGGGCGGGTACCTGCATCCGGGGGGGAAGGTGTAGTTGCTGGGGGCGGAGCGTAGGAAGGTCTGACTCTGACGGACCCCGGCCCCCTTGCAGAAGGGCGGGGCCTCGGGGGCGGTGCCAGAAGGACTGTTGTAGCGGCTGATGATCGGGAAGATGGCAGGAAGACTCCGCTAAGAACAAAAAGACATCATTAAGCTGCTGAAATCTGATAGGTTCTCAACAGATACTAACAAGGATCTGCAGCCAATCAGGAAACACTTGAACTCCAGATGCAACTAAAACAACTGTTTGGTCTCTAAAGTGTCAGAAGAGTGAAAAGTGCGGATCAGTTTCCTCAAATGTTCAGTTTACTGTCATAGAGGAGGAAAGACCCCAGAAATATTCCTAAAACTGAATAATTGATTCTCAAAATAGTAGTTGATCAATTTGATAGTTGATAACTAATCGATTAATGGCTGCAGTTCGTTTCCTGAGTGTCTGTTCTTGATTTTACAGATCAGGTCCTCAGTGGATTCTTACTGTAAATGATAGAACAGTTCAGTGAAGTTTGATTCTGAGGTGGAGAAAGACGCCGCAGCTGTATGTGCAGTTTTGATATTAAATGTAAATTTGTAGATTCCCTGTAGTAATCCTAAATGAGTAGTGATGAATCCTTTCCTGCCGTCTCATGAAGAGCACTTGATGAACATCAGGTCCAGATATCAGTTATCTATCTCCTTGATGATGATAAAAAGCCCATCGGTTGATTTGGACTCTGACACAAACATTTCCTTGATCATCAGCACCAAACTGTAAACGCTTTGTGATTTAAACCAGCTGATGTTTTCCTACCACCAGCCACAGAGGCATGATGCTCTCTTCTCTCTCCACAGGGGGGCGCCGCTCTGCTGGGTCCACATGACGACAGGCCATCGGCATGGACCAGAGCAGCCGCTGATACCTGAAGGCCTGCAGACAGAGCAGCAGGAAAGAACACATAAACTCACCAGGATGCAACAGGAAGAACACCTGGTCTGACTGAACATGATTTCCTCTGACTGAAAGCTTCTTCGATACAAAGTCTAATTTAAACTTGATTTAAAAGAGTTTGTCGACATGCAGCTCCACACGAAACCCTGCAGAGGAAGATTTGGTTTAAATCAGCAGCACAAGGATCTGAATCCACAGATATGAACTGTTTGATATGACTGTCAGAGGTACACCACTAGCACTCTGTGTGTGTGTGTGTGTGTGTGTGTGTGTGTGGGTGTGTGTGTGTGTGTGTGTGTGTGTGTGTTACCTTGACGATGTTGTCAGGGAAACCAGGTCTGCAGCACTGCAGGATTCTTCGTCGTACTTGGACCAGAGTCTTCCTCAGCAGGAATTGAGACACCAGTTTTGGAGGGTCACATGATCCCTCCATGTTCCTGAGGCCGAGTACCAGCAAGCTGAAATAACACACACACACACACACATTACTATTGTAATGTGTTCCAACACTTTTCTTCACTGTGGCTCATTTTTCTCTGCAGCTCCATGGAACCAGAACAACATGAAGGGGAGAATCCAGGCATGTCCTCTGTCAGGAGGTCTCAGTCAGAACGATGGAGACCAGAATCAGAACTTCTGGCTGATCAATGGTGTCATTCTGGAGACATTTTCAAAGAAAACCTCTCAGACCTGCGTCAGTGTTTTGAGGTTCAGAGGGTTAAAGTTGTGAGAACCAGCCTTCATGTTCTCTGAAGGTCTAAAACTCTGGGTCTGACAAACACAGCTGGACCAGCTGCTGAGGTTCTCCTTAGCCAGTGTTAGCGGTGAGCGTTTACCAGTCCTCAGCTGCAGTGAACGCCGCCGTCCTGCGGGGGCAGTACAGGTTGGGGTCGAGGCTGGCACAGGGCAGCAGCTCTGGATAGAGGAAGACTGGACGGGTGGCGAAGATCCAGGCCAGCTCAGCCGGCATGACGGGGAAACATCGCACTGAAACACAGGAGAGGCGGAGTTACAGCCACCGTGACAACCTGCCGCTCCCCCATGATGCACTGCTGCAGGTTACTCACTGTAGCCTCTGGCGTCTGGTGGGCGGGGCTGCGGCTGGTAGCTGATGGGAGCCTGTCGCAGCTCCTCCAGCAGCTGCAGCGCCCCCTGCAGGTTGGAGGCTCTGAAGGCGCTGCAGAAACCAGGATGATCCGCAGACCGGATCAGCTCGCCACGCTGCGCCAACAGGTTCAGCTCGAACTGACAGGTCGCCACGGAAACATGAACACAACCAGATCAGAATCAGAACCACAGACATGATCAATAAATGCAAGTCATAATCAATCATCCAGATTACAGAGGTGTTACTGTGAGTTACCAGGAACTGTCTGCTGGTCTCAGCCTCACTCTGCAGTTTGGACACAGGTGAAGACAACAGGTGCACCTGAGTCAGCAGCTGGACATGCTGAGAGAGAGAGACAGGTGAGAGACAGACAGAGAGTTATACAAAGTGTGTGTGCTTTGATTCTGCTGTCAGTCTGTTAACCTGCTTCATTATCACGTGGAATGGTTTCCAATAACAGGTCAGTTACCTGGTGGAACTTCTTCCTTGTATTGGTACAGACTATAACTGCTGTGCACAAGTGTATACTTGTTGTGTACTGTTATGTGCATGCTGTGTACCTGTCCAGGTGTGAAAAGGTGTGTACAGGTGTGTACCTGCTGTAGCTGCTGCTGCAGGCGTCTCTTCTGTTGTGCGTTCAGTCTCAGTGTGTGCGGTTCTGCACAGTGTGTGTCACTCGGTGTGTGTGTTTGTCTCCTCCTGATCAAAGCCAGCTGCTGCTTCACAGTACGCCGCGCTGTGATTGGTCCGTCCTCCTGCTCGTCTTCAGCTGCCGCTCTGAAGCACAAACACAAAGACGTGTTCACATGTCGTGTTACACATGAATACAGCTGCTAGTAGGTGTGTGTTGTGTTACATACGTGTGCTGCTGCTGCTGTGTGTGTGTCTGGACAGTGTGCGTTTCCTCCTGTGGCTCCTCCTCTTCCTCATGACCTTCATCGTCCACCTCCTGTCCAGCCAGGTCCTCTTTTAACTGAAACACACACAGGTAACACAGGTGTTAGTTTAATGATAACCAGGTAACAGGTAACACAGGTGTTAGTGTAATAATGAGGTGAGTTAAAGCATCACTGCAGATGTGATGAGTGTTTTTACCGTTTCAAAGAGCTCTTCCATCAACTCGTTCACCTCTTTCTCTGCAGAAAGAACAAACCAACATCAGCTGTAAGTTATTGGTCAGTCTTTGATCAGTTATTGACCAGTTATTGGTCAGTCTTTGATCAGTTATTGATCAGTCACTGATCAAAGAGCTGAGCACTTTCTGATTGATTACTGTTGATCAGCTAATCAAGTGACAGACTAATCAATTTAGCTCTGATCATCACTAAAACAGCTCTGCCTGTGTTTGTGTGTGTGTGTGTGTGTGTGTGTGTGTGTGTGTGTGTGTGTGTACTGACTGGTGATGCGGACAGCCTTGTCGTCACGGTAATCCTCCAGATCAGGTTCGTCGATATCAGCCAGGAAGTTGTACTCTGGATCATCTTCATCATCGCACTCCTCTGATAGACAGACAGAGAGAAGGAGGCTACAGAGGCCAAGTGTGGAGACTCGAGTCACATGACTTGGACTCCGGTCACATGGGACCTGCTTGTTGTCGAGTCCATACAACATTGACAAAGCTCACCTTCGTTGTCCACGTCTGAGCTCATCAAGCCTCTCAGCCAATCAGTCCACTCCCTGTCCTCGTGGGCGGAGCTGGAATCATACATGTCAGGTGTGATGTCAGGGGCACGCAGCTCCGCCTCCAGCTGTCCGAGGGGGACGTCCCGGAGAGGACGCTTGGACCGAGTCCGGTACGCCATCAGACCTGATTCATCCTCTGACTCAGACAGAGGCTGACAGGGAGAATGATCATCAATAATTAATAACCAAATCATCCTCTACCAACCAGTCGTAAAGATCTACCAACTGGTCATAAAGATTTACAAACTGGCTGTAAAGATCTATCAGCTGGTCCTGAAGATCTACCAACTGGTCCTAAAGATCTATCAACTGGTCGTAAAGATCTACCAGCTGGTCCTGAAGATCTATCAACTGGTCGTAAAGATCTACCAGCTGGTCGTAAAGATCTACCAGCTGGTCGTAAAGATCTACCAACTGGTCGTAAAGATCTACCAGCTGGTCGTAAAGATCTACCAGCTGGTCATAAAGATCTACCAGCTGGTCGTAAAGATCTACCAGCTGGTCGTAAAGATCTACCAGCTGGTCATAAAGATCTACCAGCTGGTCGTAAAGATCTACCAGCTGGTCGTAAAGATCTATCAACTGGTCGTAAAGATCTACCAACTGGTCGTAAGATCTACCAACTGTTCGTAAAGATCTACCAGCTGGTCGTAAAGATTTATCAACTGCTCGTAAAGATCTACCAGCTGGTCGTAAAGATCTACCAACTGGTCGTAAAGATCTACCAACTGCTCGTAAAGATCTACCAACTGGTCATAAAGATTTACGAACTGGCCGTAAAGATCTATCAACTGGCTGTAAAGATCTACCAGCTGGTCGTAAAGATTTACAAACTGGCTGTAAAGATCTATCAACTGGTCCTGAAGATCTATCAACTGGCTGTAAAGATCTACCAGCTGGTCGTAAAGATCTACCAGCTGGTCCTGAAGATCTACCAGCTGGTCGTAAAGATCTACCAGCTGGTTGTAAAGATCTATCAACTGGTCGTAAAGATCTACCAGCTGGTCGTAAAGATCTACCAACTGGTCGTAAAGATCTACCAACTGGTCGTAAAGATTTATCAACTGCTCGTAAAGATTTACCAACTGGTCGTAAAGATTTATCAACTGCTCGTAAAGATCTACCAGCTGGTCGTAAAGATCTACCAGCTGGTCGTAAAGATCTATCAACTGGTCGTAAAGATCTACCAGCTGGTCGTAAAGATCTACCAACTGGTCGTAAAGATCTACCAGCTGGTCGTAAAGATCTACCAACTGGTCGTAAAGATCTACCAGCTGGTCGTAAAGATCTACCAACTGGTCGTAAAGATCTACCAGCTGGTCGTAAAGATCTACCAACTGGTCGTAAAGATCTACCAGCTGGTCGTAAAGATCTACCAGCTGGTCGTAAAGATCTATTGACTGGTCGTAAAGATCTACCAGCTTGTCGTAAAGATCTACCAGCTGCTCGTAAAGATTTATCAACTGCTCGTAAAGATTTACCAACTGGTCAAAAAGATCTACCAGCTGGTCGTAAAGATCTATCAACTGCTCGTAAAGATCTATCAACTGGTCGTAAAGATCTACCAGCTGGTCGTAAAGTTCTACCAGCTGGTCGTAAAGATCTATTGACTGGTCGTAAAGATCTACCAGCTTGTCGTAAAGATCTACCAGCTGCTCGTAAAGATTTATCAACTGCTCGTAAAGATTTACCAACTGGTCAAAAAGATCTACCAGCTGGTCGTAAAGATCTATCAACTGGTCGTAAAGATCTACCAGCTGGTCGTAAAGATCTACCAACTGGTCATAAAGATCTACCAACTGGTCGTAAAGATTTATCAACTGCTCGTAAAGATCTACCAACTGGTCGTAAAGATCTACCAGCTGGTCGTAAAGATCTATCAACTGGTCGTAAAGATCTACCAGCTGGTCGTAAAGATCTACCAGCTGGTCGTAAAGATCTACCAACTGGTCGTAAAGATCTACCAACTGGTCGTAAGATCTACCAACTGGTCGTAAAGATCTACCAACTGGTCGTAAAGATCTACCAACTGCTCGTAAAGATCTACCAACTGCTCGTAAAGATCTACCAACTGGTCATAAAGATCTACCAACTGCTCGTAAAGATCTACCAACTGCTCGTAAAGATCTACCAACTGCTCGTAAAGATCTACCAACTGCTCGTAAAGATCTACCAACTGCTCGTAAAGATCTACCAACGGGTAATAAAGATCTACCAACTGGTAATAAAGATCTACCAACTGCTCGTAAAGATCTACCAACTGCTCGTAAAGATCTACCAACTGGTCGTAAAGATCTACCAACTGGTCGTAAAGATCTACCAACTGGTCGTAAAGATCTACCAACTGCTCGTAAGATCTACCAACTGCTCGTAAAGATCTACCAACTGCTCGTAAAGATCTACCAACTGCTCGTAAAGATCTACCAACTGGTTGTAAAGATCTACCAACTGGTCGTAAAGATCTACCAACTGGTCGTAAAGATCTACCAACTGCTCGTAAGATCTACCAACTGCTCGTAAAGATCTACCAACTGGTCGTAAAGATCTATCAACTGGTCCTAAGATCTACCAACTGCTCGTAAAGATCTACCAACTGGTCGTAAGATCTACCAACTGCTCGTAAAGATCTACCAACTGCTCGTAAAGATCTACCAACTGCTCGTAAGATCTACCAACTGCTAGTAAAGATCTACCAACTGCTCGTAAGATCTACCAACTGCTCGTAAAGACCTACCAACTGCTCGTAAAGACCTACCAACTGCTCGTAAGGATCTACCAACTGCTCGTAAAGATCTACCAACTGCTCGTAAGATCTACCAACTGCTCGTAAAGATCTACCAACTGGTCGTAAGATCTACCAACTGCTCGTAAAGATCTACCAACTGCTTGTAAAGATCTACCAAGTCCTCGTAAAGATCTATTATCCAGTCACTGAGTTTTACAAACTGGCCCTAAAGGTTTATTAATCAGTCCTAAAGCTCACAGAGGCTTTGTCTCGGTTATCGTGTTAGCTGAAAGTGTTTGGAGTTACCGGGTAGGGCTCCATACAAACAGCTAGCTCCTCCTCCACCGCATGAAGCTTCTCCAGGAACATGCTGTCAGTCACGGCTTTAGAAGGCGGGGCTTTGGGGGGAGCGGGAGGTCCCATTGAGACATGCCCCGCCCTCAAACGTCTGTAGCGGCTCCGAGAAGTCTAAGAGGAGGAACATCATCAGAGTGTCATGTAGGTTGGTTATCATATTTCCGACTGATGCTGGATGGTGGGTGATCAGCACCGCTACCTGCCAGGGGCTGCAGCTCTCCTCATCCACTCGGTTCAGGCGACTTCCTCTGGGAGATGAAGCTGTGCTCTCCATGTCGCTCTCCTGGAACGTCTGCAAACACACCGATCAATAATCAGTCACCAGCATGAGAACATGCTGTAGCCAATCAGAGCAGAGCCTCACATCTTCTGCCGTCTCATCCTCCTCCTCATCGTCTGGACGGTACTCTTCATCAGAGGAGTCTTCTTCAGCCAGAGGAATGTCCACAAACTGAGGAGCCTGAAGACAAACACCTTAAATCAATGTCGACCAGCACAAACAGGCTCAAATGTAAAATGATCAGACGTGGTTTGAACTCTTAAAATGTGATTCTGATTAAAATATATGTCATCAAGATATCAAGACTTTAAAATGACATCATCACTAAAAATCTTATTTCTGTAAAATGTTTTTTTTTTAATGTTGAATTTACTGAAATCTTTTTTAGTCTATTTTTCATCTTTAAGGATGTAAATAAAACAAGATTTCAACCGTTAAAAAACATCTAAATAAAATGTAGAACCACACTGCTTAACGCAAAAAAAGCTTACAAATATTAAAATTAAAATAAATTTGTTTTCAATATGTTAATGGTCATGAAACAGTTTAACCTGTTAAAAAATGCACGCTAAAGACGGTGAAGATAAAAAACCCTTGTTTACTTTGTCTAAATGTGTTTTAAAGTTAAAAATACTTTGGATTTAAAGATTACTTGTTGTTCAGACATTACTTGAAGCCACTGATATAATCTACATGTGTGCTGAAGGACGGTCAGGTGAACAGGTGGACGACGTCCTGTTTGACCTCTGACCTTTACCTTGTGGACATCGCTGGTCTTCTTAATGGGAGAAATGTTCCAGGCTGGAATCACCTGACAGGAAACAGAAGCATCAGGATGTGTCTGCTGTGATCAAAGACGACGGACTGTGAACAGACTCACCACTCCTTTCTCCACCACCTCTTTAAACTTGGATCGCGTCATTTTAGGCTCCTGAACAGAAGAAAAACACCTTCATCAGTAAAAACAGGTGAAACACCTTGTGGAGGTTTTGAATGTTCTGGTTGGACGATAGATGCAAACTCACAAAGGGTGGGACGGCCTCTGTCTCGTTGATGGCGGCTTTCATCATGGCCACCACATGCTCGTTAGTGATCACCTCCTGCAGGTCACAGGTCAGACTTTAAAATTCAAGACATCCTGACAGAAGCTTCAGAGTGTCGAACTCTTGCTCTGTTTGTTTGGTGCTGCAGTTCTGAACCACATAATCCAGAATTATTTCAGTTAGCCTGACTTACTGTCAGCTTATCTCTGGCCCATAAAACACATTCAACATAGTTCAGGCTCAGTTACTCTGGAAACTCCTCCTGGGAGACAAAGATGGCCCAGATCAGACTAACTGTCAGATTAACTGTCAGGAAAACTTAAAACTGTCAGGCTAATTTAAAGTTAACTGTCAGACTAACTATCAGGCTTACTTAAATCTAACTTTAAGTAAGCCTGTGAGCTCTATGAGGACATAAAGCTAAATGTCAGGCTAACTTGAAGCTAACTGTCAGGCTAACTGTCAGGTTAATCCTACCTTGGTGTTTAACCACAGCTCTTCTCACACACTGACTGACAGTTAGGCCCAGACTTTATAGCTTACTCTATATTTATAGCTGTGGTGCCACATTATTCGATTTTTATTTAACAGTATCAGTCCAGAAATTAAAATGAACTAATCAGTTAGATTTAGCCTTTATTTACTGTTATTCCCCTCGATCATAACATGAATAACAGATGAGAAGATCTGTCTAATAAACAGATTCTATTTTCTGCGGAGAATAAAACACGTTTCTGCTGAACATCATCAGGTGTGTAAACTCACGTGGAGGATGTTTCTGACGTTCACGGTGGTCAGGTTGTGTTGTTTGGACTTGGTCTCCAGTGATTGGTCCAGCTGTCTGTCAATCTCCACGTCCACTCCCGTCTCCTCCTCGCTCTCCGAGGCTCCGCCCCTCGCCTCATCATCAGTCACTTTCCTGCTCCTCTTCCTCGTTGCCTTCCTCCTCGCCGCTTTCACCTCCACCTGGTTGTCCTCTGAGACAACAGAAGGCCGCTGTCAGTCAGGATGGACATACCTGCCCTATGATGACATACCTGCCCTATGAGGACATACCTGCTCTATGAGGACATACCTGCCCTATGAGGACATACCTGCTCTATGAGGACATTTCAGTCTGATGAGGACATACCTGCTCTATGAGGACATACCTGCTCTATGAGGACATACCTGCTCTATGAGGACATACCTGCTCTATGAGGACATTTCAGTCTGATGAGGACATACCTGCTCTATGAGGACATACCTGCTCTATGAGGACATATCTGCTCTATGAGGACATTTTTGACCTGTGAGGACATGTTGTATGTTACCCATAGTGATGACGAGGCTGGAGTCGGTGGCATCCTCCGTGACCAGCAGGTATCCCTCCTCCTCCTCGGCTCCTCCCCCTGCAGAGGCTGGAGGAGGTGGCAGCAGCAAAGCATCATGGGAGCTGGTGCTGGCGTCGGCGGCAGACTGCAGTTTGGACGGGCTGAGTTTGAGGCGTTTGTGGGCCGAGTTCATCGTGGAGAAACATGACCTCTGAGCTCTGAAACAGTGACAGCAATACTATGATATAAATCATATCTGATACCATTTAGAGAGTTAAACAGTGAATTACTGAGCACAACAGACAGATAGCAGGAATAGCCTGGGAGGTTTCAGGTGATGTCTACTAGGTAGTTTTCACCTGTATATGAGGATTCTAATAGAAGTGTTTGGAACTTGTAAAACATCCCTTCTGGTTTACTTCTCCTTGTATGTCCAACTCTGGGAGTTTAACTGTTTAAACAGTTTGTTAACAGTTTTACAGTCTGTAGGTATCAGACTGCCACGAGCCTTCTTCCTTTAGTTTACTGATGTATTTCTACAACTTCAGTTCATTCCTTCTTGAAATATATTTGTTTTACTTACATTTTGAGACATTTCAATTATTGATCCTCTATCAATACAAACACTTTTTAAAAAAATATTTATTACCTGGTCTTATTTGGGGATATTCATTCCTTATAATTATAATTTTCTGACAGTTTGTTCTCTGTGTGGAATTTAATTATTGACATTTTGAACTCCAGACTGAAATAAGCTGGTGGCTGTCTCTGCTAGTTTGCTGTGTTTTATTAACCCGAACCCTCCGACAGTAGGCAGGAGGTCATGTTCATCTGTCTGTCTGTCCACCTGTCTGTCTGTTAGCCAGATAACTTGAAAAGTTCTGACCATATTTCAGTGAAGTTTTCAGGAAACGTTGATAACGGGACAAGGAGCAGGTGATTATATTTTGGTGATGTTCTGGAGTACCATCTGGATCAAGGAATGTTTTAAAGGACTCTGGAAATGAGCAGCTTGGCGGCGGTCTGCGCTCTCCGAGTGCTTCTCTAGTTAAACTGTAGAATCAGTACCCCGATGGAAGTGGACCCAAACGGAGGTCTGGATGCTGCAGGGAGACTTACGGTTTGTTTCTGCGGTGCTGTGAAGCTCCTCTCTGCCGGTGCTAGCATCCAAACACGGTAACACACCGCGGACACCGACGGGTCCGAGCCACGGCAGCAAGTTAGCCGCTGTTAGCTACTATCCGTTAGCAGTTAGCCGCTGTTAGCCTCTGACCGGCAGCTCTGTCCGGGTCTCCGTGTGTCCAGTCCCCGTTGTCCACAGAACTCCAGGCGGCTAACCTGTCCCGACAGTACGCTCCTTCAGACGGAGGCGGATTCCCGGTCAGTGTCCGGTCCAGTTGTCCCTGCTCGCCCGGTGCCGCTCACAGTACCGCAGGTTAACGGTCAGGCTCCTGTGGTGCAGCTCGGACCGCCACAACCGTCAAACGGCTCCAAAACTACACTTCCTGTAACGTCACTGTGGCCGCCGGCATCTGGGTGACGTCACCAAACACGTCTGCTGATCCGTTGTCAGTCGCTTCCTGGTTCATATTCCTCCGTGTCTCATAATAATAATAATAATAATAATAATGATCAGAGTTGGAGAGAAAAAACGTTCAAAAAGAGAATAAAGACGTCCCAAAAATCTTACTAAAGATGGAGGACAAAATGCTCAATATATATTAATGAAATTACAAAAAAATAGAATAAATAAAATGTCAGAAAAAACGTCCAAAATATGAGTAAAATAGGAAGACATTCGTACAATTCTCAAAAAACGTCCAAAAATATTTAAAAATGCCAAAAGAGTGAACTATCCCAAAACAATATTCAAAATTATAAAAATATAAACAATTTCAAAATCTTAATAAAAAGAGAAAAAATAATAAAAAAGAGGTAGACACCAAAAAAATCCACACAAGTCATAAAAATATAAATAAAATCTAAGAAACAATTCAAATATCCCCAAAACATAGGCAAATGAAAACATGACTCAAAAACCATGACATCAAGAGTACTTCCTGAAATTTTATTTTTAAATATGTAAATGAGATATTGTCTCATCAAAACACCCACAACAGAAACATGAACATTATATACAGTTCTGGTGGTTCTATGATCGATAACTATAGACACACACTGATATTTATATTGATCAGTGTGTGTCATCTCTGTACATGTTCTGTTGTGAAATAAAGTTTATTCAAAATGACGCATGGGACACTGGGGTATTGTTTATTCTGAAGTTTATCATGAGGACTGATGAGTAAAACTGATTATTGATCTGTAGCTGATCAACTGAATCCCAGCAGGATGTTTCATGTTTGATCAGTGGATTTATTTTCAGCTGTTCACTGTGACGTCATTACGTCTGACTATTGATCAGCTACACTCTTCATATTACATCAAAAGCTTTGCAAAAGAAAGTAAATTAAAACCTTAAAACAGCTAAAATGAAATAAAACACTTTATTTTATGTTGGTGTATTTTAAAACAGCAGCGGCTCAACCTGCGCCACCTGCCAGGTGTGTGTGCTGATGTCATCGGTGGGCGGTCCTTCGGGCTGCAGGACTCGGAGCCTTCAGAGAAGCAGCAGGCCTCTTCAGCTCCTTTACCACTTGCAGACCCAGAGCCTTAACATGCTGGTAACAGGACCGGGACTTTCTGGGACCGGGACCAGAACCAGAAGAAGACGGGTCCGCTGCCTCCTGTGGTTCGGTGACCGTCACCATCACTGGTCTGTTCCGGTGAAACAGGGACTCCCGCCGGTTCGTGCAGGGGCTCGCAGCCAGCGCCGCGCTAAAGCCGTAAGGGGTCCTCACCTTCAGGACATGAGACAGTGACATGGCCGCTCGGGTCGTCAGGTCCATGTCTGCTGACTCAGCAGCGCCACTGGACTGGGGTGAGGAGCCGGGGCTGGACGGGGCCTCATCGTGGTCAGACAGCAGCCTGGTTCGGTCCGGTTCGGTCCGCTGAGGAGATGTAAGGATGAAGGGACTGTTGGATGGGATGAAGAAGCTTGGGATCCGGTCTGGAGTCAGAACCAAAGATCGCAGAGATGATCTGGATTTAACAGCCGACATAATGTCTGCAATGACACACAAAGAGGAATTCAGCTGCAGAGACACATCTCAGTTCGCAGTTTTGCAGTGACAGTGAAAACCTCTGCAGCTAAATGTGACTGATCAGACACTGATCTGCTCTGACTCAACAGGTTTACCTGAACAGGTGAAACACGGCACGTTTAACTGGAACTTCTCTGCAGATCAATAAAGTTTGATTAAAAAAGAGCAGGTCAATACTTTCACATCATTTCAAACCAACACTTTCTGGAGATGAAGTTGACTCACCTGCTCTGAAGGGTTATAAGAGCAGCAGCAGGTGAATTCAATCAATCAGTTAATCAAACACATGATCAGTGGCTGCTCACTGTCACACCTGCAGACCACCTTAATTAAGGTGGAACTTCAGAAGCATCTTATGATCATCTCTTACTGTTATGTTGGTTAGCATTGATTTTAATAAGTTATAATTCATGTCTATGTTCTGGTTAAAAGAGTCAAACTAACTTTTTTACCACTTAGAAAACATCAACGTTTTAGTTTCTCTCAAAATTAGATCAAAAACCTGCCAAAGTTCTTTCAAACAGCTGAACCCAGGAAGCAGCTGCTGAAGTTTCCCTCAGTAAATCATGTTAGTTCCAGTAAACAGGACGACTGGACATTAAACACAGAGTCTCTGTGGAGCCTCAGATTTGATGTGAAGGACAGGAGACGTCGCCTTGACAGACGCCGTCAGTAAAACCATGTTCATGGTTCAAGAAGCAGACAGAGACACTCAGAAACAAACACCAGTTTTATATGAAGACATGATGAAACAGGTCTGACTGAAAAAAGAAGAAGAATGAGACGGGTACCACAAACAGCCTCATCATCATCATCATCATCATCATCATCATCATCATTATGTCCGCTGTTAAAAATCTGTTTGGTGTCAGAGTTCATAGTTTGTCCTCCCAGTGCATCCTGGGAAATCACCCACACGGCGACTGTTGACCCGCTCCGTCCTCGTCTCCATGGAAACACAATCAGTCTCAGCATGTGAAAATCAGTTCATCACAAGGATTTAAAGTCCGCCGTGCTTGGAGCCCCGCCCCCCCTGCGGCGGTCAGTGCATGTCATCGGGAGGAGGTGGGGCCTATTCCGGCGGTCAGAGCAACCAGTTGGCTGGCGGTCTCTGTGGCAGCTGGCGTGTGATTGGTCAGAGGATCCGTCAGTCGCTGTCAGAGCCGACGGCCGACGAGCCTTTCCTCTTCCTCTTCGGCGCTTTGGGCTTTGAGTCCTCCTCCTCCTGCAACACAGAACCGAGTCAGAACCGAGTTCAGAACCACATCAACAACTGAGTCCAGAGCCCCAAAACAGAACCTGGAGCCGGTCCCTGGTTCTGCTCAGACCTGCATGGTGGTCTGGTTCTGTCCTGGTTCAGCTCTGACCTGGTTGGCCATCATACGTACCGAGGCGCTACTGGAGGCGCTCTCCTCCTCGTTGTTGGTGGGCGGAGCCACTCCCTTTCTGGAGCGCGGCGAGGAGGCGGGAGCTTTACGGCGAGACTTCGGAGGCTTCGCCTGAGAATCTTCGTACTCCTCAGCGAGCGCAAACAGGTCGCTGAACCTGAGTGATGTCATCAGGAGGGGAGTGAGGTCACGCTCAGAGTGTGTGTGTTCCTGTGTGTGTGTGTGTGTGTGTGTGTGTATACCTCATCTTGTGTGCTTCATCACAACTGGCCTGAACGTGCTGCAGAGCCTGAAGAATCGGAGTCTGTGTGAAGACTGACAGAGACACGAATTCAAAGAAATCAGAGACGACAGTGAAGACTGAGACAAACTGGTTTCTATACTGGTCTTACTGGATCTCACTGGTCTTTATTACTGGTCCTTGGATGACTGTAACTTTCTCCATTTAAATTCAGACTAACTGAGGTCATTATATTTGGCCCCGAACACCTCAGAAACACTCCGTCTAACCAGACAGTTCCTCTAGATGGCGCTGCCTTCGCCTCCAGCTCTACTGTGAGGATCCTTGGAGTTGTCATTCTGTCATCTATGTAATACTGTAAAATCAGAAACTAGTCCATGGATCTGTACCTTCTAGGCTGGACAATAGTAATATCCTGAATATTCAGCAGTTACTGATCGATGTATGTGTGTGTGTGTGTGTGTGTGTGTGTGTGTGTGTGTGTGTGTGTGTGAACCTACAGTTGTTCTTAGTGTTACTCAGACTCAGCCTCAGGTTGTCCATGTGTTCCAGGATCTGCTCCAGAGTCAACTGGGCCAGTTTGCTGCTCGAACTACGAAGACTGAAGACAGAAAGGAAGTGAGTTTATACTGTCTGTCTGTACCTGTTTGTCTGTCTCTCTGTCTGTCTGTAACTGTCTGTCTGCCTGTACCTCTGTCTCTTGCGGGGCTGGTTGTTGTTCTTGATCAGCTGGGCCTTGATATGCTCTCCCAGTGTGTCATCGTATTTGGAGGCCCAGTGTCTCAGGATGCTGGTGGTGAACTGATCCTCTGGGTGGCAGGGACGGCTGAGGACCATCTTCACCATCTCCTCACTGGGCCTGGACGGACAAACAGAAAGACAGATAGATACAGTCAGACAGATGACAGACAGACAGACACAGTCAGAGGAGCATTAGGGGACATTACAATCTAGAATTCTACAGTTTCATTGAGACGCTTTGATCCAAAGCGACGTCCATCTGAGAGCAGATAGAACACAAGCAGGGATCTATGAGGAGAGACCACCTGGACCAGTGGACAGAACCAGTCCAGGTAGGGGGGAGTGTAGACCTGGATCAGGAATCCAGGTAGGAGGGAGTGTAGACCTGGATCGAAAGTTTTGAATTTAATGTGGGCAGTCAGGAGCTGCAGTAGTGGACTGTGCTGCATGTCCAGACAGGAAGGGTCTGATCCTCCCGATGTTGTCCAGGTAGAGTCAACATGACCAAGCAACAGAGGCCACATGAGCCTTGAAGGTTAGAAGGTCATCAATCATGACTCCCAAGTTTCTGCCAAGATACTCTGAAGCATCTCCCTGAGAGGCAGGACATGGACCAGTGGAGGGAGGATCCTGAGGAGGATTTGGTGGTTAACCGTGTCAGAGGCCACTAACAGATCTAACAGAGCTGAAGGCGGTCCAGCAGCTCCAGCAGAACATAGTGGTTAAAATAAAGAAAGGGGAGGGGTCCTGTTTAAAACCAGACTGGGTCAGGTCATACAGGTTGTTGTTAGAGAGGACAGCAACAGACAGACACTAAAGGGGCCCCCAGACCTGCAGTGTGTGTTAATGACAGTGTGTCTCAGTAATAGTGTGTGTTAATGACAGAGTGTCTCAGTAACAGTGTGTTTGCTGTGTTTTCCTACTTCTCTCGGCGGAGCTGCAGCAGCAGACACGATAAGGCTTCAGGGTGTTCTGCAACACAAAGACACAACAGGCTGACAACAGACCAGACGACAGAGCGTTTCTTCCTCAGTGTGTCTGTGGGGGTTTGTGTTGATACCTTTGTATTTGAGGTGCTGCAGGATGGGGATGATGGTCTCCAGTGGGATGCTGTGGGCCAGAAACAGCTGCCAGGTGCTGTACTGCTCAAAGGTCTCCCAGTCCAGAGACTGAACTGTGGACAAAAGACACATGAGGACGGAGCGGAGACAACCAGCAGGACGTGTTCTGTAGGTCAGAGTTCTTACTGAGGATGTTGAGAACCGAGTCTTTCCGGAACATCACCAGGTTCCCCATCATCACATGACACATCAGCTCCTGCAACTGTAAACACAGGTCACACGCTGTTACTGGACAGGTGAGACAGAGGCTCCACCCACACTGAATGGTGAGAGAGAGGCTCCACCCACACTGGAAGGTGAGACAGAGGCTCCGCCCACATTGGACAGGTGACACACATTAATATGTTGATCAGAGAGCTTGTTTACCTGTGTAGAGTCGATGACGGCAACAATCATGTTGAGCAGTTCGCCGCTTCGCAACGTCTCGTCTGGAAACTAAACAGAGACATTTTGGTCATTTGTCACCTTCAACAGGTGGAATCAGGGCTCAGGGGAGGTTCAGGTTCAGGTTGTACCTCAGAGTAGATGGAGGGTGTGAGGTAGCAGAGCAGCCTGACGTCGTCCTCCTGACATGCCTTCATGTCCATCATCAGACAGGTGTGCAGGTCGCCGAGTGCCGTCGCCTGAGCGAACGACTCGTACAGCATCATCTTCCCATTGGCTGCTTTACTGTGGACACACAGACACACACACACACACATCAGGTTAAACCTGTTGTCAGAGCGTGTCTGTCGCTCTGATATCACACCTGCCTCACCTGGCCTTCAGGTAATACAGAAGGTGGTAACCAATCTTCGGCTGCTTCTGGTAAAGTTCAGCCAACATGTCGAGCAGCACAGAGAAGCCGCTGTTGTCCTCCTGCATGGTGACCAGGTTCCTGAAGACCAGACAGACGGGCTTACTGACCGACTCCTCCAGGGACCTGAGGACAGGTGAGTCAGAGACCGGCAGGTGAGTCAAAGACAGGCAGGTGAGTCAGGGGCATACAGGTGAGGCAGAGACTGGCAGGTGAGTCTTACTCTTCAGTGATCTCCTCAGGTAGAACGTCTCCTCTGAAATGGTCTTTGAAGAGTTCAGCCAGACAAGAAGCCAGAGCAGACATCTGTTCTGTGTCAAAGTCCTCCTGCAGCACCAAGGAACCAAACAGAACACGTCAGAACATATTAGAACACGTTAGAACACGTCAGAACATATTAGAGCACGTTAGAACATGTTAGAACACCTTAGAACACATCAGAACATATTAGAACACGTTAAAACACGTTAGAACACAGTCTTCAGATAGAGACGTCCAGCACAACGCTGTTCTGGATGGTTCTGGCGTGTCTGGTTCTGTTGGTGGGATTCGTTCCATTTAAACCATCACAACGTGTTTGTGTCATGTGACACTCTTCTTATCGTATCGATCTTTGTGCACGTTTCTGATCGCGTTATTGATTAGTGATTAGCTGCAATCCAATAATGATGATTGGTGACTGACAGCAGCTCAGTTCATGAAGAACAGCTCTGTGTTTAAAAGTGTTCTGTATTAACTTTATTAACCAACGTTCTACAGACAGAGAACAGTCTGACATGTTGGAGAGAAAACTCACCTCCAGGATCAAGTCGACGACCTCCTGCATCACCTCACACTGAGTCTCTGTGTCACTGAGGAGAGGACACATCACACAGTAACACACCTGGTGGACAGGTGAATGACCTCATTGTGTCCTGAAGATCTGAGGACCTAAAGGAGGACTAGGGGTCTCACCTGGTCTTCTGAATCTGCTGCACCTTCTCCTTCATGGTGTCATCTAATTGGTCCAGCCAGGGTGTGATGTCAGCAGGCTCCTCCATTACCGCTTCTTTGATTGGATGGAACCTGAACTCCCTCTTCTTTCCTGCACAGTGATTGGTCGACAGGCACAGTGGTGAAACAAGCCGAGTTTTAATCAATGAACAGGTTCACCTGCAGTTCACCTGAACACCTGCAGTTCACAACAACACAGTTTGTCTTTCAACTGGACACACCTGAGTTTTCCTGGATCAACTGGGTTTTTCCAAGCTACTGAATCTAGTTTTGTTAAACCGTTTAAACAAGCCAAAATGGTTTATTCCAGTTGAAACTGGTTATTCTAATATAAACGGTTTGTTTCTATTCCACAGTGGTCTGCTGGGTAGAGCTGGACCCGAATATCTGAATATCCGGTCTCTGTGGTATCTGGATAATAATTTTGATATCCGGATACTCGTGCCCGAGTAAAACTAACTGTACTCTACTCTAGTCTACTTTATTCTATGAACTAGTTTATTCTATTTTAAACTGGTTTTCTGGTTTAAACTGTTCTTTTCTAGTTATCCTGGTTTACTCTAATTTAAACTGGTGTATAAACCACTATGAACTGGTTCACTGCTCGTCTCTTGTTGAAACCTTTGTTGTTGACTTCCTCCTCATCGTCGCTGAAGGTGGCTTCTGTGGTGTCATAGCAACCGTCCTCTTTGTCCAACACGTGGTTGTCCATCTCCATGGAAACGGCTTCCTCCATCTTCACTGCAGGACACAAACATTTTAACAATCAGCTGCTTTTGTTTGTTTCTACAGATCTGATGGAAACATGAGTGTGAGTCTGTCAGTAGTTGAGTCTGTCAGTAGTCTGTCAGTAGTCTGTCAGGAGTCTGTCAGGAGTCTGTCAGCAGTCTGTCAGCAGTCTGTAAGTAGTCTGTCAGTAGTTGTCAGTAGTCTGTCAGGAGTCTGTCAGGAGTCTGTCAGTAGTCTGTCAGTAGTTTGTCAGGAGTCTGTTAGTAGTCTGTCAGTGGTTGAGTCTGTCAGTAGTCTGTTAGTAGCTTTCAGTCTGTCAGTAGTTGTCAGTAGTCTGTCAGTAGTTGAGTCTGTCAGTAGTCTGTCAGTAGTCTGTCAGTAGTCTGTCAGTAGTTGAGTCTGTCAGGAGTCTGTCAGTAGTTGAGTCTGTCAGGAGTCTGTCAGTAGTCTGTCAGTAGTCTGTCAGTAGTTGAGTCTGTCAGGAGTCTGTCAGTAGTTGAGTCTGTCAGGAGTCTGTCAGTAGTCTGTTAGTAGTCTGTCAGTAGTCTGTCAGTAGTTGAGTCTGTCAGGAGTCTGTCAGTAGTCTGTCAGGAGTCTGTCAGGAGTTGAGTAGTCTGTTAGTAGCTTTCAGTCTGTCAGTAGTTGTCAGTCTGTCAGTAGTTGTCAGTCTTTCAGCAGTCTGTCAGTAGTCTGTCAGTAGTTGAGTAGTCTGTTAGTAGCTTCCAGTCTGTCAGTAGTTGTCAGTCTTTCAGCAGTCTGTCAGTAGTCTGTCAGTAGTCTGTCAGTAGTTGAGTAGCCTCTTAGTAGCTTTCAGTCTGTCAGTTGTTGTCAGTAGTTGAATCTGTCAGTAGTCTGTCAGCAGTCTGTCAGTCTTTCAGCAGTCTGTCAGGAGTCTCTCAGTAGTTTGTCAGTAGTCTGTCAGGAGTCTGTCAGTAGTTATCAGTCTGTCAGCAGTCTGTCAGTAGTTGTCAGTCTGTTAGTAGTTGAGTAGTCTGTCAGTAGTTGTCAGTAGTCTGTCAGTAGTCGGTCAGCAGTCTGTCAGTAGTTGTCAGTCTGTTAGTAGTTGAAGTCTGTCAGTAGTTGTCAGCAGTCTGTCAGTAGTTGTCAGTCTTTCAGCAGTCTGTCCGGAGTTTGTCAGGAGTCTGTCAGTAGTTGTGAGTCTGTCACTAGTCTGTCAGTAGTTGTGTTACCTTCAGTGGGGGGGGACGGCGGGCTGCAGAATTCAGGGAATCTCTCTCTGAGCATCGATCGAAGTTCTCGGTCCAACTTTGGATTATCAAACAGCGGAGCGAGGTGACTGAGGGACAGAGATCAATAATCAGTGATTAATAACTGATGGACAGAACTATTAGGCATCAATAACTGATCAAATCATTATCAGAGTGTTGCTTACGCCAGCACCCTCTTCTCCATAATGAAGTTGAGCGAGTTGAAGACACCCTGACGGACCTGAGACTCCAACGGAGGGAAGAAGTGAGGAATGATCTGAGGAGGCAAGGAAAGGAGAGGAGGGAGGGAGAGGAGGGAGGGAGAAGGAGGCAACAAAAGGAGCCAATGAGAAGAGGAAAGGTATTAAAGAAGAGCTGCATTATTGTTATGAAAACAGCCTGTGTGTGGTTGTTTTGGATTGTTGTGTAGTTTCTGTGGTTTGTGTAGTTTTGTGTAGCGTCAGTGTGTTACCCTGCACATGAAGTCCAGCAGCGTGGCTGTGATGGCAGGATGAGGTTTCATGGAGTGATGCATCACCAGGATGGCTGGTTCTGAAACACACATACAGGTGAGGGTCACCTGCTGCTCACCTGTCTGACATCATCTCTGACACGTTGTCCCTTTAGTCCTTGTGGGGACAACGGTTCAGATTTTGAGACAAAAGTCTTTCTGAATGTTCAGGTGCCCACAAAGACAGGTGGAGTGTGTGTGTTACCTATGTTCATGATGCTGTCCTTCTCAGGGTTGAAGAACAGCCAATCATAGAAGAGCGCCAGCTTGGCGTTCGAAGCCGCCACATTTGACTGCAAAAAATCAATACACATCAACTGATCATTAGTTATCGATCTTAAACGATGGGATGACAGTGTGTAGCCCTGCCCCTTACCGTGCAGGTGGTGAGCAGCCAGCCAATGATAGCCCAGCGCGGCAGGATGTCAGAGCTCAGCACCTCATTGGACGGATGGACCACCCCACAGATGTAACGAATGAGATCGCAGCGCAGCGATTGGCTCTCCGCTGTGGACAGGTACTGCCTCTGAAACCAATCTTGATACCGCTTCTGCTGCCCGAACCGCACCTGAGGACAGGTAGACATACAGTCAGAGACACCTGAGGACAGGTAGACACACATGTTCAGGTGCTCTGTCCTCAGAGACACCTAAGGACAGGTAGACACACAGTCAGAGACACCTGAGTCTCAGATGGGCACAGGGACTACAGGTGAGTCTTACCCTAGAGGTCATGAACAGCAGCTTGGTCTCCATGTCTGGTGTGAGCCGACAGGCCAGAAACTTCCTGGAGGTTCTAGCTGTGAGCAGCTGAAGGACACCTGGGACACAGAAACGTGACGTGAAACATGGAGAACAAGGTGGAGACACTCTGACAATCACCCTGTTCATTAAGTATTGATCACTGATCATCACAGTGTACCAGTGAACTGAGGACTCAGGACTTGCGGGTTGTGCAGCAGGTCTTTCCACAGCAGTTCCATCTCTGGGATACGAGCGACGTTCTGCAGGAGACGAACCAGGTCTCTGCCGATGATCAGGCACTCCATGAACTGCAGATGCAGAAAGAAGCGGAGTTATTAGAGTCCCCACCAGGTGATGAACATAGGACACACACCTGCCTGCCTCCTAACCTTCTCCCTCAGCATGCTGATGCAGAAGTCCACTTCTTTCTGCCTCAGAGGCAGCAGGTTTGGCGCTCCGTGGTCGACAATGAGGCGGAGGTAGGTGTAGACCGACATGGCGATCAGCATCCCGCTCTTCAGCACCCAGTCCCTGCAGAGACACACACTCAGATCAGCCTCACCGAGAAGCAGCAGAAACTAAAGGCTTCTGTGTGCCTCTCTGCTGCTTCTGTTTCAGGGAAAATGTCTGGTTAGTTCATATTATAGTTCCTCCAACATCTTAAAGATAGACGTACTTCTGCTCCAGTAGGATGTCCAGGACGCTCTCGGCCAGCCACAGGTTCTTGGTGGAAATGTCTCCACCTGTGGACGGAGGACAGTGATGTCACGCTGAGACACAGCAGTGATAAATGTGCTGCAGACAGAAGTTACCTGAGAGTCTCACCTGCGATTTGTTTCAGCAGCGTCATGATGACGCCATCAGCTCCCATCACTCCGCTTTTCACCAGCTCTCTGACCAGCCACACCAGCTGCACACACAACACGTTATTTGCAACCTGCACAGGTGTTATATGAGTGACACAGGTAACATTTATCATGCATTTACCTGTGTGTACACTTGTATGTACCTGTATATGTTCTACCTGTGCATACAACTGTACCTGTAAATGTTCTAATCGTATGTACACCCGTATGTACCTGTATATGTTCTACCTGTGCATACACCTGTATGTACCTGCATAGGTGCACCTACCTGTGTTCTGGGGACATCCTGCAGCTTGAGGAACTTCTCCATCAGGATCTGGTTGATCTTCACCAGGACGATGTTCATCCCATCTCTGTTAACCAGCGTCAGGTCTCTGTAACACTGTTTCCACACACACACACACAGTGATGTTACAGTGACGTCACAGTGATGTCAGACATTACTGATGATGCGTCGGTAACTCACCCTCTGGGCCTGGGTCGGTTCTGTGAGGACCAGAGTGAAGAGACCCAGACACACCTCCTCATGTTGCTGCTGACCTTTACACACCTGCAGGACAGGTAAACACAAGTATTCAGCATCAGGCAGTGTGTAAACTATGGCACTGAAGTAATACCAGCAGTATTAGCAGTAAATACAGTATTTCTTGTAGTACTTTGTGGCAATGGATTCATTACAGAAGTGGGACCAAAAAATGTGCATGTTTGTTTCCATGTATGAGTCTGTAGACATGATTGTGTTCAGTGTTTTGGTGCTGCAGGTCAAATCAAACAGGATGAGCACAATAACACAGCTTGATAGGATGTGATAGGAGCCTGAACTCAAGATCAGAGTGTTTAACTAATGAACGAGGAGCTCAGAGTGTTTCACTGAACGTTTCATTGAACAGTCATCAGTTGCGGTTCTACAGCTGGATTCATCGTTTACACACCAGGTGGGAGACGTCATGTGACACATGTGATACAGCGATCTGCTACTGAAGGAGAATGTGGGACAGCAGCATCTCTGACTCGGTGTGTGTTGTGTAGGAGTTGTGTGTGTTTCTTACATTGGCGGTCAGCGCGTCATTGGCTTCTCTCTCTGACAGCCCATTGGTCAACGCCTGGACGATCCCAACACAACGCTCCAATCTCTGCACACAAACACAGCAACAAATATAACAACCAACATAAACACAACAACAAATGCAACAGCAAATACAAACACAACAACAACTATCAGAATAACAGTAATAACTCAACAACAAGACCCATTGTAAACACAACAACACACAAACAGTGGTTGATTAGCTCCATGAGCTAATAGCTAACATACTGAAACACAAACGATATTGATCACATTAAACTTTATTGATCAGGATCAACTGTCAAAGTCTCACTACTTCTGACATGTGAAACACAGCGCATGCGCCTCTGTCACTTTTTGGTCTCATCCCTGTGTTTACGTAGAGTTAGCATGCTAGGCTAACCGTCCTGTACCTGCGGGACTTTACGCCTCCGCCACACCGTTTACCACAGCTCAAACACGGCGAACACACACTGCCGCGGCATCACACGAAGCTCCACAGCCCCAACACCGTGTCCACACACCAACCAACCAGACCTGCTCTCCGCTAACGCTGCTAGCCTGCTGCTAGCCGTGCTAACTAGCCTGCTAGCCGCCTGGTTCGGTCCCGTCTTTGTACCTTCCGCCGCTAAGTGCACTTAAACCTGCTCGGTCCCGGTTCATCCCGGGTTAAAACCTGCTCCCCGGCCCACTAACCCGGGTCAGCTTACCTCCTCCAACTCGTCTTTGGCGTCCAGCGGAGTGGACACCAGGAGCCGGCCCTGAGGCTTCGCTTTCGCCGGTGCAGGCTCCATCTGCTCCCGCCGCGCCTCGCCGGGCCCCGCGGAGCTGTGAAGGGCTGGGACTCCCGGCGCGGTGCCGGGGCTTCTCGGCGTTTGTGTCGGTGTAACTGAGAGCCCGGAGCCGCGGTCAGGCTCGGGGCCTGGCTGTGAGACGCTTCAGTCGGTTAATGTGTGTTTAAAGAACTTGTTGATGGGCAGCGGAGACTCCGGTCCCGCTCCTTGACACCGTCCGACCGCAGTATAACGGACATCCGTACAGAAGGAGCAGAGGGACGGGGAGGCTCCGCACCGCCCGCTGACCAGTCACTACCCTCACAACTCTGACTGACAGCCGCCTGGACCAATGGCAGGAGAGGAAACCTAGAGCCAATCAGCAGCCAGCAGAGCCGAAGACCAGCGGCGTGGAAACAACTTTACCCTGTTTACAAAGTACTGATCCAAACACTGCAGTACTAATGCACTATTACAGAAGTACAAATACTCAGTACTACAATGTGGAAGTTTTACTGTTATGTTATGTTACTGCATAGCCTGCAATTGCTGCTCATTCTCTAACTTTTACTGTAGTACAGAGCTCATTTTACTGTCAGTGTAGATTAGACATTCTAATGCCTTTATTTTACCAGACAAGTTATTAACACATCCTCCTCATACAGCATTAACTAATATTAACGCGCATCTGATAATAAATGTGTTTTTCTGTGGACCTCTTTGTTTGGTGCATGAATTCAGAAAAAAAAAAACTCACAGAAATAACAAACACACACTTTATTTCCGTATTTACACAACTTTAAGGTAACTTATTTTACAGAGAAACATTCTGTCAGTTTGTTTTTGGTGAAACGAGTTCAGTCAGTGTACTGGCACTTTAAGTGATGTCACAGGTGACGTCCAATGAGAGGGAAGGAAGGCCTCCATCAGTTCTCCATCGGTCCTCCATCAGTCCATCAGTCCTCCATCAGTCCATCAGTCCTCCGTCAGTCCATCAGTCCCCCTTCAGTCCTCTATCAGTCCATCAGTCAGTCCTCCATCAGTCCCCCATCAGTCCTCCATTAGTCCATCAGTCTTCCGTCAGTCCATCAGTCCTCCATCAGTCCTCCATCAGTTGCTGTTGTTCTCTCCCAGCAGCCAGTACGTCCTCATGCGTCCTTTTCCCTTCACCTCGATCTCTCCTCTGAGCTGCAGCTGGAAGCAGCTGAACTCCTGCAGAACCTGACGAGTCGCCTCTGACACATGAATCTTCAGAGCTGCAGAGACATGACATCACAGAACGACATCACACATGACATCACACATGACAAAAGGATGAGCAGGGGTTGACGTGCGCCCTCAGGAGGCTGCAGTGTATCCTACAGGTGTTACAGGTAATTCTGCAGGTGTTACTGTGTGTTCTGTCTTTGATGGTGTACTTGCTGATGCAGTGTTCCCTGGTTCTGGACATGGATCCTGGTTGTTGTTCTGGACAGTGTTTAGGTTCTCACCCTCTCCAGTGGACTCCATGCGTGACGCTGTGTTGACTGTGTCTCCAAAAAGGCAGTACCTGGGCATCTTCAACCCGACCACACCTGCACACACTGGACCTGAACACCGACACACAACACTGTCAGACTCTGTCAGTAGTGGACTGTAGTACTGCAGTGCTTTCCAGTACTGAAACATTTTGTAGTACCCCTTGTACTGTCCTGTTTTATACTAGTTGTAGTACTGTAGTGCTTTGTTGCAGTTGAAGTACTGCAGTGGCTTGTGGAACCCATGGTACTGAAGTACTTTGCAATAGCAGTAATACTGTAGTGTTTTGTGGTACCACTGTGGATGCCGATGCGCAGCCGGAGTTGCTGGTCTGCTCGGTGTCGGATCCTGAAGCTCTTGACGGCATCCAGCAGGGCGAGCGACATCCGGGCGACTTCCCGACCATGGAGCTTCCCGTTCCTGACCGGCAGGCCGGACACCACCATGTAGGCGTCACCGATCGTCTCCACCTGAAAGGGGAAGCACACACAAACAGTCATGTGATGCACACCTGCTGCAGACACACAGTTAGCCTAGCTTAGCACAGGGGTTAGGAAACTTTTACCTTGTAAACATCAAAGTTGTCGATGATGGCGTCGAAGCAGGTGTAGAGGTCATTTAACAAAGTCACAACCTGCAGGTGAGAAGTGCAACTCAGGTGAATATCTGAAACTTTACTGAAAGACTTACTGTGTTCTGATGTTTTAACTTCCAGCATCTGTGTCCTACTGAGTCCAACTCAGCTGCACCTTTTCCATTTGCAAGCAGAAAGTGAAGCTGAGTTTCACATCTGATTTGTAAAAAGAAAATGTGTTGCAGTAAGAACTACTAGATGGCAGCCTCGTTTCAGGTTGCGACCTGCATGTGTTTGGACATGAAACCACAGTTCTCAGTTCTACTGGTTCTACTGACCTGCAGCGGCGTGCTCTCAGCAGACAGCGCGGTGAAGCCAACGATGTCGCTGAAGTAGATGGTGACGGAGTCGAAAGCTTCAGCCTGAACAGTCTCACCTCGTTTCAGCTGCTCCGCTACGGAACTGACACAAACAGAACCAAGACAGTACTGCAGACTGTACTGCTCTGTAGTACCTGGAGTAGTACTGCAGGGTTGTTACTGTAGCACTATCTGGCAGAGCAGTACATGTAGTACTGCAGTACTCACTGTGGTAGTATCTGGTAGAGCAGAGCCTCAGCCTTGCGTTTCTCCTCATGATAAGCCTGAGTTCGTTCCTCCACCAGCTCCTCCAGGTTGTTGGCATACTGCTCCATCCGAGACAGAAGATTGTCCAGGATGTTGGAACCATAACCTCTGAAGACAGACAGACAGACAGACAGACAGACAGACAGACGGACAGACAGACAGACAGACAGATGGACGGACAGGAGGTAGTGAAGAGAGATAGTCAGTGTTTTGCAGTAAAGTGTCCTACAGATGGTTCTGGTCAGACAGGAGCCCCTCACCTGTGTTTTCCCCTCACCTGTGCTGCTTCCTCAGCAGGATCTTGATGGTGTTGAAGTCTGGTCTCTCGCTCGGCTCTTCGCTCCAGCAGCGCTGCATCAGGACACCGAGCTCCTCACTGTGACTGTGGACACAAAGGGACGGACGAAGAGGAGGGACACCACCCTGAGACACCGCCTGGACGATCTCTGAGGGGAGACAAAGAGACAGACAGACAGAGGAAGGATGGTGTTAATGTCCTGAATATAATCAGCTGAGAGGCATCAGGGTTTTGTTCTCAGTGTTTCTGTAAAGTTAAAGCTGTGGTTCTGACCGAAGCTGTAATCTGATCCACAGTTCAGTTCTGTCTGTTTGTATTCACATCTTTATTGTTTGTGTTCACCCTGCAGTAATCAGATTACTGCCAACAGTAGAGTATTTACTCTGATATCAGATCACAAACCACCAGGTCACATTCTAGATTACATTCTTCTCCACAGCAGGAACTCAGTGAACCTACAGTGAGTCCATCTTCCATGAGGTTCTTTGGTCCTTCAGTCCTTCCTATGTCCTCCTTTACTCCTGATGACAGACTCAGTCCTCCTCAGCATGGAGGAAACCAGAGTCCTCTAAATCTGCTGCTGGAGGGGTTGAGTTGCTTCACCTTCCACTGGAAACCACCACAGAGGGGTTTAGTCACCACCTGAAGAAGACGTGAGCCAAAACGTTCTACCTGTTGCTTCTACTGAGGAGGTGGAAGCAACAAACATCTGGTCTGTTTCCTCAGTAAGACGAGTGTCAGCGGATAAATCAGTGATGTGTTAATGTGCTGAAGTCCAGCTGCCACACAGTAAATAGTCAACACAGAAAACAGGTCCAGGTCCAGGTGTGACTGATCACTGACCTTTGGGGCTGAGGGTCTGAGAGTCCAGGTAGAAGACTCCTCTGAGCAGAGCCACCTCCTGCAGAATCACCCCGAAGCTGTAGGCGTCGGCCCGCTGAGTCCCACAGAGAGGAGGACAGTCTGTCCTGAGCAGCTCCGGAGCCGTCCACAGCTTCCCTGATCACCAATAATCAATATATCGATTATTGACGACTACAGATACTTCATCCATGAAAAGAGTGACAGAAAATATTCACTAAAGACAGAACAACAACAACAACAACAACAACAACAATAATAACTTAACAACAACTCTGTGTGTGTGTGTGTGTGTGTGTGGTGTGTGTGTGCATACGTGCGTAGAAGGCATGTGTGTCTTCAGGACAGCTGCTCGTCCTCAGACTCTGCAGTCCGTAGTCTGTGATTTTGAGGACGAAGCGACTGTCCACCACACAGTTGGACGACTTCAGGTTGCCGTGGGAGACGATGACGCTGTTGTGGAGGAATGCCATCCCCTGGAGACAAACAAACAAACAGACAATGAAGTAAACACAGAGGTCACGCAGAAAAAAAACACATGGAGACAGCCAGCTGACTCCGCTGCTGTCTGACCGTTTGTTTGTTGGGGATAGGGTCAGGTTCAGGGTTAACCCACCAATGCAGTGGATGTAAACAGAACAATAACAGACAAATAGAAACAGAATAAAACAAACTAAAACTGAAATGACAAAAACATGAGAGGCTCCGCCCACAAAGTGCAGCTGACAGGTTCCCATCACTGTGGTCCCGCCCATCACATACCTGTCCTGCCCCCAGTCTGACTGACAGATCATTACCTTGACAATGTCATTGATGAGAGAGTATCTGAACATCCAATCCAGTGTGATGCTGTCGCTCTCCATCAAGTCCTGGAAGACAAAGACACACAGTGTAAGGATAGACTGTAAGGACATTAATACACTGTGAGGACATTAATACACTGTAAGGACATTAATACACTGTGAGGACATTAATACACTGTGAGGACATTTCTACACTGTGAGGACATTAATACACTGTGGGGACATTAATACACTGTAAGGACATTAATACACTGTGAGGACATTAATACACTGTGAGGACATTTCTACACTGTGAGGACATTAATACACTGTGGGGACATTAATACACTGTGAGGACATTAATACACTGTGAGGACATTAAACACTGTGGAGACATTTTCACATAGTGGGGACATTACTACACTGTGGGGACATTTCTACACTCTGTGGAAATTAATACACTGTGGACATTAATACACTGTGAGGACATTAATACACTGTGAGGAGATTAATACACTGTGAGGAGATTAATACACTGTGAGGAGATTAATACACTGTGGGGACATTACTTCACTCTGAGGACATTAATACACTGTGGGGACATTAATACACTGTGGGGACATTAATACACTGTGAGGACATAAATACACTGTGGGGATATTAAAACACTGTGGAGACATTTCCACATAGTGGGGACATTATTACACTGTGGGGACATTTCTACACTGTGGGGACATTTCTACACTGTGAGGACATTTCTACACTGTGAGGACATTATTACACTATGGGGATATTTCTACACTGTGGGGACATTAATGCACTTTGGGGACATTAATACACTGTGAGGACATGTCTACACTGTGAGGACATTAATACACTTTGGGGACATTAATACACTGTGAGGACATTAATACACTGTGAGGACATTAATACACTGTGGGGACATTAATACACTGTGAGGACATTTCTACACTGTGAGGACATTAATACACTGTGGGGACATTAAACACTGTGGAGACATTTTCACATAGTGGGGACATTATTACACTGTGGGGACATTTCTACACTCTGTGGACATTAATACACTGTGAGGACATTAATACACTGTGAGGACATTAATACACTGTGAGGAGATTAATACACTGTAAGGACATTTCTACACTGTGAGGAGATTAATACACTGTGGGGACATTAATACACTGTGAGGACATTAATACACTGTGAGGACATTTCTACACTGTGAGGAGATTAATACACTGTGGGGACATTACTTCACTCTGAGGACATTAATACACTGTGAGGACATTAATACACTGTGGGGACATTAATACACTGTGAGGACATAAATACACTGTGGGGATATTAAAACACTGTGGAGACATTTCCACATAGTGGGGACATTATTACACTGTGGGGACATTTCTACACTCTGTGGACATTAATACACTGTGAGGACATTTCTACACTGTGAGGACATACTTATACTGTGAGGATGTTTATACACTGTAAGGATGTTTCTTCACTGTGAGGACATTTCTACACTGTGAGGACATTATTACACTATGGGGACATTTCTACACTGTGGGGACATTATTACACTATGGGGACATTTCTACACTGTGGGGACATTTCTTCACTGTTGGGATGTTTCTTCACTGTGAGGACATTTCTACACTGTGAGGATATTATTACACTATGGGGACATTTCTACACTGTGGGGACATTTGTACACTGTTGGGATGTTTCTTCACTGTGAGGACATTTCTACACTGTGAGGACATTATTACACTATGGGGACATTTCTACACTGTGAGGACATTTCTACACTGTGAGGACATACTTATACTGTGAGGATGTTTCTACACTGTGAGGATGTTTCTTCACTGTGAGGACATTTCTACACTGTGAGGACATTATTACACTATGGGGACATTTCTACACTGTGGGGACATTTCTACACTGTTGGGATGTTTCTTCACTGTGAGGACATTTCTACACTGTGAGGACATTATTACACTATGGGGACATTTCTACACTGTGAGGACATTAATACACTATGGGGACATTTCTACACTGTGAGGACATTACTTCACTGTGAGGACATTAATACACTGTGGGGACATTTCTTCACTGTTGGGATGTTTCTTCACTGTGCGGATGTTTCTTCACAGTGAGGACACGCCTTCACTGCTGGAACATGTCTTTTCTCTGCCCTCAGCCTCGTCTCCATGGAAACACCGCTCTCCTCTCAGGATAACTAAGTGTGAGCTGCAGTTTGTTAAACAGTATAAAGGTCCTCAGCCCACGTCCACCTACAGCTGCACCGTGTCTCCTCATGTTGCCAGGTTACTGTGCTGGCAGGTTGCTAGGTTACCGTGATGGCAGGTTGCTAGGTGACAGTGCTGTCAGATAACTATAACTGGGAGTTGGAGGACTGAAGCTGCAGCTGACACTGGAACATACTGGTTACACTAAGACACTGGAGGGTTCATACAGGTTTTACTGGGAGACTGTTGGTGCACATATAGCTGATAGAGTGCTGACACAGAGGTATTGATTACTGATATAGTGATATTGATAACTGATAGACCAGTACTGATCACTGATAGAGGGTATTGATCACTGACAGAGGGTACTGATGACTGATAGAGGGTATTGATCACTGATAAAGGGTACTTATCACTGATACAGAGAATGCTTTCCAGGCAGGTGGAGAGCTGGGCGTACCTGAAGGCTGCCTCTGGGACAGTATTCAGTGATGACGCACATGTTGGGCGGGTCAAGACAGGCACCGATGAAGCGGGTCAGGTGTTCATTCTGAACATCTCGCATCTGCAGAAACACAGAAGCTGCTGATCAAATCCCACCAGAACCACAGACAACCCAAAACTAGATACAGCAGTGAGCCGGGGGGATGGGTCGGTTAGTGTGTCAGTCAGTAGGTAGGCAGGTAGGTGGGTGGGGAGGTTAGTAGGTTGGTCAGCAGGTAGTTACTTCTGCAAGTCACTCAGGAGGAGTTCTTTGAGGACGTTCTTACATGCTTCAGTTCAAACAGAACTTTCCGGGTCAGTTCGATGCGTTTCTTGTTGATGTACTTGATGGCTGCCAGGTTTCCCTGAAGGAGACAAACCAGCATCAAGACTCAGCATTACCATCCAACAGCACCATGTGATCAGACCGCCAGCCGTCAGACCTTGTAGTATCCGGTTTTGGTGTAGATCTGGAAGTTTCCCTCCATGGTCATCAGTGAGCCGTAGTTGGATCCTTTCTGCAGAGAAACTCATCAGTCAGTAAAGATCCATGCAGTCAGAGGAATAATCCCTCTGCTGCACAGCAGGTCAGCTTATAACAGAGTGAAATTCAAGAGGAACTTCCAGAAGAATCCAGACAGTCGAGAATCTAATGGCTGCACTGAGCCAAACCAGCTGATAGATGTTTAAGTGTTGACTAAAGAGATTTTAAGAGGCATATTTACCAGAAATCATTTGATTTACATTCTTATATTTAACCCTAAACACAGTTAGGGTTAAATGCTTCGGTTAACAGGTTCAACCGAAGGAGACACTGAACCATTAAATGCAGATCAGTTCACTGTTCATCTGCAGGGAAACATCGGACATTGATCTGAACTGCAGCTTGTTTCTGGGTGTTTTCTGCTGCTGTCCCATTTTAACTCACTGTGGTTCATTTTTCACTGCAGTCTAAAGTCATCTATGGAACCAGAACAACATGAAGGAGGAGAGAGAACCAGAGATGTCTTCTGTCAGTAGGACTCAGATAGAATGATGGAGACCACTTAGACTGATGGAGACTAGTTAGAACAATGGAGACCAGTTAGAACGATGGAAACCAGAGAAAAGAAACATTTTTATTATTTGTTTTTACAAAAATGTAAAACCCTGAACCATCATGTCCACCATGCCTCCTCAGATGTTAAACTCTGGACTAGTGCCGTCTCCTCATCCTGTAGATATGATCTACCTCCATGGTCCAGCCTCTCCAGACTCATCAGCTGTAGGAAGATGTTCCTCCATGCTGGATGGACCTCCACCTACTGTCTCCTCTGTTCTCTGGTTCTGAGCCAAATGGAGTCATTTCAATGATTTAATGAAGACAACACGGCTGTCAGACCTCCTGGTGGGCTCTGGGGTTCAGATTCGTAAATAAACTGCAGTAATAACAGTGCTACGAGCTGAGTGTTACCAGAGACATGGTGAGTCTGCTGCAGGCTCTCCTCAGGACTTTATCCAGGTTACTCATCTGGACGTCGTCCCAACAAATTCTCCACAGCTGAGCCGCCAGCTCGCTCTCCAGCTTCAACTTCCTGTTCAACACACAGCAACATAGGTGTGTGTGTGCGTGTGTGCATGTGTGTGTGTGTGTGTGTGTGTTTGTAGAGTCAAGGTGCACAGCGGTGAAGTTTAAGAATAAACACGAGAGCGATGAGGGAGCTAAACAGAAACAGAGACTGAGGATCTACAGGAGACGATGGACTGATGTAAACACACCTTCAGTCTGTGGACGAAGTCTGAGCTGAAACAAATCGGCTTACTGCAGCTGATTCTTTAACCACAACCTGCTAGAGGGGTTTAAAGAGCATATAGAGGGGTTTAAAGGGCTTATGGAGGGGTTTAAAGGGCTTATGGAGGGGTTTAAAGGGCTTGGAGAGGAGTATAAAGGGTTTATAGAGGGGTTAAAAGATCTTGAAGAAGGGTTTAAAGAGCTTACAGAGGGGTTTAAAGGGCTTATGGAGGGGTTTAAAGGGTTTATAGAGGGTTTTAAAGATCTTGTAGAGGGGTTTAAAGAGCTTATAGAGGGGTTTAAAGAGCTTATAGAGGGGTTTGAAGATCTTACAGAGGGGTTTAAAGAGCTTATAGAGGGGTTTAAAGAGCTTGTAGAGGGGTTTAAAGATCTTACAGAGGGGTTTAAAGAGCTTATAGAGGGGTTTGAAGATCTTGTAGAGGGGTTTAAAGATCTTGTAGAGGGGTTTAAAGATCTTGTAGAGGGGTTTGAAGATCTTGTAGAGGGTTTTAAAGATCTTACAGAGGGGTTTAAAGAGCTTATAGAGGGGTTTGAAGATCTTGTAGAGGGGTTTAAAGATCTTGTAGAGGGGTTTGAAGATCTTGTAGAGGGTTTTAAAGATCTTACAGAGGGGTTTAAAGAGCTTACAGAGGGGTTTAAAGATCTTACAGAGGGGTTTAAAGAGCTTATAGAGGGGTTTGAAGATCTTGTAGAGGGGTTTAAAGATCTTGTAGAGGGGTTTGAAGATCTTGTAGAGGGTTTTAAAGATCTTACAGAGGGGTTTAAAGATCTTACAGAGGGGTTTAAAGATCTTACAGAGGGGTTTAAAGATCTTGTAGAGGGGTTTAAAGAGCTTACAGATGGGTTTAAATGGCTTTTAAAGGGGTTTGAAGAGCTTATAAACGATTTAAAGATCTTACAGGGGGTTTAGAGAGCATGTAAAGGGGTTTAAGAGCGTACAGAAGGGTAAATATATAATTCCAATTATTAAATGTCTTTTAAATAGGTAAAAAGACGCAGCCAATAATCTGAGGCTTTTATCTGTTCTCCGGTTAACTTGTCGTCATGGAGACGGTTTTATGTCTCAAACATCCCAAAAGACGTTTTTCCGTAAATTTCAGTTAAAATCACTGTCGGTTTAAGAAACTCTGGAAGGTTCCACCTTCCTTCCCAAGAAGCCTCAAAGAGATGGAGATTTTCTCCACAGCTGAGTCTGCTGGTGTTTCTGATCACTTTAATCGTCAATACATCAGCACGCTGATCGATGAACGTCAGGCCAGAGTCTGTTAAACTGAAGAGTTCCAGTCAAGATCTTCCACCAACTCAGTTCATCTGTGGAAGAAGCTGCTGACTTTACTGTTCACTCAGAGTGTTGACGTATTGACGGATGCACAGACCAATCATCCCAAATAAACTGTAAGCAGCAGAACAGAAAACTACTGATGGCAAAACCTTTATTAATCACTAAACCTCCACATGTCGAGGACACTGAGGACAGACAGAAGGTTTTATTATGTGGGCAGAACGAAAAGAAGACGACGGCTTCGTTTATCTGTTTTATCTACATCCGTCCTTCATCCTGGGCCTCGCTGTGATCTCTCTATCACCAAGCAGACAGAAGCAGATGAACACAGACAGGCAGATACACATAAAACAGATAAATAAAACAGACGGACAGACAGACAGACAGACGGACAGACGGACAGACAGACAGACAGACAGGGGTGTTGTGAGAGTTCAAATTACCACAGTGTGTGTGTGTGTGTGCTCCTGTACTCTACATTTGTGAGGACCAACTATGGTTCTTTATGTCCTCAGTTTGGGACAAAGTCTCAGTGAGGCTCACAAGTATAGAAGTACAGGCATGTATGTGCGTGTGTGTGTGTTTCTCACCTGTAGATGAACACGGTGACGGTGACGATGATGACAAACACGAAGCAGATCACCATGGAAACCATCTGATGCATCGTAACTGTACCTGAGACAGGGAAGAGTGTCCCCATAAGGACAGAAAGATAGGAGTGTCCTACACTGTTCATACATGTTTGGGTGTCTCTGTGAGGACCATCCAGAGTTATTCTAAAAGTGAAGTCTTCACAATAACTAAATGTGTGTCTGTAGTTGTGCGTCTGTAGTTGAGCGTACGTGCGTGGCAGGCTGGGTTGTCGTTCTTAAAGCCACATTCAGGGATGTCAACGGGTGGAGAACCTCCAGGCCACTGGAAGCTCAGATCTTCCTGCATCTGCAGCTGCTTCATGCTGCTGTTGTAGACACACACCACCTGAACACACACACACACACACACACACACACACACACACACACACATCTAAGACCAAGACACTTGAGGAAGCATTGATCCACATTTTTCACTGTTTTCTGACATGTGAGACCAAACAGCTGATTGATTCCTCCAGAAAATCCCTTTCACTTGCAGCTCTGTCTGGCTTAAAAGCTTTTACCTCGTCTCTCAGGTGTTACGATGATGACATCATAAGTCAGATGATTTACCTGAAACTCTCCGGAGTCGACATCCGTCATGTCCCACACAGCGAAGTCCATCTGTCTGTCCCCAAACTCGTCCATCTCCACCATCCCCATCACCCCTGGAGCATTACACAATATGTCAACACCTGGACGCAAACATCTGGATCCAACAACATCTGGATCCAACAACATGTGGACCCGAATATCCAAATATTCGGTCGTTGCGGTGGTATCCAGATAATAATTTTGAGATCCGAATATTTGCCCCCCCGCCAGCCGCTGGTGCCGCCGTCTCTACCCTACTCCACTGTCATGAAGCATTGGTGTGTTAATAAATAAATAAAGGAATCATTTTATTCTCAGTCATGTCCTTTAATATGTATGTCAGTGAATCTGTGAAGCTGCTGCAGGATGAAACTCAGCATCATTGAAGCTTCAGGAGGTTAAATTAAGGAATCAGTCAATGAGAGTGCAGCTTGTTTCCTGCTGAGGATCAAGCTTCTTACTGAAACAGGACACCAGAACCTCCACGTTGTGAAAGAACAATCAGCTGACTGATCAACAGAAACTTTAATAAGCTGTTCGGATCACTGATTAACTGTTAATGACCAGCAAACTTAAACTGACAGTAGAAACTTTCTGAGCTTCAGCAGATGTTAGTTTATTCTTTACGTTCCGACGCTCCACCAGGGGGCAGCGTCGCTCAGTCAGACGGATTCACTCACTGATGCACAAAGAAAACAGGTTCAGCTCTGTGTTCTGATGAATCTGCTCTTACCTCTGCCCCGACCTTCAGGATTAATCCATTCATTCTGGAGGAACAGATCATATGTGAACACCCCCACGATTACTCAGCTTTGGACTGATCCAACCTGATGGACACTGTTAGGTCTGACTGAATGTTTTCTGAACGTTTACTGGGAGCCGACTCCAAACTAACTGACATCACGTCAAAGAGATAAAACAACAGCAAAGACACAAAGTTTCTCAGAATAAACACAAAGAGACACCAAATAAAGACAGGTGATATTTTTCTATATGACCACATAAAGCAGGGGTGGGCAACCCTGGTCCTCGAGGCCACTATCCTGCATGTTTCAGATGTTTCCTTCTAAAACACACCTGATTCAAATGATCAGGATCATTATCAGGCTTCTGCAGAGCTTGGTGATGAGCTGATCATTTGAATCAGGTGTGTTGGAAGAGGGAAACATCTAAAACATGCAGGATAGTGGCCCTTGAGGACCAGGATCACCCACCCTTGACATAAAGCCACCTCAGACACATAGAAGGACTCCTAGGCCACGTTCAGACTGCAGGGCTTGACGCTCAATTTGGATTCTTTTGTGAAACCCAACTTTTTTGCGAGTTCGTTCACATTTCCAGTTAAATGCGGCTTGTGTTTTATCTCCTGTGTGAACTTCATGCGACCCAAAAGTGTCCCGCCATGCACAGAAGAGGACACGACGACGTCACACTGCAAAGCTGCTACCCAGCAGTTCTATCGGCTGAATGCTGGGCTCATCTCCCAAAATGCTCTTCGTAAAGTGGACCGGCAACACGTCAACGGCCGCTTCGTTTGTTTGAGTCTTTAACCTCCTTATATTTGGCTCGGAGGCTCTTTACTTTCCTTTGGCATTGGAGCCAGGACCGTTTATACCCACGCTCGGCCATTTCTTTCCGATAAGACCCCTGGAGTTTGTCCTGAATAGAGCTGTCCCCCCAAACATTAATGAACTCCGAAACCTGGCTTTCCCTCCATTGACTGGACTCCACATTACCGTCCCCCGTGGTTGTTTTTGTTCCTACTTGAACACAGAATAAAGACGTTTGTCGTGTATCAGTGACGTGTAGGTCAGATAAATGCAACCTGGCCGTTCAGACAAAAGTCGCATGGCATAAGATCAGATCCCTGTCGGATTTAGGAACATATCCAAGTGGCCTGGGTTGCATTTGAACAATTTGGATCTGTGTTGTTCAGACTGTCATGAAAAGATCAGATACAGGTCGCATAGGGGGGAAAAGATCTGATTTGGGTGATTTGAGTAACTTCAGTCTGCTGTCTGAACGTAGCCCTAGATGCTGCAAACAAACACAGCCTAGACAGACCGAAACAGTCGACTCCAAACTACCAGGAACACAGGAGTAGAACCTTCACAGAACAGATGGACCGTGAGGACAGAAACATCAGGTTCCCAGGGAGGATGTCCGGAGAACAAACTGGCTTTTATGGACGAAGCCTCAACATTGAAGTCTACAGAAACAGACCAACATGTGCTGTTTGGTTGCACCACCCACTGGAACATCAGTCCAACGCAGACAGAGTAGGGGAAACCATAAACTACAGGTACATGAAGATTCTGTCTGTTCTTACAGCTTCTGGATGGTGAATGGAGATATTTGGTGACTTTTTAAAAGATAACAGGATTTTCAGACATGCCAGCAGGTTTCAGGGTTCAGATGACATCGTCTTCACTTTTCATCTTTCAGACATGATTACTGCCATCCATCCTCCATTATCTAACCGTCCATTCATCATGCATCCATCATCCATCCATCCACCATCTAAACATCCATCCATCCATTCATCATCCATCCATCCATCCATCATCTAAACATTCATCCATCCATCCATCCATCCATCCATCATCTAAACATCCATCCATCATCCATCATCTAAACATCCATCCATCCATCATCTAAACATCCATCCATCCATCATCTAAACATCCATCCATCCATCATCCATCACCTAAACATCCATCCATCCATCCATCATCTAAACATCCATCCATCCATCATCTAAACATCCATCCATCCATCATCCATCATCTAAACATCCATCCATCCATCCATCCATCATCTAAACATAAATCCATCCATCATCCATCATCTAAACATCCATCCATCCATTCATCATCCATCCATCATCTAAACATAAATCCATCCATCATCCATCATCTAAACATCCATCCATCCATTCATCATCCATCATCCATCCATCCATCCATCCATCATCTAAACATCCATCCATCCATTCATCATCCATCCATCATCTAAACATCCATCCATCATTCACCCATCATCCATCCATCCATTCATCATCCATCCATCCATCCATCCATCATCTAAACATCCATCCATCCATTCATCATCCATCCATCATTTAAACATCCATCCATCATTCACCCATCATCCATCCATCCTCCATCATCTAACCATTCATCCATCATCCATCCATCCATCCATCCATCCATCATCTAAACATCCATCCATCCATCCATCCATCATCCATCATCTAAACATCCATCCATCCATCCATCCATCCATCCATCCATCAATCCATTCATCATCTAAACATCCATCCATCCATCCATCCATCATCTAAACATCCATCCATCCATTCATCATCCATCCATCCATCCATCCATCCATCATCTAAACATCCATCCATCCATCTATTCATCCATCCATCATCTTAACATCCATCCATCCATCTATTCATCCATCCTCCCCTCTGACGCACTTGCTCAGTGATTGATAGCTGCTGCCTGTCTCAGTGCGTCGGTGGTTAAAAGCAAGTCAATTTAATAAAGAGAAGACAGCGCAGCCTGTTTATCTGCAGCATCAACACACAGACACACACACACACACACACACACACACACACGCACACACAGAAACAAGACCATGTGTGTTTCCATCTGATCCTGGTTTTGGAAATTTAGATGTTAAATCATCAAGGTTAGTCAGTCTAAAACCAAGTAAAAACCAGTACAAAACCAGTGTAAACCCAGTGTAAGACCAGTATAAAACCAGTCTAAAGCCAGTGTAAGACCAGCATGAAACCAATATTAAACCAGTCTAAACCCAGTGTACTGCAGTGGGTGGTAATGGTCCACTGAGAGCTCAGAGGTCACTGAGGGGAAACATCAGACTGATGAAACTCTCCGTCCCCCTCACTCATCAATAAACACCAATCCACTCACAGAGCTGTTATTTACAGCCTGGTCAGTCCTGAAACAGTCGAAGGTTGAAGTTCAGAGCAGAATCATTTCTGAAAGGAGCCTTAAACCTTCAACACAAGACGAATCAGATGGCCTGACTGAGACAGGTCTTCGTCTGCAGGTAGTCTTGGCTCTGTGGATCAGCAGCAGTTTCCTCTTCCTGTCTTTAGAACCACAGAACATCTTCTTCACATGAAACTCGGTTAAGAAGACATCAGAGGACGACGAGCCGTCTTCACCCTCACGCTGTAAACACATTCACGTCTTTATGCTGTAAACACATTCATGTCCTCAGTGGAGCTGATCAGATTAGAGTTCGTGTCCAGCTGCTTCCAGCTGCCAGCATCCTGTGATGGATTACACCTGGACCCGTCCTCCATCCTGACTGGTTCTGATCCATCCTCTGTCATCGTTGTCCTCCTACTCGTCCTAGTACGTTTTGTTCTCTGGCCTGGTCTGTCGTGGTTTGTCTCTGTTCTCTCTGTTGTCTCGTCCATATCTGTTCTATCTCATGTCTTCCTACGTCTTTCTTTGTTCTGTCTTCTTCTGGTTTTCGTCTTTTGAAGGACCTTCTGTTCTGCTGTGACCCGTCTGTGACTGCACAGTGTTCAGTCCTTCATCTTCTTCTTGTCCTTCCTGTATTTTCTCACTCGGTCTGACTAGTTCTGTTGCTGCTATCTTGTTCCTGCTGCCTGAGGATTTGGTCTCTAGTTTCTTGTCTTATGATGTCTTATGTCTTTTTCTTACGTCGTCTCAGTCCGTCTTTAGTGTCTTCAGTATTTCTGGGGACATTTTATGGTGATGAATGAGTGACTCCACAGGACGGAGAGCTGTTCTGTCCTCTTCTTTCTGTCTTCCTGCTTCCTCTTGTGTCCCACGGGTCCTTATTTTCTCTCCTCTCCTGTCTCATTCGGTCTCTTGTTGTCTCTCTGTCTCAATCTGCATTTGTCTCATCTTTGTCTGTCTGGCAAGAAACTAGATGGACAACAGGACCAGCGGGACGTCTTGTCTCATTGTTTTGTTGTGGTTCTGTCCCGTCTCGTCTCGTCTGGTTCTGTCCTCCGTCTCTGTGTCTGAGAGTTTGTGGACGCTCAGCGATGTGTCTCGAACAGTTTGACGGCTTCAGTCTGGTTCTGTTTGTCCGTCCACATGATGAAACTCCTCGTCTGTTTGTCTTTCGAAGGTCTCACGAGCTAAAACAACAGAAACTTTATTTGTATTAGAGTTTAAATCATGTGCAGCCAACAGACGGAGACGTTTTCATAGTCGGTTTGAAACTCCGTGATGACGGATCGTCGTCTGTCCCTGGTGTTTGTCCGGCAGTTTGTCTTTCTTTGTTTTCTTTTTGTGATGAAATAAGATGAAGGGACTTCAGGCTGAAGGCCCAAATCAACTCAACAAACATCAGCTGCTGTTTTTGGACTTTCAGGTTAGAAATGTTTGCTGAGATCTGAACACATCTGGCAGCCTGAGAAGACCAGATCAGGGGAAATAGTTTTCAGAGATCAGAGCTCTGATTTGTCAGTTGGATCATTTTCAAACAAGTTCAATCATAAAAGAGTCGGAACAGAAACAGAAACTTCCTGGTGTCGCTCTAATCTACCGAGTCTAGGGTTGGACTGACGTCAGGTCTCCTGCCAAATGTAGCACAAAGTTAACCGAGTTTAAAGCAAACTGGAAAATGAGGTACATCAGTCTAAAACCAAGTCAACAACTAGTCTAAACCAGTCTAAAACTAATCCAAACCCAATGTAAACCCAGTCTAAAACCAGTCCTCCCCCTTCCTACCTTTCTGCACTGTCAGCATTTAGACGAAGAAGAAACTAAAGTGAAGACCGTTCGTCTGTTTTAACACTTTTTGTAGCTGCAACAGACTCAGAGTCCACATGGAACAGAACTGGAACCAGAAATGAACCACAAAGAAAGACAACCACACGTGAAATGTCCCTGAAGGCATCATCTCTAAAGCCAGCGTGAGACCAGTTTGAAACCAAGCCACCAGACCTGACAGTGAAAACGTCAGCTGTCCCTTTAAGCTTCCTCTGTGCGTCAGCTCAGTTTGATCGATGTGTTTGTGCTCGGTGAGGTTTTTCCGGTCATGGCTGGTAGTTTCAGTCTCACACATCCTGTCTTCCTGTTCCCAGTTCTCCCAGTGTTCCCAGTGTCACAGGCAGCTGGTACAAATTTCCTCTGCAGTACAATGCTAACAAGCTAACTCCTTGCAGAGTCACAGTACAACCGTGAGAAGCTGCTTCCTGACTGAGAATTTTAAATGGCGGCATCACAAACAGTCGTACAGCATATGAACAGCAGAACTGTGGCTACTGCAGTGTGTTACTCTGTACAGAACATTTTATATAAGACCAAATCAACGGGATTCTTTCTGTGGCCAAATCCTTTTCTAATTCATGGTGATACAAGATGATCCTGGTATCTTCTGTAGTAAATGATTCTTCCATTGTCTCTAACTGTTCTGACCAACCTCCTACCAACATGCTGATAGGAGCCTTAAAGTTTACCCAGAATGCACTTGTTAAAGTTTCCTCTGGTGAATGATCAGAAACCAGAAACACATCCAGGGAACCAACGATGGTTTCTAGGACTCTATGTCAGACGTTAGACTGTTCACACCATGAGACATCCCATAATACTGATGCTCACAGCTGGTTATAGAGGAAATGAACTAAACCAGGTGTAGTGTTCAGGCTGTAACACCTGGATGGATGTAAAACTGATCTGGGTCCAGGTTCTACCAGAACTCCAGTGTGTTGTTCCTCCTACATGTCATGTGTTTATCTGCTGGACTGATGAAGGTCTGATCAATGTGGACCCACCTCTATGGACTTCAAGATTCATAGTCTGAAGGTAGAACTCTGATCAGTGATAGAGGTGCTAGAGATAAAGAACCAGATGATTCTGAGGAGGTCAGGTCAGGTTTGGTTGGTTGATGTAGGATGACTCACAGATATTTCTGGTTTTGGTTTCCTGATAAATCATATTTATAAAACAGCTCTGCGCTCTGATTGGCTGACGTCTGGCCACACGTTCCCATGTGACCATAAAATGTTTCCATGAGAAAAGACAAACATTCGTCCTCACCGGGGAACGTCCTGTTCCACATCCTGCGGGTCACAGCGTCTCCTCGGGGCCTCCGAACGCCCCCCAGACCTCCCGGTCCTGGTCCTTGCTGGCTCAGGGTCTCGTTCAGAGCCTGAGAGTACAGCATCACTCCGTCGTAGAAACCTCCAGCGATCAGGTTGTACTGATGGAGACACAGACAGTCTGCTGTTTGTTCTTTGTGATCAATTAATCAGATTCCAGTTAATCAATCACGATCAATATCTGTACCAGAGAGTCTTTGATGGTGAAGTTGAACATTCTCTTTGCATCGGTCTTCAGCGTTTCAACAAACTGAAGATATTCTGGATTCTGAGGCTCCAGGTAGGTCAGCACCTTCACACTCTGACAGCACACACAGGTCACTGATCAATAATGAACCAATCAATCTGATCACTTTACCGCAGAGCAGCGGTAAAAGGTGTCTCACCCTGAAGGCGAGGCGGGCCACGTGGTCATCCTTGTCCCCTCGGAACCACGGCCGGACCGGACCGCCGCCACCCAAGCCCTCCGCAAACAGATCGATGAAGAAGAACACGTAGTCCTCCAGCTGCACCGCCTCCCTCCACAGGTGGACCATCAGAGTCCTGAAGATCTCCCAGGAGCAGCACATGTACACCACTGAAGAAGAACAGGACAGGTGAGACAGGTGAGACAGGTGAGACAGGAGTCAGCAAATGCATCACTGCCACCTGCTGCCGACTCAGCAACTTTTCAGAAAATACTGTTTACAGGTGAAGATACCTGACGGTTAGTTATCTCCACAAAGACACACAGAGACAGCTGTGGTTGTATCATCTCTTTGTTGTTTTGTGTTTCTGAAGTCTTTTTCTATCAGTTTGTGTTTTGTTGTTGTTTGTCTCCGTTTAGTGATTTTGTGTTCTTTGTTGTTTTTGTTTCTTTGTAGTTGTTTTGTTTCTTTGTTGTTGTTTTGTTTCATTATAATTGTTTTGTTTCTTTGTTGTTGTTTTGTTTCATTATAATTGTTTTGTTTCTTTGTTGTTGTTTGGTTTCTTTGTAGTTGTTTTTTTTCTTTAAAATCGTTTTGTTTCTTTGTATTTGTTTTTTTTTTTGCTGTTGTTTTGTTTCTTTGCAGTTTTGTTTCTTTGTTGTTTTGTTTCTTTGCAGTTTTGTTTCTTTGTTGTTTTGTTTCTTTGCAGTTTTGTTTCTTTGTTGTTTTGTTTCTTTGCAGTTTTGTTTCTTTGTTGTTTTGTTTCTTTGCAGTTTTGTTTCTTTGTTGTTGTTTTGTTTCTTTGCTGTTGTTTTGTTTCTTTGTTGTTTTGTTTTTTGTTCTTGTTTTGTGTCAGCACTGGTTCTGCCTAACGCACACGAACAGATTGTGTTTCTTTGCGTCCTGAGCGTCAGTTTGTTGCGTCTCCTCCACTCAGACGGTTTCTGTGAACTCAGATCTTTGTGAAACCAAACCGTCCAGTTTCCAGCCAATAGGAGACCATCTCTGACCCTGACCAGTGAAGTCACCTCTTCACAGCCTCCAGACAGGCTGTTACTGTGTAACCGGGTTCAACCTGCTGCCTCCAGGGTTTATTATTAATACATGTACTTCAGTTTTCTTGGAGGACATCTGGTTGGACACCGTCTCCAGATCTGACTGGTGAAGGTTTATTTGTTGCATTAGAATACGTCCCCGATAATATGACTGGCTTTCCAGCAGTAATTACACTTATTAAAGGTACACTTTAATAAGTGTTTTTTTCTCGCCCTCTGCAGATGACTGGAAAAACTCTTTTACCAACAGCTAAATAAACTAGCTGGCACACAAAAACACAACTGGTTGGTGTGGCACCTTTACTCTGACATCATGCTTTTACTGATTAAATCTGAAGGAAGTGGCCGCACCTTTAAAATGAAACATTTGGTGAAGTCTTTGTTTTGGGGGATTTATGCTGGTGAGTGATTTACTGAACACTGTTCAACAGAGACAACCTCATGTTCTCCTTCAGAGATGCATTTCCTCCAACAGTCCTACAAAAAAACAGGTGAAGTATGAACAATAAGCTCTGGAAGGCGGGAGGCGGGAGGCTGACGGCGATCACACAGGATCCGTCCATAAAGGACACCAGGAGAAGCAAAGCGAACGCCCTGACAGGAGGCAGCGACGACGTCACGATCAGCGTCACAGATTTTATAGATCAGTTTATTGCAGACTTTGGACAGAGTTGATCCGAGTTCACAAACCTGAGAGCAGAAGTCTGGTGGGTTCACAGACACATTGTGAATGAAGGAGATGCATCAAACTGCAGCTCTGAGCAACAACAGAAGATCTGAGTACGAACAGTCAAAGGACAGAAGAATTAGAGCCTGAACAGTTAATGAGGAAACTATGTTCTCGAAGAAAGAGCTCCTGATTCAACAGAAGAAATTAGATAATGATTATCACCACCACTCATTATGGGCTGCAGGTCAGTGGAGGTCACCTGTGGAGGTCACCTGTGTCTGTTACACAAACATAGCAGGTCACATGACTGTGTGATTTACAGTCAGAGTGTGGGACAGAAGCCGTGGAAACGTCCTGCTGAACTCTGACAGAAATCCACAGAGTGGAAATAACACACTGAGAGGAAGAGAAAAATACACAGCACAACACACACACACACACACACATACACCACACACATACACACAAACACACACAGTCCCAGAGGTGGACGAACTAATCTGAACACTGAGGTTCACATGTGAAAGCCAGAAACACAGAAACTCACAGCATGTTTTTAATGGAAACAACAAACCACAACTGACTGGACTGAGACTAATGCTGCAACACACACACACACACACGCGCACACACACACACACACACACGGAGGTGATTACAGTGAGGCTGTCCAGCGTTGCCGGGGGCAACAGCTGGTGTCACTTAGTGAATCTGTGATGATGTCATGGCGTTAATAAGCCAGACTGTACCAACACTTTGCAACCGATGATCAAGATACAGTCACTGTTACCGTGGAAACACTACTATCAACTTCTTCACACTCACCGATTAATTACCACTTTAACAGATGCACACATCATTCTGCTGTACCTGTAAGGATCCTCACTGTCAGAAATCACCTAGAACTGATGCTGATTCTAAGCAAACCCTGTCAGAATACAGACACCACCAGGATGTCCTCACAAACACGGATTTACAGTAACACACAAACACACAGCTAAGGTGAGTCAGTAACTTTAGATGCCCTGATCAGGTGTTCTTTACCCCCATTGCGATCCGAATCATTTAATGTTTAGTGTCCTGATAATAAACACTCTAAGTATTGTAGTACCTGGTTGTTCCACCAGGGGGAGCCTCTCACTGTTTAATATGTAGAGACCAGAGGACCAGAGCTAGCAACGGGCACCATGACAAAGACTTCTGTGGAGGTTAATGACCTCCAGGCAGAGCTCATGGGTTGACTGAAGCCTGGGCGATCTGTAATAATGTTCCTGTATCCCAGTGATGTATGTCATTGATTCTTTGTGGCCTGTTTTATGTGTTCATAACTTCAAACAGCAATTTCATCACAGGACAGATGATTTACTCAAATTTACGACACCTGTGTGACAACAGAAAGGTTCAGGTTTGCGTTAAAAAAATGCCTCGATCGGCCCCAGTCCTGATCTTTGATATCGGATCGGAACATCCTTATCAATAACGAGTGTTAATAGTTAACCGTCAGTTACAAGGGACAGGAAGGAAGGAAGGAAGGAAGGAAGGAAAGAAGCGGAAGTAAAAGGAAGCCATGAAGTGGACGCCGCATCAGGTTCTGACCTCGGCCGTTGTCACGGATCCCCTGCACCGCCGCCTTGTAGTCGACGTTATCGGCCTCGATCAGGTGGTCACGGATGGTGATGTTGCGTTTGCCCAGCAGGTCGTACAGACCCTCCACGGCGAAGTAACACGGCCGGTCGTCGTTGGCGTCTTTGTTGTCGCTGAACACCAGCATGGCGTGCCGCTGCCACCCGAACGTCTCCTGGATGCGGGCGCCGAACTCTCCCAGCTTCTTGTGGGTGGGGCCTGTGTTGGTGACCGCCGCGTACAGGTTGAAGCCGATGGCGCGGGCCCCAGCCGTCACCATAGGAACCTCCCAGTGCGTGGTGAAGCGAGCGACGGGCGATGAAGAGTAGTCGCAGCCGGGCCCGATGAAGGCCCAGGGGTCGTGAGACAGCTTGAGGTCGACAGCAACCAGCGGTGCCATGGAGTCCGAGCAGAACCCGTCCCGGTTCTCGGAGTTGCCGTGAACCAGCTGGAGTTTCAGACCCGGCAGCAGCGAAGGATCCGAGTTCACTTGCTGCATGGCCTGGTGCAGCGCTGGCGCCACACGAGGCCACGCCCACGCATAGTCCGTGTTAGTCAGAGGCAAGATGGCTGCCAGAGTGACATTGACCTCCTGAAGATCACCTGTGGCATTATCAGCAGAGTCAGAGCACTCAGCTGATTGGACAAGGAGCAGGAGGAGGAGAGGCGAGGGGCGGGGCCACGGCAGCATGATGACGAGGAGCCTTAAAGCCTGTCAGACGAGCTGCAGGGAAAAAGACGACACCAAGTTCATTAAACAGCCTATCAGACGAGCTGCAGGGTGGAGCAACCCAGTCTCATGTAACAATAGGAAACAAACCTTGACAATGAAAGCCTTGTTTCTGCTGCTGTAATGAAGTCAACACTGACAGAACAAAATGGAGCTCCGCCAAAATGTTTCCATGTGAGAACCATAAAGAGTGAGCCATTAGCTCCATATGGGCCCGTGTGTGTTTGGGGGGCCACAGATATGGAAGTAATGTGCTTAATGGGGCCGGTGCAGGATAATTGCTGGTTAAACACTGTGTTTACTGTCTGACTGATGAGCAAACGAACAGACGAGGAGGACGATGAAGGAACAGAGAGGCAGACACAGACGACTGTGTTTGTTTAGAAGAAAGCGATGCATTCAAAGACACTCCAATTATCCGTAATGACTCAGAAAATCAAATCCCAGGTATCTTCTGAAATAAAGCTGCACCACGTGTTCTGTTCACAGTGAGTACAAACCTGTGTAGCATGATGTAAATGTCAAATGATTCTAAAGTGTATCCCCTCACAGTAATCAGATTACTTCTACGTTTAACAGCAGAGTATTTCCTCTGATTAACAACCAAGAACAAATCCTTTATTTAAAACTCAGACTCCACAGTAGAAACTCAAAGAACCATGAATCCAGCTGAGGTTCCAATCAGAGCAACTAGAGAAGATGAAGAGAAGCCTGATGGATGCTGGAGAACATTGTTTGGTCAGATGAAGATCAATGAGTTGGGCTCAGATGGAGTCCAGAACCTGACCAGGACCACCACAGTGGATCATAGTCCTGACAGTGAAGCACGGAGGTGGAGTGTGATGGTAGATAAAGGTGTTGATGACGTTTAGAGATGCTCCATGAAGGTCTGAGGAGGAACCAGAACACTGGCTGACCACATGGAGAAGAGGAAGATTCCAGCAGGAGAACATCCAGAGAACAACATCAGACCAGAGCTTCTAGACCAGAACAGAGAGGAACCAGGACCTGGACAGCGAGAGTCCAGACCTGAACCCAGCAGAGGAAGGTAGAACAACACAACACCTCCAGCCAAGAGCAGCTGAACCCAACAGAGAAGAATGTGAGAAGATGTGAGCAGCAATGATGGACTCTGGTTTCCTCCATGCTGAGGAGGACTGAGTCTGTCATCAGGAGTAAAGGGGGACAGAGGAAGGACTGAAGGACCAGAGACCCTCATGGAAGATGGACTCTCTGTAAGTTCCCAACCCTGCTGTGGAGCAGAATTTAACGTAGAATCTGACCTGGTGGTTTGTGATCTGACGTCAGAGTAAATCCTCTACTGTTGGCTGTAATCTGATTACTGTGAGGTGTTTAGAGTCATTTGATGTTTAAGTGATATTATAAACTCATGTCTCAGATGTCGGAGCGTCAGTGAACGCATCATGTCCTTGTTGACTGAATTAACACAGAATGAAAACTTTACTGAGCAGTGAAACAGCTACTGTGTGTGTGTGTGTGTATGTGTGTGTGTGTGTGTGTGTGTGTGTGTGTGTGTGTGTGTGTGTGTGTGTGTGTGTGCTCCATTGTTCTGTGCAGCCTTCAGTCTTATATAAGTGATGTTGTTGCGAAACAGCAGCAGATCAAACAGGAAACAAACAGCTGAGGTGTTTTCAGGATTCGTCTCTGAGTCCGTTTTAAAAGCTGATGATCTGATGATCTGTTAGAATCTCAGCTGATCACCGATGATAAAACCTGAGTTTAGACTGTGGTTTGTTCTGATCATTGTCAGTATTGATGAACCGATTAGTTGAAATGATGTCGAACAGAAACTGAAGATTCATTAATATCTGATCAATATATTGATTTCATGATTTAAACTGACTGATCAATAAAGCAACCTATGATTCAAACATTTCAAATAAAAACTCAAACTGACATTTAAACATTTACAGCTTCTAATGATGCGGATTAATTAATTAGATGATTGCTTTAATTATCAGTGAATGACCTGATAATCAGCTGATGATTGATGATTAACTGATAATCAGCTGATTATTACCTGATGAACCGTCGGAACAGAAAACATGAACTAACCTCGGCTCTTCTTTACCTGATCAGCTCAAAACACTGACGCGGATCGATAATCACAGTATTGATTGGTTGGGTCCGGTTCGGCTCGGTGCTGCTCCTCCTCCGGTACCGGGGTTCGTGTCTCTCCTGCGGTTCTTTCCGTTCAGTCGGTGCGCTCGTGCAGCTTCATGTTTCCAGAAGAAGAAGAAGAAGAAGAAGAAGAAACGTTTCCACGGAAACACGCGGAGCGGAGCCTCCGTTACCGGAGATTCACCGGAGATTCACCGCGGCTTCGTTCCTACTGCCGCTGCTGCCGCTCGTGTTCTAGTTTGTCTGCGGGCACGCGCGCACACGCACGCGCTCTGAAGAAAGCACGAGGGCAGATAACGCTGAGCGTGTGCGCGTCTCTGTCCCCGTGAACCCGCAGAGGGAATATTCAATTACCCTGATGAGGTACGAGGCGCGTGTGCCACATGTGCGCGTGCACCGACTTCTCCTCCACGGCCCCGCCCCCCGCCTCTCTGTGCTCTGAAGCTGATTGGCTGAAATTCTATGTCTGAACTGAAGCACGAAACTTTATTCAGCTTTGATTCTATTTGGAGCAGTTTAAAGTCTGTTAGGGGCAGTTTAAAGTCTGTTTGGGGCAGTTAAAAGTCTGTTTGGGGCAGTTAAAAGTCTGTTTTGGGCAGTTTAAAGTCTGTTTTGGGCAGTTTAAAGTCTGTTTGGGGCAGTTTAAAGTCTGTTTTGGGCAGTTTAAAGTCTGTTTGGGGCAGTTTAAAGTCTGTGTGGGGCAGTTTAAAGTCTGTTTTGGGCAGTTAAAAGTTTGTTTTGGGCAGTTTAAAGTCAGTTTGGGGCAGTTTAAAGTCTGTTAGGGGCAGTTAGAAGTCAGTTTGGGGCAGTTTAAAGTCTGTTTAGGGCAGTTTAAAGTCTGTTAGGGGCAGTTTAAAGTCTGTTAGGGGCAGTTAAAAGTTTGTTTTGGGCAGTTTAAAGTCTGTTTGGGGCAGTTTAAAGTCTGTTAGGGGCAGTTAGAAGTCAGTTTGGGGCAGTTTAAAGTCTGTTAGGGGCAGTTAAAAGTCTGTTTGGGACAGTTTAAAGTCTGTTAGGGGCAGTTTAAAGTCTGTTAGGGGCAGTTAGAAGTCAGTTTGGGGCAGTTTAAAGTTTGTTAGGGGCAGTTTAAAGTCTGTTTGGGGCAGTTAAAAGTCTGTTTGGGGCAGTTAAAAGTCTGTTTTGGGCAGTTTAAAGTCTGTTTTGGGCAGTTTAAAGTCTGTTTGGGGCAGTTTAAAGTCTGTTTTGGGCAGTTTAAAGTATGTTTTGGGCAGTTTAAAGTCTGTTTGGGGCAGTTAAAAGTCTGTTTTGGGCAGTTTAAAGTCTGTTTGGGGCAGTTTAAAGTCTGTTTGGGGCAGTTTAAAGTCTGTTTTGGGCAGTTTAAAGTCTGTTAGGGGCAGTTAGAAGTCAGTTTGGGGCAGTTTAAAGTCTGTTAGGGGCAGTTAGAAGTCAGTTTGGGGCAGTTTAAAGTCTGTTTGGGGCAGTTTAAAGTCTGTTTTGGGCAGTTTAAAGTCTGTTTGGGGCAGTTTAAAGTCTTTTTGGGGCAGTTTAAAGTCTGTTAGGGGCAGTTAGAAGTCAGTTTGGGGCAGTTTAAAGTCTGTTTGGAGCAGTTAAAAGTCTGTTTGGGGCAGTTTAAAGTCTGTTTTGGGCAGTTAAAAGTCTGTTTGGGGCAGTTTAAAGTTTGTTTGGGGCAGTTTAAAGTCTGTTAGGGGCAGTTAGAAGTCAGTTTGGGGCAGTTTAAAGTCTGTTTGGAGCAGTTAAAAGTCTGTTTGGGGCAGTTTAAAGTCTGTTTTGGGCAGTTTAAAGTCAGTTTGGGGCAGCTTAAAGTCTGTTTTGGGCAGTTAAAAGTCTGTTTGGGGCAGTTAAAAGTCTGTTTGGGGCAGTTTAAAGTCTGTTTTGGGCAGTTAAAAGTCAGTTTGGGGCAGTTTGAGGAATCTTTGTGGAGCATGTTGTGTCCTTCTGCTGTTAACTTTCAGATCACAGGAACATTGTTGCTTTGAAGCCCCCTGGTGGCCGAATGCAGACAGCGTTGTTGTGTTAGTGTGTAGTTCTGTTAGTGTTATTTTAATTGTGTTGTTGTGTCACAGTGACTTCGTGTCGTTCCAGGTGAAATACAAACCCACCTTCAGACTGAACCAACCTGAATAGAAACGCTGTGATGAGCTCGACCTGGACTGGTCCTCTGATCTGCTCCAGACCTCCACTGGTCCCAGTACTTCACCAAGTCAGCGTTTTTCTGCTGCGACCAGCCTCTTCTCTTCTCATCATCGTTTTTAAAACAGTCGTCTGCCAGATTTATACGAGTCAGTTTGTGTTTAATGATTCAACAGTTCGACCTTCGGCTGAACTCTCCGCCCAGCTCTCACCTGCTGCTCTAAAATCTTTTCTTCATGGACTTCTGAGTTCACCTGTCCTGATGATACAACAAAATTATCAACAACACACAGGCAGTGACATCAGGAAAAAAGCTGTGACATCACTATGTGTGTTGCTGTTCGTTAAGGTAATATACAACACACACACACACATGACCCAGTGTGTGTGTGTGTGTGTTTCAGTGTTTCACAGGATGCACCCGGTGGACCAGGAAGTCACTTAGTAACACACACAAACTCTCCTTCTATGTACCTCTTCCTGGAAATGACCACAGACACACACACACACACACACACACACACACACACACACACACACACACACACTCCCTGCCTTCCTCCCACACTCCTCTTAATGAAAACATTCATGTGTTTCTTTTGTCTAACACTAGTTGTTGTACCTGAACGCACCATCATGGCCACCCCCACTCTGCCTCTAGAAAACATCCAGTAGTGACATCACTCACAGGCCCCGCCCCTCTAGCTCCACACTTGCTAATCAGAGGGTGAAGGAAAGGATGAATGACAGCTGAGTGACTTGTCCATTTCAAGAACCCTGGAACATTTAGGAACCACAGGAGAACTGTAAGATGAGTTTAAGAATGAACTCTGGGACCTGCAGCTCCTTCATCGGACCTTACATGAGCTGAAGCCTTGTGCTTCCACTTTTCATCAGTTACACTTGTAAAGACCTTGTTCATCATCACAGTCCTGACTCTACAACTTCTAATGGTCTATGATGGAATCACTGAAACACATGAATCTTTTCAGCCAAAAACAATCATTTTGGTTCTTTCACAGATTTATTAAAGGTCTTCTGGAAAGATGGTAAAATCTGCTGTTTAAATAAACAAACAAACCACCACCTGCTACTGAGAGACACCTGGTCAGGATGGTCCATAGTCCACCAGGAACCAGCAGAAAGCAGGTCTGGATGAACCAGAAGCTGCTGGAACACAGCTGTCAGTGTCCACACACCAATCAGCCCCAACATCATGACCACTGACAGGTGAAGTGAATAACATTGATCATATTGGTACTATGTGGTGTTCTGATGGAAAACCTTGGATTTTAACATCCATGTTGATCAGACTTAAACATCCAAAAAAAAATTGTCCCACAACAAACACACTCCCTAATGCAGATTGAAATCCCAAATGTCACTGGATGAAAATGAACCCCACCACATGGCAACAACACCAACCAATCAAGAACATGTGGAGGAACATGACAATGGTCCAACATGTTGATGTGACCTGCAGACTTCCTACAGCCCATTCTGATCAAGCATCAACAGGATGCAGTGGAACCAGTTGGATTGACAGAGGCCCCACTGCACAAGCCAGAGTAGCCAAAGGATCCAGTGGTTCCAGACCCCATAGGACCCCCTGAGAGGTCCTCTGGTCCATGCCCAATGTTTCAGAGGGTTTTGGACCACATAAGGGGGACCAACATAATATTAGGCAGCTGGTCCAGATGTTATGCCGGATTGGTGTATTTATGTTTGTAATAGTAATAATAATGTATTGGTTTTATTTAGCACTTTTCTAGACACTCAAAGACGCTTTACATTGCATTATTCATTCACTCCATACTCCACGGTGGTAAACTACATACAGTACATATAGTCTACCCCAGGGCAGCCACAGCTGACCCGGGGTAGACTGACAGAGACCAGGCTGCCAGTCTGCACCCTCAGCCCCTCCGACCACCACCAACCCGTCACTCTCACACTGCATTTGTGTATAAATGTTTCTGTAAAAACATGTGAAAACAACTTTTCAAATCTTTTTATCCCATATGAACTTTTGTTTATTTGGATTACATTTGGATTTACTTGGAGGCTGTCTGAAACTGTTGAGTGTCCAGTCAACTGGTGTCTGATCATCAGTTTGGAGAACCAGTACAAAATGTGTCTCTACAGCTGGATGAAATCCTGTTGCAGGGCGTCCTGCCCTCTGATTGGCTCCATGTTGCCGCAGGCGTCCAGATGGACCTTCATGTGGACATCTCGGGAACGTTTCTCCTGGTAGCTCTTCCCACAGATGCGGCAGCTATACGGTTTCTCACCACTGTGTGTCAGCAGGTGTTTTTTCAGGTCGTTCTTGGTGACGAAAGCCTTCCAGCACAGCGGGCAGCTGAAGGCGCGTTCCTTGCGGTGGAAGCGTAGGTGTGTCTCCAGGTAACCTTTGGTGCTAAAGCTCTTGCCACAGACGCTGCAGCCAAACGGCTTCTCGCCGGTGTGTGTCAGCATATGGGCGTTGAGCCCTCCTACCTGTCTGAAGGCTTTTCCACAGACACGGCACCGGAAGGGCTTTTCGCCAGTATGGATCCTCTTGTGTACCTCGAGGACATGGACCGAGGCCAGGCTCTTGCCACAGGTGTCACATGACACGCGGTTGGCAGGTTTGTCTCCAGTGTGGTTTCTGATGTGCGTCGTCAGAGCGCCATTATCAATGAAAGTCTTCCCACAGAATTCGCAGATGTACGGCCGCTCTCCACTGTGGATCCTCTTGTGGCGCCGCAGAGCACCGGGCCGCGGGAAGCTTTTCCCGCAGACGCCACAGCGGTATGGTTTGACACCGGTGTGGCTGCGCATGTGGGTGTCAATGTTCTGGTAGGTTTTGCCGCAGATGTGGCAGATCTTCCCGGCATCTCGGTGGGTCTGCAGGTGGTCGATCAGCATTTGTGATGGCGACAAGTTTTCACCACAGATGCCGCAGACGGACTCTGCTGAGTGGCTCTTAGCGTGTTTTCTTAGACTGCCGTTACTCTGAAACGCTTCGCCGCAGACTTTACAGCAGGGTGGCACCGGAGCCGGTATCCTGGTGTCCTCCGCCTCCAACGTCAGGCTCTGAGCATCTGCAGGCTGGACGTCGTCACCTTCCTGGACCTCCCACGAGTGACTGCGGCTGTGTATTTTCAGGGCGCTGCTCTCGATGAAGGTCTTGCCGCAGTTCTGGCAGACATGTGGCCGCTCGCCACTGTGAATCTTCTTGTGGCGCCTGAGTGCTCCGGGTCTGGGGAAGCGTTTGGCACAGATGCCGCAGCGGTACGGTTTGATGCCGGTGTGACTGCGCATGTGCGTCTCCATGTTCTGGAACTTCTTCCCACAGATGCTGCAGGTGCCACCGATCTCACGGTGAGACTGCAGGTGAGTCAGCAGAGCATCAGGGGAGTCGAACTGGTCGCCGCAGACACCGCAGACGTTGGCGGCGTCCCTGCAGTGCGTCTCAGCGTGTTTCCTCAGGAAGCCACGGCTGTGGAAGGAATCACCGCAGACTCTGCAGCAGAGGGTGGCGGGTGTCTGGCCAGAGACATGTCCTCCATCTCTTTGTGGTTTCAGCGTCTCCGACCGGCTGTCATTGCTGCTGTCATCCTCCTCCACCTGTCCCCCGACCGTCCTCAGGTGCAGCGGCTCCGCCCTGCTGTGGATTTTCTTGTGGCGCCGCAGTGCTCCGGGCCGAGGGAAACGTTTGCCACAGACGTCGCAGTTGAACGGTTTGATGCCGGTGTGGCTCCTCATGTGCGTCTCCATGTTCTGAAACGTTTTCCCGCAGACGTCACAGGTGCCGCTGGTTTCTCTGTGAGACCTGAGGTGGTCTGACAAGCCGTCCGAGGACTCGACATGCTGTCCACAGACTCCACAGAGACGCTGTGGGTCATCTGAGTGTGTCTCCACATGTTTCAGCAGATTCCCTCTAAGGCGGAAAGTTTTCCCGCAGATGAAGCAGCGCTGGTTCTCCGGCCGGTCTGATGGTGCTGCCAGCTGTTTGCTGAGCCGCCGTCCTCTGCCCGTCCTGTCTGTTGTTTTACTGTCGGAGATGTTGCCGCCTCTCCAGTCGGCGTCGCTCTCGTTGGCAGAGATGTCAGAGGAGGCGGAGCTTAGTGGGGCTGAGGGCAGGTGGGCGGAGTCTGTTGGCGGGTCATCATCAGCAGCGGCTGTCCTGAGAGGAGACGAGGCTGAAAGGAGAGAAGATCTTCAGGTCAGGAGCTTTAAAGAAACAGACAGCGACAGGTTTTCTTTTCACAGGAGTCATTTCAAATAAAATCAACCAAAGCTGATCAAAGTTCCCCCAAACCTCCTCATGATTTTACTGTTTTCCAGCTGCACCTGAACGCAACAAACAAGGATCAGGGAAACGAAGATGAACATGAAGGACGTTCTCAGTGGTCAGATCGTCACTAAACCTTGAAACCTGTCTCCATTATTCAGCTGCAGCATCATTTACCGTCGAGTAATCTAATAAAACATTCAAATCAGCCGTTTGTTCTGCAGCTGAGGCCTCAAACATCATCAGTTCATCTCAGTGTCGGACGTTTCAAAGCTGCATCAGGTGTGAAAGATTCAGTTATGAACAATCAGTCAGCCGATTAAATTAGAGGTCTCAGTGTTTTCCACCTCAAACATTTCATCCTGATGTTTACATCGGCTGAACTCAGAGCAAAGAACAAAACAAAGACAAACTGTGACGACGACTCACTGACAAGGTAATCAGAGTACTGTATGAAGTAATCAGAGTACTGTATGAAGTAATCAGAGTACTGTATGAGGTAATCAGAGTACTGTGTAAAGTAATCAGAATACTGTATGAGGTAATCAGAGTACTGTATGACGTAATCAGAGTACTGTGTAAAGTAATCAGAATACTGTATAAGGTAATCAGAATACTGTATAAAGTATTATCATTCCTTCAGTTTGTTGGAGGTTCGGTTCGGTTCGGTTCGATAAACTCACGTATCAAACAAACGGTGACTCTTCGGTTCTGAGCGGCTCACCTGTCCGGGTCAGTCGGACCACGGGGCTCAGCACCGCCTCCAGCAGCCGGCCCTGCCGCTCCAGCTGCCGCCGGTACTCCTCCAGCTCCCGGTCCAGCAGCGCCACGATCCGTTGCGCGGCCGCCGCCAGCCGCTCACTGAGCAGCAGCCGCAGCAGAGGAGCTCCGGAGCAGCCCGACCCGCCGCTGCGCTTCTCCAGCACGGACAACACCTCCTCCCCGACCCGGGCCAGCTGCTCCGACACCGAATCCGCCAGGACCCGGAGCCCGCAGCGCGGCGGGGCTTCTGCCTCAGACATCCCGGTACAGAGCTCCGTCCGCGGGCCAGGAGGAAGGAAAACAGCCCGGTCTGATCCGGTCTGTCCCGGGTCAGAGAGCTCCGGCGAGCCGGAGGAGGAGGCGTAGGAGGCCCCCTGGTGGCCGGGAGGAGACACTGCTACTACCAAGAGGACTATTGATACAGTACTACGACTACTGCAGTACTACTGCAATACTACTATAATACTACTACAGTACTACAAGCTCCTAGAAATCTCCACTAACAGAAACAGAACCAGTGGTTGACGCTCAGATCAAACCAGGAAACTCTTCTGATCGATCGTTAGTAATCAGAGAGATCAATAACTGATATTTGGATCTGATACACGTCACAGGACAAATCACAAACTTTCTGTTCCACAGAATTTCCCAGCATGTTTTCCTCCATGCTGATTGGCTGTTACTGAGATGTCGAACCAATCCGATGGAGCTGTGGGCGGGGCTTACTGTGTCATTTACTTTGAATCACCTCAGTAGGATCAGCTGCTGCTTCTGGTTCTGCTGCAGACTGTGCAATAATAATAATAATAATAATAATATCCGTTTCTGTTTATCATCTCAGTGTTTCCACAAATCAAAGGCCCCTCAACCTTCAGAATCAGACAAATCTGGTCTCTGTTCATTTCCTCTATTGCCAACTGTGAGCATCAGTATTATGGGATGTCTCATAGTTTAATGTCAATGACACAGAGTCATAGAAACAATCATCTTGGATGTGTTTCTGGTTTTTGATCATTCACTGGAGTGAAACCAGAACCAGGTGTATGTTCAGACTGTGACACCTGGATGGATTTAAAACTGATCTGGGTCCAGTTTCTACCAGAACTCCAGTGTGTTGTTCCTCCTAAATGTCATGTGTCTGTCTGCTGGACTGGTGAGGTTCTGAGTCCATCCCAGTGTAACAGTTATTGAACCATATTGCACTACCACCAGTGTACACATGTAGATGTTTGATGTTTTCTTTTGCTGTATTTTGATCATTTTTTAAATGTTTGGCACTAATTTGAAGGTGAGAGAGAAACGTCTGTTCGGCTCCTCTGTTACGTCCTGGATGTGCAGAGAAACTGATCTATTCTTCTTCTATTCTAACAGGCTGTTTTCTGATGCTGTGGCTTCCAGATGTTCCCTAAACGCCTCTCTTCTCTCCATCAGTTACTGCAGCAGCTCACACCTGACGTCACATTTACCTGAACCCAGGTGAGTTTAGTGTCGCTCTGGAGCCCTGTGAGTCCACAAAACACTGAACAACAGTCACAAAAGAACCACTGACTTTATTGAAGACAATCAGTGAAAGTATGACAGTTTGTGAAGCTGAGCCTGAAACAGACGATCAATATATGCTGATATCTGATTAGAGGCTCTGATGGAAACAGGTGAGGAACCCTACAAACCTCCCAGGTGTTCTTTACCTGGTGTTCGGTTCCCTCCAGCTGTGACGGTCAACCTCCTGCAGGTCAAACTGAATCTGAAACCTGCAGAGTCACAACTTAAACAAACATAGTGACATGTTGTCATGGCAACATTACAATGTGAAACATTCGCCTGCTGCAGGTCACCACAGGTCAATACCACGATCAATACATCGATCAGTACAACCGATCAACACACTGATCAATACCACGATCAATACATTGATCAATACACTGTGAGGAGAAGATCAACAGCAGCTCACTGATCATCACTGAGATGATCAATGATTTGTTGATCAGCTGACAGATCAATACATTCTCATCAGATTGTTTGAAACTTGTAAACATCAATGAGCCTCAGGTTTGCAGCTCTGGAATCGATCAATGCTTCTGCAGCTATTGATCCTTTTCATTACTGATTGATTGAATAACCGGCGTTCTGTTTTCTGATTTAGTTTTTATCTTCTGTGAACAAAAAACACCAAAGCTGCAAAATGAATATGTTGAACAACAGCTTCAAAGATTATTATTACTAACTGATCAATTAACTGATCAATCAGCTAATCAATAAACTGAAGGTCACAGATACAGTGACAACATGGAGTTAACAGTCGGACAAAAGGACGAACTGAAGACGCATCAAGATTTTATAAAGAAAACAGAACCATTACTCAGAATGAAACTGAGACAATCAACCGATCATTAAAGTCCTGATCGACAAACCAATAACCTGACTGATCAATGCAGCGTTCATATCTCCATGTTGCAGCAGGTGTCTCTACAGCTGAATAAATCCTGAGTAGAATCCATCCACCGGCTCCACCTCGTCCTCCACAGCAGCGCCAGCTGCTCCGGCGGTGTGAACCTTCAAGTGCCCGTTGAGCGAGCGTCGGGCCTGAAAGCTTTTCCCGCATATGCGGCAGCCGTACGGTTTCTCACCAGTGTGGATCAGCATGTGTCTCTTCAGGTCTACATCCTGCATGAAACCTTTCCCACACACCTGGCACAGGTAGCGGCGCTCCTTGTTGTGAAAGCGGACATGAGTGTCAAGCGTCTGTTTCTGCGTGAAGCCTTTCCCGCAGAGGCTGCAGGAGAAGGCACGCTCGCCGGTGTGGATCTTCAGGTGAGTTTTCAGATTGCCGCTCTGGTTGAAGGACTTCCCACAGTAGCTGCAGGTGTAGGGTTTCTCACCTGTGTGGATCCGCAGGTGCATCAGCAGTGCCGAGTGACCCGGGAAGCACTTCCCGCAGGTGTCACATGTGCTGCCTGTGTCGCGGTGGGAGCGCAGGTGCGCAGCGAGGCTGTCGGCGGACTCGTATTGGTGTCCACAAAGTCCGCAGCACCGCTCGGCGTCCTGCAAGTGCGTTTCCACGTGTTTCACCAAGAAGCTCTTCCTGTCGAAGGCAACGCCACAAACTTTACAGCAGTACGACGGCGCCGGGCCGCGGTACCTCTTTGGCTTGGCGCCAACGTCCTTCTGATGAGTCACCATGTGCCGCCGCAGGCTGTGGAGCTTGCTGAACTCCTGACCGCAGGTGCTGCATGCGTGCACTGCTGTGCCGCTGTGCTCCTCCATGTGACGCTCCAGCGAGGTCATGTGACAGAAGGCCCGGCTGCACTCTTTACATTTGAAGGGCTTCTCTGCAGCATGCACGCGCAGGTGTGACGTCAGGTTGCCTTTCTGGCTGAACTTCTTGCCGCAGACATGGCAGCTGTGCGGCTTCTCGCCGGTGTGCAGTCGGACGTGCAGCTCCTGCGCCAGGATGGAGTGGAAGGTTTTCCCGCAGAACGAGCACGTCTTGCTGTTCAGCTGGTGTTCCTGAACGTGAGCCTTCAGGACTTCTGCCGAGTCAAAACACTCACCGCAGTAGCCGCAGCGGCAGTCTGGATTGTTGGCGCAGGCGTGCAGCACGTGTTTGAGCAGGAAGCCTTTCCCCTGCAGAGAGCGACCGCAAACGTAGCAGTTAAACAGCTGAGCCGGACTCGAACGTTTCCGCTTGTTGATGGCGAGCGGCGGCCGTCCTCTCTTCTTCTTCCTCCTCTGAGGGCCGAGCGCCCGGTTCTGCTCGCCCCAGTCACTGTCCGGGTCTCCGTTGCTGCTGCCGGACACCGGTGGCTGGTAGGATGGCGAGGGTGGCATTGATGCATCGCTGACGTCAGGGTCGATCAGGTCTGCAGGGTCGAGCGGAGGATGGAGGTTGGAGTCACTCACCGACAGAGATTCTGAGGAGACATGACACCCGATCAGCATCGATGGAGCGTTTACTTTCTAGGGCTGGTCCCGAATATTCAAATATCCCAATATTTGTTTGTTGTGGTGGTATTCAAATAATAATTTTTATTTTCGAATATTTGTGCGCGCCCTCCCCGGCCGACACCGTGGTACAAACCAAATATTCGCCGAATATTGGATCCGAATATCCGAAGCACAGATATTGATACTCGGACCAGCCGTATTATTTACCAGATCATTTTAAAAGTTAATCAATTAAAATGTCAGAATCAGTGAAAAACTGTTTTCATCTGCAGAGACGATAAAAAAAAAAGCTGCAGCAATAATCAATTTATCATCAGTAAATTCTTTTCTGATCCTCAGTTCATCAGTCTGACTTTATTAGAAACAGTCTGAACCCTCCCGTGTGAATACTCCTGGTTTCATTCTTTCTTTCCTGGGACAGTAAACTGAACTTCTCTGGACCAAACATTAAATAAACTCTGAACGTCGTTTAAAGAACTTTAGTCAAACAGCTGATCGATGCCTCCAGAACAGCACCAGTACTTTTACCTGAGTCCACTGTTCATATAGTAACGGTACTTCATAGATTAGTGGTGCTGGTACCTGAGTCCAGGGGTTGATAGCTCCGCCTCTCTCTACCTGTCAGCTCGGGGTTTCCCGGTACGGCGGCACTCGGCTCCGCTCGGCTGTCTCCGGCAGCAGCTACCGGGGACTGACCTGCTCGGTGCAGCCGGACTTCGGGCTTCAGCACGGCATCGAGCAGCCTCCTCTGGCGGCAGATCTCCCGCTCTGACCGCTCCACTCGCTCTTCGTACTCCGCCACGGTTTCCTCCAGCAGACCGACGATCTCCTCCGCAGCCGCCGTTAGCCGCTCGGTCAGCAGCGCTCTCAGCGCCGGGAGCTCCGCCGCTTCTTCGCCTTTTTCCAGCTGCAGCAGAAAGTCTTCCGCGGCGGCGCTGATCCGCTCATGGACCGACACCCGCAGCAGCTGCACGGCGCACATACTGCGGCTTCTCCGCACTCGGAGCCTCCAGAACAAAGACAGCCAGCGGGGAGGTAAACACTCCGAGTTCCGCGTCGACGACGAGAGAAGCGGAGACAAGAGAGCGGAGCGGAGAGAGACAGCGACCCCTGCTGGAGGGAGGGAGGGAGGCAGCATCACAGCGGCAGGACAGGAGGGTCCTCAGGTTTAATTATAAAATAAAGAATTGATCTTCTCTGCTGTGATCAATGAAATCAGTTAAAGTGATTCTTTAAAGATGTTACAGCAGTTAAACACCTGATCAGTCAGTGTCATTGATCAGTCGGTATTATTGATCAGTCTGTGTCATTGATCAGTCGTTATCATTTAGGTGTTTTTCAGAACCAGCCTCTGTCTTATCTCTGCTTATTGTTTCTCTTTTTTCCAACAGGTTTAATAAGTTCTGATTATTCGTTTGTTCATTTAAATAAAGTTTATTCTTTTGGTTCCTGCCGGTTTAAAGTGATCAATAAGGTTGATCGATCCGAGTCACAGCTTCAGGGGAGGATTATTACTTTTGATTTCTTTGTCTTCATTTATGATCATTAACAGAAACAAACCTGCAGGTTCGACGTGACACTTATTGATTATCAGAGTGATCAGATCAACAGGTGAAGCAGTATTTATTGATCATATTTATCATTTCATCTGAAGATAAACTGGATGAACCCTGAACCCCAGAAACCTAAAACCGGTTAGAAAATCACCGTTCATCAGCCTGGACCTGGAGACACACAAAGAATCCCCTGACCTTCAGTGATTATCTGTTTTATCTGGAAGAACCAAACCTGAGCCTGAAATCACGACATCTAATCAGAACCTCTTTATTCCACACGTCTCATTAAAAATCTGCCCAAACCAGATTCTGTCATTCAGGCTGTTCCATATCTGCAGGATGTGGAGGCGACATCGGTTCCTGTGCTTTAACGTCTGTGCTGGGTTGTGTTTTATGAGTCCTACTGACAGAAGACGTGAACTTTGTTTGTCCCACAATGCATTGCTCCGAACTTTGCAGACATTTGTTCACACCAACAGCACAAAGCAACTTCTTTCTCCTACGGGCAGTGAGAGGAATCACACCAGGACGTCTGCTAATAATCAATAATCAGTCGACAGAACAATCAGTCAAGTAATGAGGAATTTTCTTCGTCTCCAAAGTTCAACATTTTGGTCTTTTAAGCTGTCAGTCAGACGAAAATGGGAAGGTGCTGAACGTTCTGGTCTCCAGAAAAACGTTCTGATACTTAAATAAATAATTAAAAGACGAATCATCAATTTGAAAATCAATCAACAAAGGTTTCACGGTGAGTCCTCGCTGTGCTCTCACTGATTACCTGAATTAATGATCAGGTTTTACAAGCACAGATATACTTAAGTTAATTTCCTGCTGCAATATCAATATCTGCAGTGACTGATCAATCGATCGACCGACTGTTAAAGTATGTAGTGACGTCCAGAAACACTCAGTTTGCTCATATAAAAAGAGATTCTGACAGTTTATCTTGAAAAACAACTTATTTTATTCTTAGTTTACCGCCTGCTGATTAATACATTTCGATCAGCTCTCACAGATCAATAAAGTCCTGCAGTCCCCGCTCTGAGCTCAGATGTTCTGTGATTTAAAAGTCCATGTTCTGATTTGTGTTTTCATCCTGATGGATCCAGTCTGTCAGCTTCCTGGAGGTTCTGCAGTGGAAACAGCCAATCAGGAAGATGCTCACAGACACCAATCAGAACCAGAAGTTTAAGGAACCGCCGGCGTCTCAGACAGTAAACAACAAACAGTGAACAATAAACAGTAAACAATAGACCTGAGTCTGTCTGTTGGATCAAACAGCTGCAACGCTGCTGAAGGAACATTAATGTGAAGTGGTTTCCTGCAGCTGATACTAGTCTGACGCTGCGGTGATGCTGGTTCCTGGTCTGACTGCAGCTCACAGGTGGATAAAGTCTGGGTGAACTCCTTCCTGATGCTTCAGGTTTGGCGCTACAGTCGGGTCTTTGGTGGCTCGTTCTCCAGTGTGGACCTTCATGTGCGAGTCCACTGAGCGTTTCTCCTGGTAACTTTTCCCGCAGATGCGGCAGCTGTATGGCTTCTCACCGGTGTGCGTCAACATGTGTCTCTTGAGGTCGATCTTCTGGACAAAGCCTTTGCTGCACAGCTGGCAGGTAAAGGGTTTCTCCTTCTTGTGGAACCTTTCATGTGTCTCCAGTGAGATCTTCTGGCGGAACCTCTTTCCACAGAGGCTGCAGATGAACGGCTTCTCGCCCGTGTGGATCCTCATGTGGGAGTCCAGGTTGCCAATCTGCCTGAAGTTCTTCCCACACTCCCTGCAGGTGTAGGGTTTCTCACCAGTGTGTATCCTCTTGTGCACGTCCAGATGCTGGCTCATGGTGAACTTCTTGCCACAAACCTCACAAGAATAAATGCGAGGTTTCCCCCCTGTGTGGCTCTTTATATGCCTCTTCAGGACGGTGTTTTCAATGAAGGTCTTTCCGCAGAACTCGCAGATGTACGGCCGCTCGCCAGCGTGCAGCTTCAGGTGTCGCTCCAGAGAGCCTTTGCGGGGAAAGTCTTTGCCACAGTCTTTGCACCTGAAAGGCTTCTGTCCAGTATGCGTCCTCATGTGGATCTCCATGTCCCTGAAGCTGACACCACAGATGTCGCATATGCGGCTAGTTTCTCGGTGGTTCTGGATGTGGAGCTGCAGACTTTCTGAGGACTCAGATTGCTCTCCACAGACACCACACAAGAAGTCTGGGGTGTTTAAATGAGTTTCTGCGTGACGTACAAAATTACCTTTGTTGTGAAAGGCATTGCCGCAGACCTTGCAGCAGTGTGACGGAGTCAGGCTCGGTTTCCTTCGTCTGCTCATGGTGGCAGGTTGCTCGCTGGACTCGTGGCTTCTGACGTGTCGCCTCAGCTCAGAGCTCTTAGCAAAGCCTTTCCCACAGACTTTGCAGCAGAATGGCGTCTGTCCATCGTGGGCCTTCATGTGTCGCTCCAGAGAACCTGCGTGACTGAACTCTTTGCGGCAAACATTGCAGGTGAACGGCTTCTCTGTCGTGTGGATCCTCATGTGCGTCACCATGTTGCCCTTCTGGTTGAATTCTTTCCCGCAGACGTGGCAGCTGAAGGGTTTCTCCCCAGTGTGCAGCCGGCGGTGTGTCTCCTGCGCTCGGATTGACGGGAACTTCTTTCCGCAGACATCGCAGGTCCTGCTGCTGTCACGGTGTGTCTGAAGATGCAGCCTCAGACCGTCGCCAGATTCCAAGCGCTCACCACACAGACCGCACACACAGTCATCGTCCTTTGAGTGTTTCTCCACGTGTTTCATCAGGAAGCCTTTCCTGTCGAATGACTTCCCACAAACTCTGCAGCAGTGAGGCACTGCTTGATCGTCATCATCCTCGTCATCCTCATCTCCAATCTGATCGTCGCAGTCTATCTCTGGTCTGGAGGAAGTGCCAGGCAAAGACTCCTTCAGTTGGTCGTCCTCAGAAAGACTCCTGACGTCGACGGACAAACACAGCTCTGCAGAGAAAACACACAGAATTAGGGACGCAAATGTTTAACAATTTCCTCAACCAGACATCAACAGTGTTCCCAATCAATTATCGATTGATTGTTAAAATAAATAAAGTACAGGGAATATAATTCCATATGCTGATGGAGTTATTCTTAACCACAGACATGTAACATTCAGGGCAAATGCAGCTTGCTTGTTGTTGTTGTTGTTGTTAGCAGTTCAGGTAAAAGACGCCTGGACTCCCACTCCTTGTTTGTATGTAAGCTCTAACTGGAGGTCATTAACCTCCACAGAAGGCTTTGTCATGGTGCCCATACGTTTGAAACTTTTCATGATGTCTCAAGTGTTTAATCACTGCGACTGAAGGAAACACTTCTGAACTGTTCATCTAACTCAGAGAACGCTACCTCATCAGTGCAGCTATCAGGATGTTCATTCAACCTGCTCTATTTTTCAACATGTAAGCAAGTCTTTGTATCAACGTCAACATCTGACTACCTGTTTACTGTGAAAGCTTCCATCTGCTCACGAGATTTTTTACAGTTGTCAGTTTTCTTGTATGGATGTTAATTTTTCTTCCTGACTTTAAACACAACAGCATCACTTCTGCTCTCACAGCTACAGCTGGTTAATAACTCACCCGATGCTGTGACCTTAACCTCAGTTCTACTGATAACGTGCTAATAAATCCAGCCGCTGTTGATCAGCTGATCTCACTGGTAACCACGGCAACACGAAGCAGGTCTTATCAATGACATCTTCACTCTGCAGAGACTGAACCTCACCTTCATTCTCATTATGTACTACAAAGGAACCATGACAGCATGTCAGACACTGATCACTGGTTCAGAAACGGAACGCTGGAGGCTTGCTGTGTTCATCTAAAAGACGGAGATGTTTGACAGAAGACAAGAACATGTTGTCCTCTGTGGGTTTAAGCAGTCAGACACTGAAACATTCTAATCATTATCAGTTATTGGTTTTAGTTTACTGTGTTTTCACCTTAATGGCTGAACTGTTCCCCTCAGCACCTCCTGCATCTCTTCTTCTGGACGATTTAAAGTGTCACGAACAAAAAATACAATCAAATTAAACTGATGGAAGAGTTTTAGACCAGGTGATAGCTGTAAATCAGAAGGTCTCACTGTGATGTTAAACTGGGACGTGAGCTGAGCACAGAAACAGCGTCGCGTCTCACACTTTAGAATAATTTCACTGTGAAGCCACTTGACAATGGTGAAATTATCAAGGTGATATTTAAAGACTGCCGGGCTGCGTCAGGATGTTAACAAGCCCTCTGCAGAGAAACAACAACCACAAGATTAACGACAGAAATTAATCAGCAACTAACCCTAACCCTCCATGATGACATAATCATTTAATGAGACGTGGCGACCTGCTGCTTTAATCCTTAATCATTCAATATTCACAACCAGCTAACAGTCTAAAACCAGTCCCAACTGAAAATAACTGATAACTGACTGGAGGTTAGTTGCAATCATTAAAGTAAAAGAGTCAATAACCTGGCTATTAGCCCAGGAATGATCAATAACCTGGATATTAGCCAAGGAATGATCAATTACCTCATATCAATACTGAGTTTTGTGGAGCTAAAAGCTCCAGAAGAGGACCGTAGATGGACCTGTTCTGAGGCCGCAGACGGTCCTCTGGATCCTGACACTGACCTTTCTGCTCCGCTCCGGGCTCCGCTCTCTGACTCCCATCGGGCTCCTGCGGATGTTTGTCGGCCGCTCTGCTCGCCTCGAAAGCGGCAAGGATGAACTCCACGGCCGCGGTGATCCGCTCCGTCAGCAGCCGCCTCAGCTCCTCCAGCTCCGCCCGGCCGCGCTCCTGCAGCAGCCAGAAGATCTCCCGAGCGGCTGCCGACAGTTGCTGGTCCACGGCGGCCTTCAGGCTCCGGAGTTCTGCCCGTTTCTTCGACATTTTTTGGTTTTCCTCGAACAAAGAGCAGAATGTAAACAATGCCAGGACACTTCCGGAATCCCCGTCCAGCGTATTGACGTCACACGCAGACGTTACCGTCGCTTAGATCATACGTCAGATCCTGAGGATGGCTAACAGCTAATAGCTGAAGTCCTTCGTGTTTAGATATGTAGTTTTGTTTTGTCTGTTTCGTGTTAAACTTGTTTCATTTTCTCGTCTGTTGTGAAAAAAGGCCGTTTTAATTAAATACTGAAGTTTAATTAAATATCACAGTTTAATAAATAACTTTTTCATAAATTTCATAACTAACAAAGCTCCAGAAGATACTAAATGAACTCCTACTGACTCTCCACGCATTTGCTTTAACAGGGAGCTGCTGCTCCCAGTCCTCCCAGTCCTCCCAGTCCTCCCAGTCCTCCGCTCAGCTGCTTTTCTTTTGAAGGATTTTGAAAACTGTTTCAGTGAAAATATTAGCTCACGTTCAAAACAGTAAAAGGTTTTTATTAGAGTTCAAATGCTGATCAAAGTGGAACCAGTAAACAACAAAACAACAACCAGTAAACAACAAACACTTTTATGTCAGACGTTACCATGGAAACACAGCAACAACCAATCAGAGAAAAGGATCAAACATGAAACTAAAAATGTAGTTTTCAGAATTTTTTAAATGACAAAAACAAAAAGTTTGAACTTTACTAGGAATATTTTCAAAACCGACTTCTAGAGAAATATTTTAACTTTACGGATTCATTTTCTCCAAATATTAAGACTTCGTTTGAAAAGGTTTTATTCTTGACTTTCAGATCTATGATGAAAAAGTCAAAAACAGAGAATCCAGTTTTAACGTCTCAATTTGATCCGTTATCGCTAAATATTCAGATGTTCTTCAGATATCAGCGCTTCTTCTTCTCTGGTCGACGGTTCTGACATCCTGAGGTCCTGAGGTTCTGAGGTTCTGAGGTCCTGAGGTTCTGAGGTCCTGAGGTTTCACGTCCTTTTTGCTGGTAAATGTTTTTTCCTGAGAAACGAACATTAAATCGTCTGACTATAAAACAAGAGTCCAGTTGCTGGTTCGACGTTGAAGCGATCCTTCAGGTTTTCTTTTTCTTCTTCTTGGTTTCTTCTGGACCCTCTGGGTTCTGGTTTTTCCTCCAGGTCCGACATTTGTGCCGACTCGTCTTCCACACCTGCCTCCCACAGTCGTCACACCTGTCGGGTTTCTGCTCCTCCTGGATGTTTGTGTCCGAATGCTGCGTCCTGCTGCTCCAGGTCCCAGGTCTCATCTCAGTCCCGGTTTGGTTCTGACTCTGCAGCGGTCCCTCTTTCAGGTGAGTCTGTAGGTGAAGCTTCAGACCGTCTGCAGCCTCGAAGTGTTCACCACACACCCCGCAGACCAGCGGCGCCTCCTGTAGGTGAGTCTTGACATGTCTGAACAGGAACCTTCGAGCCCTGAAGGCCCGGCTGCAGACCCGGCAAGTGAACCTGCCTCCAGCTCCATGAGGCTTTGGTCTGTCTGGAGCGGGTCTGGGACCGACAGAGTCCTTGTTGTAGTCTTCACTGTCCTCAGTCTCGGAGGACGACACCAGAAGGACATCTTGATCTGGACCTGCTGGTCCTGGTCCGTCTGACAGGTCCAGGTCCCCACCTGACCTCACTGCACACCTGGAGCTGTAGGTGAACTTGATGATGTCCGCCTCGTCCAGGTGGAGCGGCTCTCTGTCCTGTTCCTCTTTAACCTGTGAGGGCTCTGGGTCCGGGTTCTGGTTCTGGTTCTTGTCTTCAAGAGGAGCTGCGTCTTTACTGACCATCAGCTGCTGCGTGAAGACGTCTGCAGGGAAACACAAACAGGGTGGATGAACCAGATGCTGCTGATGGAGACCAGATGTGACTGAAAGCTCCACTACATTTACAGTTTACTGTTTCACTGGATCAACACTGTTTTCACTCTCAGCTCCGTCACACCAGGACTTTCAGGTGAGACTCACCTGTGGACTAACAGCTGCGTGACACCTGAGGGCTTCACAGTCAGTCTTCTGCTCAACTATCCCTAAACTCAGTCAGAGACATCAGGTGTTCATCACCTGTACCTGTTAACCAGTTTCTTCTTCAGACTCACATTAAAGGAGGAGTTTAAGGCGTCATGTGACTCTTCTGCAGTAAATGGACCAATCATGTTCCTCCTTCAGTCAGCAGGTGGTTTTAATGGAGAACTTTAAAGAGCTGCTGCTGTAAACGATGCAGGACAGGAATGCTGGTAGAAAACTGATGATCATGTTCATTTATTGATTTAACTGATCAATGCAGCTGATTACTGATAACTGACAGCTGCTTGTTACAACTTTAAACTTCATATATTTAAACAGGATGTTGTATTGAAGTGCATTTAGGTCTGACACTGTCCCATGATGCAGGATGTAACTTTAATTTATGGATAAATCAAAGTAATTAATGTTATTGATTAAATATTCTCGATAATAAATACCAATAGATAATCAATGTTCTAATCAGGAATCTCTCAGCTGCAGTACCAGCAGAGTAAACGGACCAAACAGAACAACAGATTTGTAAAGGGCTGGTTTTTGTAACGTACAGATCAGCAGGTTTACAGGAAGCTGTCTGAGTAAAGAGAGACACTTCTTCCAGAACCTGGAACCTTCCAGGGTAGCTCCACAACATCAGTTACCATGGAGATTTAGTTCCACAGCATTAGTTACCATGGAGATTTAGTTCCACAGGCAGGTTAAAACAGGACCACCTTCATACGCTGAAGAGTCTGACTTTAATCAACACACCTGCTGACCAGCTAACCTCACTCCGTGTTAAACCCTCTGGACTCAGGTGAGACTCACCTGTGGACTTCAGATCCATCAGCGGACTGTGCAGCGCGCAGAGCAGCGCGTGCTGGCGGGCGATGACTTCCTGGTTCAGAGCTGCTTCCTGTTCGTATTTAACGATCGTTTTCTCAAAAACCGCCAGAATCTCTTCAGCCGCCGCGTTCAGCCGCTGAGCGACGAACTGCTGCAGCTTCTGGACTCGGGACATTTTCACACCGGAACAGGGACAGAACCGAGACAGAACCGGGACGGAGCTGCTAGAACGTCTGCTGCTAACAGCTAACACGACAACAACGGTCTTCTTCTTCTTCTTCTGGTCGACCAGCGGCAGGCAGCAGAAGCAGCTGCTGCCCCCACAGGTCGTTAGTGGAACTACACTGATGACGGTGATGCTGATTATTGATTTCAGTGACTGATCTGCAAGTACAGCAGCTGGGCCACGGATTTAATAAAACATTAAAGAAAACATAAACGATCATTTTGGATCTTTATTAATACACAGGAGGCAAAACATGAGGAACACCTGAACACGGCAACAGGTTCATCAGAGCACCTGAGTGCACAGGTGAAGGTTCTTCCTCACACTTGAAACATGAAAGCACAGAGTCCGTTGAACTGAACATGTGCAACACGAGATGAAAACACAGAAAACAGACAGCGGCTATGAAAACATTTAGAACAGAGACAATGAGCTCAGAGAGTCACTAAGGAGCTTCATTCTGTCCAGATTCTGCTTCGTCTTTCACCTCTTTTTCTTCACAGACGTCTTTTTCCTGTAAAACAGAAGAACAAGACAGTTTACAGCAGCACTTCATGTTAAATGATTCTACACTGAATATAATCACAGCAATCAGATTACTTCTAAGATAAACAGCAGAGTATTTCCTCTGATCAACAATCAAAAACTAACATTTTACAAAGACGATATTTAACATTCAGGCCCAAAGTAGAACCTCAGTGAACCAAAGTGAGTCCAGCTGTGGTTCTATAAGTCTAATGATGAACCTGGTTCTACTGAGCTGTGGACAGCAGAACCTTCTCAGGTCTGGACCCATGGACTGGGTCTATCTATGGACCAGGTCTGGACCTATGGACTGGGTCTATCTATGTCTGCATCATGGCTCCACATGGAGAAGAACTGAACATAGGAGGTGAACAATGTAACTGTGAGACTTGACAAAGATGGAAAAGGATCCAGGAAGACCAGTGATCCACTAAGAACCAGTGAAGCCCAGTGTCAGCAGGAACCAGGAGGTCTAGAAGGAGCCATAGTAGCACTGATCAGAGCTCCTACAATGACTCCACGGACAGGGAACTACTTTCACTATCTAGCTGTGGACAACAGACGGCAGCTGCTTCACACTTGGACCAGGGCTGATCAATGGAGACCAGAGTTAGTGTGGAGCTCAGACAGTGTGGAGGAGCCTGGAGAACATCAACCTCTATGGACGGAGGACCACAACTAAACCTGGCTGCTGCTCACAACTAAACTTCCAGATGGAGCTAAAGAAGATGAAGAGAAGCCTGATGGATGCTGGAGAACATTGTTTGGTCAGATGAAGATCAATGAGTTGGGCTCAGATGGAGTCCAGCATGTTTGGTGTGAACCTGACCAGGACCACCACAGTGGATGCATAGTCCTGACAGTGAAGCACGGAGGTGGAGTGTGATGATGTGGGACTGCATGAGCGACTCACCCTCAGCGCCTCCTCCTCCCTCCTCTCCCTCCTCTTTTGCTCGGCCTCCACCAGGTTGTAGAAGTCGCTCTCAGCTCTGGTGATCAGCTGATCGGGGTCGTCCTCGCCGTCCTCCCGTCCGACCTCCTCCTCTCGGCTCTGCTCTGAGCGACTTCTCTCCTTCAGACGGATCTCTCTCTGCCGGGCCTCCAGGATCTTCTCTCGTTTTGTCTCTCGTTCAAACATCTGCAGACACAGAGAATCCTTTGGGCTTTAAAAAGGATACCTGAGCTCTGGTTCACCGTGTTTCCTCTTCGTTACACCAGTGTTCTCTCCATCTCTTATAAACAGCTCTCAGCTCAGCTTTCTATTGCTTTAAATTATTGACGCAACTGGCGGTTATTTTCATTTCTGATAAATCAGAGTGTTGCTTTCTTGGACATGAAATGCTAGAAAATAATAACTTTACACAGAGCAGTGTGACAACATCTTAAGATATCCAGAGACCCAGTTTGTGATCACATCTGACAGAAGGAAGCTGCAAATATCAGGGTCCGTGCACGTCGCGGCCATTCGTTTTCTTATTTTGAGATTTCAAAATAAGAGCGTAAAATAAACCGTTTCCCCTTTTTTTCAGTGATAATACAAAATGAAGAACGGAAAACGGGCCCTAATTCATTATCCATTATCCGTTATCTGATTTAATTAGATGTGTTTGTAAATGGAAATTAAAATTAAAATACACCCGTGGAAAACGTATTTCTCCCCACCAGCGTGGGGTTTATTTGTCCCTTTGGAGGGACCTTGTGGTGCCGCTAGCTCTGCCGCTAGCGCTAAATCGCTAGCGTTTGGCTGCTTTTCGGGACATTTTTGGGGAAGTTTGGAGGTTTTCTGTTACTTTAGCTGGTGAAAAGTCCTCTGTAAAATAGTGAACAATGTGAGCCAAGCAACGTTTGGACCCCACAGTGGGTCTTCATCAGGCCACGGCACACAGCAAGGTCTGCTAACAGTGAGCTAACACTGGAGCTTTAGATACCAGATCCTTCCTCATCAGAAGTCAGACGGGTCACGGAGCCGAAACGAACAGGAAATAGAGGAATAAGTTTTCCACGGGTGTATTTTAATTTTAATTTCCATTTACAAACACATCTAATTAAATCGGATAACAGATAATGGATAATGAATTAGGGCCCGTTTTCCGTTCTTCATTTTGTGTTATCACTGAAAAAAACGGGAAACGGTTTATTTTTCGCTTTTATTTTGAAATCTCAAAATAAGAAAACGAATGGCCGCGACGTACACGGACCTATCAGCAACCCAAAAATCACTGCAACTCTGGAGTCCAACAACAGCCACGTATTAACTGGACACATAACGTTTGATTCTGATGTCTGTGTGCAGGGCCGAGTTCATCTGATCGAACTAAATCTGGAAAAGAAAATCGGATTACATCATGTGACCCATTCCTAGACTGTTTCAAATCAGACCTTCAGTGTTGTTCAGAACCTTTCAGCAGTTACTTAAGATGCTCGTGTGGACGGAGCTGCTTAAAGTTCGGTGTCTCTTACAGCAGCCAGCAGACTCTTCTCGTTCTTCTGGAGGGTCGACAGTCCAGAGCAGATCTCCAGCAGCGTTGTTTCGCCCTGATGAGAGCCGCACGCCACCAGACGGCCATTATCCTGAACACGGAGGCTGTATAGCGCTCTGTCGCACACCTGGGGACGACAACAGCAACATCAGCGACAGACGGACAAAGACTCCAAGTCAGCGGGTCGACGTACAGGCTGTTGTTTCCAGGTGAGATGGCAGCACCTTGAGACTCAGTGTGGGATCGCTCTGTTTGAACAGGATGTCCCAGACGTCCAGCACACCGTCCATCTTCACGGTGAAGAAGACTGAGGGTCGGACTGGACTCCAGCAGGCGTCTGCCAGGTACGACTTCTGGTACCTGGAACACAAAATGACAGCAGGTGAATCCTGAGCCTGAGGTAACTGGGCAGGACAGTAGACGAGCAGAAAGCCAGACTGAAGGGACGTGAAACAGGACAAGATAAAATGAGCCCTGAAGGACAAAGACAGAGACATTATGAGCCAAGATGGAAGCAAAGGAGAGGACAAAATATGAGGATGGATCGAACAGGACGACCCTAAACGAGGTGATGACGGATAGGGTGATGGATCTGTTCTTATAACTGGAGGTAAGACTGTAAAAGTCCTACTTGGTGCACATGATGGACGACTCCTTGATGTCCTCGGACCAGATGCGAGCCGTCCAGTCCCCAACGGTGAGGAAGTTTTTGGGGAAGAAAGGGTTCCTCTGCAGGGCGTAGACCGGACCGTGGTGGCCGTCATACGTACAGACGATCTTCTCGGCCGGCGTCTTCGCCTTCCGGTTGCAGGAGATGACCAGGCCCTGCTCCGTCCCGACCATGAACTTGGTCGGCTGCAGACACCAAGGACGAGACAGGCTGAAGGGTGGAAGCAAGGACAGAGTCTCTTCCTGTGGACACTAACAGACTGACAGACTCACCATGGTGGCCTCAAACTCCAGAGAGATCGCTCCTAAAGCCCGGTCCAGGTTCCCCTCCCGACCTGGGTCCAAAACCAGGCGGTCTGTGGGCTCGCTGAGCCGCCGGACGTCCCACCAGAGAACCTGAAGGCACGCAGGGAAGTTACATGGTCATACAGGCCTGTCCATCGTCAGCCTACCTGTCCATCATCAACCTACCTGTCCATCGTCAGTGAACCTGTCCATCGTCAGCCTACCTTTCAATTATTAGTCTACCTGTTTATTATTACTCTACCTGTCCATCATAAGCCTACCTGTCCATCATCAGTCTACCTGTCCATTCATAGTCTACCTGTTTATTAGTCTACCTGTCCATCATCAGCCTACCTGTCCATCATCAGTCTACCTGTCCATCATAAGCCTACCTGTCCATTATCAGCCTACCTGTCCATCATTAGCCTACCTGTCCATCATCAGCCTACCTGTCCATCATTAGCCTACCTGTCCATCATCAGCCTACCTGTCCATCATTAGCCTACCTGTCCATCATCAAACTACCTGTCCATCATCAACCTACCTGTCCATCATCAGTGAACCTGTCCATTGTCAGCCTACCTTTCAATTATTAGTCTACCTGTTTATTATTACTCTACCTGTCCATCATAAGCCTAACTGTCCATCATCAGTCTACCTGTCCATTAATAGTCTACCTGTTTATTAGTGTACCTGTCCATCATCAGCCTACCTGTCCATCATAAGCCTACCTGTCCATCATCAGTCTACCTGTCCATCATCAGTCTACCTGTCCATCATAAGTCTACCTGTCATCATAAGTCTACCTGTCCATCATCAGTCTACCTGTCCATCATCAGTCTACCTGTTCATCATCAGTGTACCTGTCCATCATCAGTCTACCTGTCCATCATTAACCTACCTGTCCATCATTAACCTACCTGTCCATCATCAGTCTACCTGTCCATCATCAGCCTACCTGTCCATTACTAGTCTACCTATCCATCATCAGTCTACCTGTCTATTATTAGTCTACCTGTCGATCATCTTGTCTACCTGTCCGTCCGTTGAGGCAGAGAAGGTATCTGTCCCGGTCTTGGACTGCAGCCAGATGATTTTGTAGACTGGATCTCTGTGACTCTGCTCCACAGAAGATAACTCCACCGGCTGGCTGCCTCTCCGGGTGTCCCAGTACACTGAAACAAGCACACCTGCAGGTTAATGAACCAAGTGACACACAGAAGGTCACCTGTCTGTCAGCCAATGTGCACCTGACCCCACCAATCTGTCCGTTGTAGCTGCCTCCCACCAGTGTGTGGGGATCTTTGGGGTTGTAGTCCAGACAGATGAGCGGTGATGCCGGCTTCAGGGTCAGCTCTGGTCGGTTCGGGTTCTCTGAAACACAAAAGCTCCAGCAGTGAGCAAAACGGAATCAGAACCAGCTCTAATCACACCCACGACCCAGAGGTATAAGTCCTGTCGGATACATCCTAGAGATACGACTCCCATTCGACGTGACGGAGATTTACAATTCCCCTCTGACCCTTCCACCCCTCAGATGTTCGATTCCTGTGCGACCCACCGACGTCCCAGATGTACGAGTCCAGGCTCATGTCTCTGGAGCTTTTCTGGAACTCGAGGCAGGAGTAGGCGGCCGCTAGCTTCCGGCCACCATCAGGATGCCATGACAGGCCTGTGACGGTACGTTTGACCTCATTAGGATCTCTGGAGACACAGGAGGAACATCCAATAATGAGTCATAGAGACTGATTGATCCGCTGATTGATGAGCTGGCTCTCAGCTGTACCTGAACACGTTGATCGTCTTGGCGGACGGCGGCTCTGGACTTTCTTCCACATCCTCCCAGCCCTCAAAGGGCTCTTGGTAGATGTCCACGGCGTTGTTCTGTCTGCCGCAGTGCTCCGTGACCTGGACCACATAATGACATCACACAGTGCACATAATGACATCACATAGTGCACAACCACATGACTGACGTAGATCTTACGCCGCCTAGCTGCGGAATGCTGTTCAGGTAGCTCTCGTCTTTCTCCGCCTTCTTCCTGAAGCGGATGGTTTGTTCCATCTCGTCGGGGTTGATGTCTTTGGGCCACCCCCCCTCCACATGGTTGATCCCACAGCTGTCGGACTCGGAGCGTTTGGTGTTCACCTGAAACAAGGAGCAGCACCTGAGTTCCACCCGACCTGGACCACACAGTGTCACCTGAACGCATCAGCTGTGATCATGTGACGATCTGTGTTTCAGACACCAGCAGAATGTTCTGGTTCTGTCGGCTGTTTGCTCCAGACTAGAACACATCAGGATGCTCACGGCTGTCCTCTGCAGCGGATTCTCTCTCAGCATTTTATTCAGATTTTATTCTTTTCACAAATATTAGTTGTGTAATTGTGTTCTATATTTTTTACTCGTGTTTCTGACATTTGATTATTATGACATATTTATTACCTTGTGGACTTTTCATTAACTTCTTTTAAACGTCTTATTTTTCTTATTGTAATGCATTTATTAGTTTTAGGATATTTATTATTTCTGGGATATTTATTTTTTTATTTTTAAATATATATTCTTTCAGACATTTAGAGACATTTCATTGCTGCAATACTATTAAAAAAAAACTACTTCCTCACTTCAGACAGTTTGCTATTTCACTGTGATGCAGCCTCATATTTAATATCATTTTTGATGTTCTTCCGGCATCTTCAGAGGATCCTGGTCCACCCAGGTGGAACCAGAACATCTGCTGGAGCTGGTCAGGCTCCTAAGTTCAACAGTTAAAGCAGTAAAACGTTTAATTCACACTCAGAAGCTTCACGGAGTTTAAACAGCATCCAGAACTAAAGTGTCTCCATCAGTGCTGAACTTCATTTGCTGTCTCCTGGTTGACTTCCGGGTTTCTACTGGTCTCTGGTTGTTTATCTGGACCTGATGCTAATTAGCTGCTAACTCTGGAGCCTTTACTTCTCCGTAGACACGTCATCTTATTCACCGTGAGCTCACCTGGTGCTCGGACACCTGCCTGCGGCCCTGCACCGCCTGGTCTCTGAGTCTTTTCTGGATGAAGTTCGAGGCGGGGTTCTGATCCGGGGGAAGGTCCACCAGCAGCTCCGCGGTTCGGTCCGAAACCTGACACTGGCGGCCGAACTCCTCCCGGTCCTTGATGTAAACATGAACGACCTCCATGCTGAGACACTTTCCGTTACACCGGAGTAGACCGGCCCGTTAACAGCCGCAGCAGAACTTGCTTTGTTTCTCCGGTTTGCGGTTTCCCGGCAACGCTGTGAACGCGGCCGTTTCCTAGCAACGTGAAATAAACTTTATTTAAAACGACGGTTTACAGTCAGTAAAGTTTGAGGTTACAGTTTTATCACTCAGAAGCAGCGGAGGTGGATTATTCTGACCCACGTGATAAACAACAACAACAACAATAATAATGATAATAATAATAATAATAATAATAATAATAATAATCACTATATTCAAATCTAAACCTGCAGTTTGACGTCAGACACCCACGGATGGAGCCTCAGTCTGACGTCAGCACAAACATCCTGTAGGTTTATGTGAGCACAAGAACCTCACCTGAGCCACACCTGAATGTTACCTCAACGTTACGTCAGCGTCACTTGAGCATTACCTGAACGTTACCTGAAGTCACCTGAACATTACATAAACGTTACCTGAACGTTACATAAACGTTATCTGAATGTTACCTGAACATTACCTGAACGTTACCTGAAGTCACCTGAACGTTACATAAACATTACCTGAACGTTACCTGAACGTTACCTGAGTGTATCAGCAGTCGTTTAGCGGTCAACACAGATTTCGTTGAAAATTATTTTCAACCTAAAATAATCTCTGACCTGCTGCTTCTAAATGTTGGACCTTCCAGCTGAGCCTGAGTTCTTTAAACTGAAATAAACCATCAGTTGGAAGCTGACAGAATAATTCCTCCAACTTTAGACTTTAAATTTAAGCAACAAGTTTTCATTCAGGGTTAACTCTCAGGACAGGTGTGCCACCATGTTTTATTACAGTAAGTGTCCAGATGAAACTCACTTGTCTGAGATCTGAAGACAGACCTCCTGTAACTGCTTCCTCTCTGGTATCAGCGTCCGACTCTTCATCCCCTCCAGTTGCTGATCCTCCATCAGAACTGGCTCTAAGGTTTTAGTGACACTTTTAAAGCTCGTCACACCTGAATGCGACCACACCGTATGAGCTCTGAGACAAAGTGATTCAGCCGAGAACCAGCAGAAGATCAACAGTCTGAGACCAAAATAAACCAGATCTCCTGGTGAAGCTGCAGCTCCCTCCTGAAAAGCCCAGTCTGCTCTGATTGGTCGATCCCATCCAGGTAAACCTCAGATCTCTACTGAGGAAAGGATGTGACTGAAGGCAGCTGAGCATTCTCTAGCCGTTAGCTGCAGAACATCTGCAGAGCGTTTACATGAGCAGAAAAGCAGCAACAGCCAACATGAAGCTGTGAGTCTGAATCTTCACCAGGATGCTTTAAGTTCTGCAGAGATCCAATCATCCACATCTGGATCCTGATCAACCTCCAGAGGCTTGTGACTGACTACGTTTCCCACCATGCTTTGCTACAGTTCCCAGAGAGCAGTGAGCACAAGCTTCAGATCGGATCTTCGCTTTATATTTAATGTGTTTGTTTGATGTTTTATGAGATAACAGACGCGACAAAACCACAGAATCCCTGATCAGAACCAGAACCGACCAGCAGACCCTCAGCTTTCTAATGGACCCGTTTAGTAAGTATCATGTTATACTGGATCCACTGGGAAAATTAACTTCAATATTTTCTGAAAGTTCTTCAGAAAAATCACAGCTGACAGTCAGAACCTGAACTCTGTGTCTGACATGATCTAACAGCTGTGATGCTTCCGTTTCCTGTTTTGACCTGAATGTCTGAAAAAACAGAGAAAGACGAGAAACTCATCTGTTTTTTAATAAACTTTACTGAAGTGTCAGATAAAACAACCATAAAGTGACATCAGTTTAAGACAACAGGACCAGCTGGACTGGCTTCATGTCAGAAAAACATCAGCTGTGTGACGACAGAATTCAGAGTCCGACGCTTCCATGTTTGTTTCTCATCAGTCTGTTCAGAAACGTCGGTTTATTCTATAAAATGTTCTGATTCTGCAGCATAGAAGTGCATCCAGTGACCTCCTTTCTTCTTAAATAAATAAGGCACATGTTTTGTTGCTTTGATTGAAAGTTTCCTCAGCTTTCACAAGTTAAAGACTCCAACACTCGATCTGAAAACGTCCACATGACCTGCTGCATTCACAAAAGAACCAACACCCTAAGAACAAATAACTCCGATTCTAATATATAGAAATGTGAACGGAGCTGTCTGACCACTTAGAAACAGAGTGATGTTGAAATGGTCACATTCAGGAGACAGTCAGTAGCATCATCAATCAATAATCAATAAATCATTTCAATGAACAGTTTGTATGTTGACAGAGTTCATTTGACCGTAGACATGGAACATCACATCTGTCACTGGAATACATGAACTCTGTTTGTCCTAAACTCAGTAGCTCTGGTTGGAGGTCATTAAACCTCCACAGAGGTCTTTGTCATGGTGCCCGTTGCTGGCTAAACTCCCACAATGCTCTCTGCTTGCCAACATGAAACTAATATCTCGGATTTTCAGTGAGGTTCTTCACTGTTTTCATATTCGATTTCCAAATCAGACTTACAGACATGATTCACTTCTATCCAGTGCATCTATGGAAGGAAAATTAACTTAAATATCAATTAAATTGTGTGTTTCTCATAAAATGACTGAACAGACAGAATCTTTAACAGGAAACAATAATTTTCAGTGAGATACAGTTTGACTTGTTGATTTTAGCCTGCATGTCTTTGCATTCCTATAAATTAAAGCAGCTCTTGTCTGCAGTGTATCATGATATAAAAACCACAACTGTCACTGATCCTCGTGAAACTGACAGAAACTGAAAACAAACTCTCAGACAGCTTCTGAACGGTCTTCTTCTCTGACTCAGTGGATTTCTGGAGGACATCAACGATGATGACATTCTCAGTAAGAGAAGTCACTCTGAGTCTGAACATGTATGTTTCATGTGTGTGAGCTCTGATCTGATCTAAAACTAACTACCTGTTGCTTCGTCTCACCTGCAGTCACCTGACACATCTCTTCCTGGTGCTCACTTCATAAAAGCAGAACAGTGTTTTGGTTAATTTGGTGCAAAGTAAAATGGACCCATGAGGGTTTTTGTGATGGTTCCAGTTCTAAAATTGGAACCAAGTTTCATTCTTGTATGAAGAAGTCAACACTCCATCTGGTCTTTCTGAACACATCTGAAATACAGAGCTACTGTTTGCAGCTGGAAACACACATTTCACACAAAACTCAGTTTCACCTGCAAGATTAAAGTCATCTGTGGCAGTAACACCAATGTGTTGGACGTCAAAAGAAAAATGAAATATGAAAGTCAGACATTATTTCTTTAGTGAATGCTCCAGTTCCCAAATCTCTGAAGAAGCTGTCAGGTGTGAGCAGTGAAGTGAGGACTCAGAGTTCTGTTTCTTTACATTAATTGGGAAGAATCAGACATTTTGAAACTCTGTCAAGAAGCATTTCTTTTAAACAAACATCTTCATCTGTATCTAGTTGACATCTCTTTTTGTCTCTGAGTGACATTTCATGTGATTATTGAAGCTCTGCCGCCATGTAAAACTTTTCCCACACACAGAGCAGCTGAAAGGTTTCTCTCCAGTGTGTGTTCTCATGTGCACCTTCAGGTGTCCACTCTCAGTGAATCTGTTACCACACATGGAGCAGCTGAATGGTTTCTCTCCTGTGTGAATCCTCATGTGTTTCCGTAGTGACCCGCTACAGGAGAAATATTTCATGCACACTGAGCAGCCATATGGTTTCGCTCCTGTGTGAATTCTTAGGTGTTCTTGCAGGTTTTTCTTGTGGCGAAATCTTTTACTACACTGAGAGCAGCTGAACTGTCTCTCAGTCATGTCACTGCCGACATCTTCTTCAGCAATGTCGTTATTATTTAAGCCTGACGACATCTTCTGACAGTGGTCAGCACTGACATCAGTTGAGTCAGAAGTGTTCGAGTTGCAACCTGCAGGCTCCGACTCTGTGTGCAACAACTCGTTATTTTTCAGGTTGTAACACCACGCAAATCTTTTGCCGCACACACAGTACAGGAATCGTTTCTCCTCACCGTGGGCTGATGAGTGGTTTGTCAGATGTCTTGTCTGCGTGAGTCCTTTGTCACAAAACGAACAGCTGAATGGTTTCTCTCCGGCATGAGTCTTCATGTGCATCTTTATGTTGTCGTCGCCACAGAATGTTTTCCCACACTCCGAGCAGATGAATGATTTCTGGTGAGTGTTACCCCCCATACCATTGTCTGCTGCAGAGTTTAACTCTTTCTGAGGTTCCTTGCAAACGTCATCTCCTTCAGCCTCGGGGTCAGAGGAGTCGCTGGTCTTGTCATCTGTATCAGATCCATTGCTGGCTACAGGCTCCGGCCCTCCATTTCCATTGCCAAAGCTCGATTGAGACAGATCACCACATTTGTGGTTTTTGAGATCGTGACGCCAAGCAAACCTTTTGTCACAGATGCAGCAGCGGAAGCGAATCTTCCCAGTGTGGCGGTCCATGTGCTGCATCAGATATCCCCTCTGTGTGAATCTCCTGCCACAGACTGAGCAGGTAAACAGATTCTCTGTGGCAAAAACTCCCATGTTCTTCTTCAGGTGGTGACTGTAGCAAAGTCTTTTATCGCACTCAGAGACGTTCAGTGGTTTGTTACATCTTGTCTCTCCACCTGCTGGAGGCTGTGAAGCCCCGCCCACACACTGATGACACTCGACTCCTGCCTGCCAAAGGAACTGTTTGTTGCAGACGCTACAATACTGCCTACTCTCTCCTCTGTGCACAGCCATATGCTGGAGCAGAAAACCTTTTTTGGAATACTTTTTCCCACACACAGAGCAGCTGAACGGTTTCTCCCTGTCTTTATTTGGGAAAGTTTTCCCACAGTCTGTGCAGCTAAGTAGTTTCTCAGGAGAGTTGCCTTTTGCTTCACTGAAACCTGATGGAGCTTCATTGTTCTCCTCCCAGTCGTCGCAGCTCACTTCGATCTCAGCAACAGACAGTTCTGAGGCCTCCGGTTCTGGTTCAGAGTCTCTGAGATGAAAAGGGGAGGACTGAGGTTTCTCTTCATCCTCTTCAGTCTTCACAGAGTCTGGACTAAACTTGGTGATTTCTGCCTCCTGGATGCTGCACAGTTCCTCCTGCTCCTCTTTAATGTTGGGAGGTTCTTCATGGTTCTCCTGGTTCTGGTCTTCATTCCTCACCAACAGCTGCTGGACGTCTGAGAACACAGAAACACAGACTTCAGGTCCAACTGTGTGTCCTCCACTGTCTAACAAAGACAACAAACATCCGTCATTAACGACAGCACACACCCTGGACACTGCTGCTTCACCCTCCTCCCCTCAGGTAGAGACTACAGAGCCTACCTGAGCGCCGCACAACAACACTGAAGAACAGCTTCTACAATGGAACTGTGATACTGCTAAACTCTACCCCCCTCCCTCTCTTTAATTCAACACACACACAGCACTAAGGACACTAAAGACTCAAACTTTTTTGCACAAGTTTTTAAATTCATATTTCATATCTTTGTTATTGAGCTCTGTTGTAAATATGTCTCTTTGTTTTTACTTGTTTTTATGTTTATATTTTTAAGCGCGGCTCCAACAGAATTTCATTGTCTTGTGCGATGACATTAAGATTATTCTATTCTATTCTATTCTATTCTACAAAGTTCCCGTTACTTCAGGGACTTTAGACAGTAGCTCCAATGACAGCTGACAGAGCAGACAGTTAGCTTAGCTTAGCCGCCGGCACTCGGCTCCGCTCGGCTGTCTCCGGCAGCAGCTACCGGGGACTGACCTGCTCGGTGCAGCCGGACTTCGGGCTTCAGCACGGCATCGAGCAGCCTCCTCTGGCGGCAGATCTCCCGCTCTGACCGCTCCACTCGCTCTTCGTACTCCGCCACGGTTTCCTCCAGCAGACCGACGATCTCCTCCGCAGCCGCCGTTAGCCGCTCGGTCAGCAGCGCTCTCAGCGCCGGGAGCTCCGCCGCTTCTTCGCCTTTTTCCAGCTGCAGCAGAAAGTCTTCCGCGGCGGCGCTGATCCGCTCATGGACCGACACCCGCAGCAGCTGCACGGCGCACATACTGCGGCTTCTCCGCACTCGGAGCCTCCGCAGCAGAGATGCGAACTGCGGGTTGGTTATTTAGGAGATCCGCGAACAGCGACGTCTGCTGGAGCGGAGGAGAAGCACAATCTATCTATGATCAACGATCAATAATCTATTAGTTAATCTGAACAGCAAACACCTAAGCTCTAAAAGACAGGATTCATCCTCAGTGAATCCTTTTGTATAACGTATAAATGTGTGTATTGAAGCTGTAGAGTCCACTGACATCATTTATAATAATAATAATAGTAATAATAGTAATAATAATAATAACAATAATAATAATAATAATAATAATAATAATAATAAAGTTAAATAAAGTTTGTTCTGGTTTCAACATGACCCTTCAGGTTTTATTGTCCAGATTTACCTGCAGAAATAAGAATTTTCACCCAGAATCATTGAACCTGGTTTAAAGCTTTACTCCTGCAGCTGTCTGTCGGTGTTTCTGATCTGAGTCTGAGGACCTGGTTCCCATCCAGGTTGCTGGATTCTGAAGCCTTGACATATTTCATGCCGTCGTGGACGTCAGGATGTTTCTGTTCTCATACTATATTACTGAAAAGTGACACAGTGATTTCAGGCTGACGTTTTACTGCACCGTGTTTTATTTCAGCATCATGATGTGAAATAAACCCAAACGCATGCGACTGCCTCGGATTCTGCTGCTTGAAGTTCGTCCGACTGAAGCGTCTCTGATGAGCGTTAACTTTAAGAGTTTGTGCAGCAGCAGGTGAGAAACTCCACAGAAATGATGTCCAGCAGACAGACAGACAGGCAGAAACCATCACTGGTTCCATGGATGTGTTTCTGGTTTCTGATCATTGAAACTTCTCTATAAAGTCTTTTTGTTATTGTGCAGCCCAGAGAACAGTCACTTCACTGCATTAGCATGAGACAAATAAACACTCTTGAACCCTTGAACTCCAGTGTGTTGTTCCTCCTACATGTCCTGTGTCCATCTGCTGGACTGATGAACCTCTGAGGCTCGTCAAAGTGATCGATGTGGACCCACCTGCTTCAACCAGACCACATTTGGTTCTTTAATCCATAATATATTTACCAAGTTTTGTTCATATCACAGATAAACAAGATATTGCAACGTCAGTTTGACCAACATCATTCAGCCTCTTTGTCTCTGTCAGTGAAGGCACAGAAACACAACTGATGTAAATAAACTTTTCACTGTTAAATATTCAAGTACAGTCATGAACAACGGTTTATATTCACTTGTAAAGTCCATGTTTATCATGTTAGTCTTGATTTTCCAATGTTGCCTATATCTGAATTTTCTATGATGGAGCGACTGAAACTCAGGTTCCTCGGTTCTTTCATGGTTTTATTAAGGTCTTCTGTAAAGATGATGATAAAATCTGTTGGTTCAAAAATATTCATACAGCAACTTAAATAATCAGAGTTGTTGATGTAAAAGTTGTGTTCGTCTAATATTCTTAGTTTCATGGCCTCTTGATTTCTACTAAGTGATTTCAATCGACTACAGCTGCTGACTCCTCTGATCCAATTTAACTTGAACCACTGATCCACTCATTAGACTCAGACACTACAGTGGGAAAGTCTGAGGAGCTCAGCAAAGACCTGAAGAAGCAAATCATCGACTAGAACCAGTCAGAAAGTCCCTTTGAGCCGTTTCAAAGCAGCTTCAGGTCCTAGAATCACCTGTTTGTAGTATAAAGTTCATGGTCCAGGTGTGTTGCTGCCACCATCAGGAAGGAAACACAAACTACCACCTGCTGCTGAGAGACACCTGGTCAGGATGGTCCAGAGTCAACCAGGAACCAGCAGGAAGCAGGTCTGGATGAACCAGAAGCTGCTGGAACACAGCTGTCAGTGTCCACAGGGTTGGACATCAACATGAGCTGAGAGGCTCCATGAAGAAGGAAGTTCTTCCTCTAGAAGCAGAACCTTGAAGCTCCACTGATCACATGGACAAAGAAAAGGCCTTCTGGAGGAAAGTTCTGAGGTCAGATGGAACAAAGACTGAGGAGAGAAGGTGAGGCCTTCAACCCCAACAACACCAGACCTACCATCAGCATGGAGGTGGCAGCATCATGCTCTGTGGAACTGGAGCTTCACACAAAGTCAATGGAACAATGAAGGAGGAGGATTAGAACCTAAAACCATCAGCAGAAGGTTGATCTGGGACACAGCTGGATGTTCCAACCAGACAATGAGCCCAAACACATCAAAGAGGTGAAGAAATGGTTCCATCAGGCTGGAATGAAGGTTTTAGACTGGCCCCCCCAAAGTCCTGACTTAGACCATCAAGAACCTGGCGACTGATGAAGAAACCAGTCTGACTCAGGAAGACAACACATTTAGTTGGACTGAACCGGTTCTATCCAGAGGAGTCAAAGAGAAACCAGAAGGTTGTAGACGGAAACCAAAAGAACCGAACTGAGGAGGAAACGGACTCATTGAACCAGATGTTAATCTTTCTGTATCTACACGTTTTGATCCAGCATATTGTCATATTTCCAGAAGACCTGTAATAAATCTATGAAAGAAACAAAACGCACAATTCATCTTTCAATGGTTTTGTTATAAGAAACTGAGAGTTTTAGAAACCACTGGAAACTTAATACTGCCATGATATACGTAACTTTTACAAATACATATACACTTTTTTTCCATGACCGTTGAATCTATTGAGTCCTGATTCAAACATCTGTAAAGCCACCATCACTGTTCTCACTCTGCATTCACACAGCAGCAGCAGGTTCTTCAGACTCTTTGAGGCTGTACCCAACAAAGTTAGAAACATTTCAAAAGCAGCAACCATGAAATCAGACTTCACTCAGTCAGCAGTCTTTTGTCTGGAACTGTGAAAGCAGCTACAGTCTCAACATCTCCTCACACTCTGTTTGGTTCACAATTAAGGCAGAGTGAAGGTTTGATCTAGTTCTACAGGAAAAGATGTTCACCCCCATCTGGTATTCAACATCATTGGTAAATATTTGTTTTATCATTAACCCTGTTGTGACAGTCAGAGCAGCTGCATGAACTTGGCTGCACCTCTTCTTCATGACGTGTTCGCTGCTTCATCAGATTTACCTTCAGTCTGATCTTTGGTTGCCTGTGAACCTGGAGATTCACTTGGCTGACTGTCAGCTGTGTGCAGCTTCATGTGTCTCTTCAGATGTCCAGTGACGGTGAAACATTTGCCACAGACGGAGCAGCTGAATGGTTTCTCTCCGGTATGAACTCTCATGTGGATCTTCAGGCTCCCCTTCTGGGCACAGCTCTTCCCGCAGATGTTGCAGCTGAAGGGTTTCTCTCCAGTGTGAACTCTCATGTGTTTTGTCAGGTCTCCTTTCTCTGCACAGCACTTCCCACAGAAGGGACAACTAAATGGTTTCTCCCCTGTGTGAACTCTCATGTGTTTCTTCAGGTCCGTCTTCTGAGCACAGCCCTTCCCACATATGGAGCAGCTGAAGGGTTTCTCCCCAGTATGGTACTTCATGTGTCTGTTGAGGTGTTCTTTCACGTGGAAGCTCTTACTGCAGACGGAGCAGGTGAAGGGTTTCTCTCCAGTGTGGATCCTCATGTGTCGGGTCATGTTTCCTCTGCCACTGAAGTTTTTCCCACAGAATAAGCAGCTGTATGGTTGCTCTCCGGTGTGACACCTCATGTGTGCCGTTAGCGACCCGCTGTCTTTAAAGGATTTATCACAGTCTGTACAGGGAAAAGGCCTTTCGCCTGTGTGATCTCTGATGTGTCTGTTCAGGTTTCCCTTGAGACTAAACCTTTTCCCACAGTATGAGCAAGGAAACGGTCTCTCCTTCACTGCTGACTGCACATCACCATCAGCGACTTCACTGTTTCTAATGTCCTCGATACCCGACTGGGCTTCATTAGTTTGTGTCCAGTCACAGTCACTGTCATCGGTCTCAGTAGAGTCCAGAGAATTGTCTTCACTAACTGGCTGCAAGCGTCGATCTGGATCTGGTTCTGGTTCTGGTCCTCCCACAGAGTCTTTGTGATGAAGCTGTGAGGACTGTGGCTTCTCTTCATCATTCTCAGTCTTCACAGGAACAGGACTGAAGGTGAACTTGGTGATTTCTGCTTCCTGCAGGCCTTGAAGCTGCTCTGACTCTTGACTGCTCCACAGTTCCTCCTGCTCCTCTTTGATGTAGGGTGGCTCCTGGTCCTCCTGGTCCAGACTGGAGCTCGACTTCTGTTGAATCTCTTCTTTATTCACCAAAAGCTGCTGGACATCTGCAGGAGACTCTGGAATACAAGACACAAGTAATATAAATGTTAGTTTATCCCACTGTGGCCTCTGAGGGTTTGTGTTTTTGTCCTGAAGGTTCAGACTGATGTTCTATCATCAACACTCCTGGAACAGAACCTTCAGAGAACCACAGAATGAAGAACCACCTTCTAAACAAAGAGCTTCTTTAATCCGAAAAAAACATCTGAGGACCAATACTTTCCTGACAGCAGAAACTCCAACTCCCGTGATTCTTTGCTGCTTCAGGAGCTCCATGTTAGCGGCCGATGCTAAGCTCCGCTAGCCTGCAGCAGCTACCGGGGACTGACCTGCTCGGTGCAGCCGGACTTCGGGCTTCAGCACGGCATCGAGCAGCCTCCTCTGGCGGCAGATCTCCCGCTCTGACCGCTCCACTCGCTCTTCGTACTCCGCCACGGTTTCCTCCAGCAGACCGACGATCTCCTCCGCAGCCGCCGTTAGCCGCTCGGTCAGCAGCGCTCTCAGCGCCGGGAGCTCCGCCGCTTCTTCGCCTTTTTCCAGCCGCAGCAGAAAGTCTTCCGCGGCGGCGCTGATCCGCTCATGGACCGACACCCGCAGCAGCTGCACGGCGCACATACTGCGGCTTCTCCGCACTCGGAGCCTCCAGAACAAAGACAGCCAGCGGGGAGGTAAACACTCCGAGTTCCGCGTCGACGACGAGAGAAGCGGAGAGAAGAGAGCGGAGCGGAGAGAGACAGCGACCCCTGCTGGAGGGAGGGAGGGAGGGAGGCAGCATCACAGCGGCAGGACAGGATTTTATGATCTTTAATATTAATATGTCTCTATATTTGTGTTGATTTTTTCTCTGTGCCACAGCTACTCCATATTTCATAGCAGGTGTGTGTAAAATAAAAAAAATATAAACTGTATCTGATCCTAAATTACAGCTGTAGGTTCTGATAAAAACAGTGGACAAATGATAAAATAATCTAATAATAATAATAATAATAATAACACAGGTAACGTCGTAGTTCACCGACTCTCGGAGGTGAAGACGTTCATTAAAAACCTCTGCTGGAGGAACAAAGACATGAGGACATGGAAGAACACCTGGTGTGTGTGGTTCACCTTCCTCTTCACAAAGACTGAAATCTACAACTGCAGCTTTTCCTTCACCTGATGTTTGAAATGATTTATTCCACAGCCCAGCAAGAGTGAAAATAAAATAATGAATGAAGAGCAGACGGACAGTTTAGCAGCAGAATCATCTCATCATTTTATTTCAGAAGAGTATTATTCTTCTTCTATAATAACATTCATCTTCCTCAGAGCTCTTCTCATCAATACTATGACACAACAACCTGTTGATCAATAATGCCTAATTAGAGAGCGTTGCTATGAAACCAGGTGTGGTGTGAATGACAATCAATATCTGAGTAATTTCTAACTCTGTGATTCCAGCTTCTTCAGTATGAATATTTCCTGGTTTCTTTTCTCCCCTATGTCAGTAAACTGAAGATCTTTGGACAAAACAAGACATTTGAGGAAACTCTGATCCACATTTTTCACCATCAGCTGACACTTTAGAGACCAAACAGCTGTCAGAGTGTGAGAATGTCTTCCGATTTATTTTTGCCTGAAATCTCTGAGCCCAAACTGTAGCTCGGTGTTCTGCTGTCTTTCCAAAAGTCACTGTCGACGCTGTCGTCGCTCTGCTGCTGCACAGTCTTCTCTTCAGAGCAGCTGAATAAGTTTCTGCCTTGTTCAGAAATAAATGGAGCTCTTTTGTTTTCTCTCAAAGAGTCATTGTCATTAGGGTTGACGTCAGAAGACTCTGCAGCCTTGTGTTCAGTCCCTGCTTGCGAAAGTGGATCTGGTCCTGGTGCTCCACAGTTCTCTCCATCAGACTCCATGTGTTCAGATGAGCTGCTGTCAGGAAGCTGTGACGACTGGTGAGCGCGCTGATGTTGCGTGAACCGATAATAGGAAACAAATGTGGCACCACAAATATCGCAGCAGTACGGCGTCTTCTTAGGGTGCTCTTCCATGTGTTTGGTCAGATGTCTTCTCCATGCAAAGTCTTTACCACAAACTGAGCAGATAAACTGTGTTTGTCTTGTGTGGCTTCTCATGTGTTGAACTAGCGAGTCTCTGTCACTACAACCAGCGTTACACACTGAACATCTCAGGTGACGTCTAAAGTGAAAACTTAAATCTTCAAGTCTGCTGAATTTTTCAGCACACACTGAGCAGCTGAATGTTTTGTTGACAGTAATCTGTTCCTCAGTTTGATGATGCTGTGAAGCCTCACTAACACACTCATGGCCGATGAGCTCTGACTCCTCACTGAAGGTTTTGTCACAGATGAAGCAGCTGAGTAATTCCTCTCCTGTGTGAATCGATATGTGCTGTGTCAGACATCCTCCTGTAGCAAACACTTTCCCACAGAATGAGCAGCTGAATGGTTTCTCTGTGGTCAAGTGTCTCAGGTGTGTCTGCTGAGTGTTTCTGCCTTCAGGTGCTTTTTGACTCTCAGAGTTCAGCAGATTCTTGTAAGAATGACTCCCAGAGTTTTCATATTTCTGACAGTTTGACTGCAGACATCTGCTCCGAGTAAAATCTTCACTGTCTTCACTCTCGTCATCAGAGCTTGAGCCAGACTGAGCTTTTCTGTCATCAGTTCTAACAGATGTTCTTCCTAAACATAAGTCGCTCTGCGTAAAATCTTCACCGTCTTCACTCTCGTCATCAGAGCTTGAGCCAGACTTAACTTTTCTGTCATCAGTTCTAACAGATGTTCTGTTTAAACATAGGTCTGGTTCTGCAGTTTGGTTCTTAACACACTTGTGGTATTTGATCTGTGAGTGCCAGTTGAACTTTTTCCCACAGATATGGCAGGTGAAACGTTTTTCCCCGGTGTGAACAGACATGTGCATCTTCATAATTAACTTGGTAGTGAAGGTTCTGTTGCAAAGGGGGCAGCTGAATGGTCTTTCTCCGGTGTGAGTCCTTAAGTGAGTCTCTAGATTCCCCTTTCGGCCAAAGATTTTCCCGCACACCGGACAGACAAATGACTTCTCCTCAACATGCCTCACAGGAACCACAGAACCATTCGAATCCAACCGAGCTTCGCTGGTTTCCTCCCAGTCACCATCACTGACATCCGTCTCTGATGGGTCCGACATCTCATTATCAGCCTGTGAAACTCGTTCTGGTTTTTCCACAGAGTGTCTGTGATGGAGCTGTGAAGACTGATGTTTCTCTTCATCTTCTTCAGTCTTAATGGAGACAGAACTGAAGGTAAACTTGGTGATATCCGTTTCCTCCTGCTCCTCTTTAACATCTGTGGGCACCAGTTCTTCCTGCTTCACCTCCCTCTGTCTCTCTGTATGGAACACCATGGGTTGACTCAGATCATCACTATGTGGAAACTGATGTACGGCAGTGTTTCTATTAAGTGTCTCAGAGACTCTGCAATGTTTCTCAGAGGTTAAAACAGACGGAGTGTCTTTGCCTTCATTTTTGAGTTCAGCTTTAGTCTCGTCATCGGGGCAGCTTAATGGTTTCTTCTTGGTGTTACATCCTCTGTCATTTTCATGTCTGTTATAAGTGAAACCTGACCTGTGTTTCCTGGTCTTTCTCCAGAAGTCACTGTCACTGTCATCAGGATCGAAAGATGCTTTAGACTTTATGAACGTGCCTTGTTTGAACAGTCCATCTGCAGCCGACACCTTCGCAGGACATTTGTGCTTTTTGATCTGAAAGTTCCAACAGAATCTTTTCCCACAATCGAAACAACTGAGCGGTTTCACTTTTGAGTGCACAACCATGTGTTGAGTCAACATGGCTTTCCGTGCAAACTTCTTTGAGCATTTGGAGCAGCTGTATGGTTTCTCTCCAGTATGGCTCCTCATGTGCAGCTTCATCTGTGAATGAAACTGCCGCTGCAGGCCGCAGATTGAGCAGCTCAGCATCTTCTTCTTGTCCTGGTGGTGGATCCTCCTGTGTGCCGTCAGCAGCGATCCATCCGAAAACTTCTCGCCACACGTCGAGCAGCTCAGCAGTTTTTTCAGTTTGTTATGGAACCGCTGAGGCAACTCTCGAACACACTTGTGGATTTTGACCTGCGATGGCCACCTGAACGTTCTGTTACAGACGCTGCAGCTAAACGGTTTCACCCCTGAGTGGATCAAGGCGTGATATTTTAAATGTCCCTTCTTTCTGAACTGTTTCTGACAAACTGAGCAGCTGAATGATTTCTCTCCTGAGTGAATTTTCAGGTGGTAGCTCAGACCAGCGATCTTGGAGAAGCTTTTACCACACAGAGAGCAGCAGAAAGGTTTCTTCGATGCGTGAACTCTTGTTCTGCTTTGAGCTTCTGAACCGTTTCTGTCCTTCGACTGCATCCAGCCGCCGTCAGTCTCAGGTTCAGGAAAAGCTTCTGACCCTGATCTTTGCTTCTTCTCCTTTTCATTGTTCACCAACAGCTGCTGCACATCTGAAACACAAACACCATGATTAGTTTATGGTCACGATGAACCTTCAGCTGTCATACATGAGTTTGTTCCCACGTTTACTGATAATTATTGGTGTCATATATTTGATAATTGATTAATCTGTTTGAGTTTTTAAATTCTGTAATTGCAGCAGTTCCAACGTGAACATTTCCTGGTTTGTCGTCTTTCTGGGCTCCAGATTAACTTTTCCTGTCGGCCTCAGCAGCATCTTTTTTGTACAGCGTTGGATTAATTAATTAGCTCTGCATGCAGATGAATCGTTGTATTTGTGTTTACTGAAAAAAATGTAAATTACTGAAAATATATGAATCTTGTTGAGGTTTCTGAATTTCTGGAGTGAACTGATCACAGGTTGATGGTTTTAAATGTGTCTTTCTGTTGGATTTAAGCTGTTCATGCTTTTATTCTATTTTATTTCTATTTTATTTTATTTGTATAAACTATTTTTTTTCTTGTTGCTGGTTTTCTGAGTGGACAGCAAAGTAAGAATTTCATTGTACAGGGAAACGTGTTTCTTTACTGTGGACATGACAATAAAACTTTGAATCCTGAATCCACTGTGAGTTTAGTTAATACCTGCCAATGGTTTTAGACGGCTTCAGCGGAGGTGAAGATGAGCATGTCTTACGATGCTGAACGAGGAGTGACATTAATTGTTTAAGGAACCACTTAATGCTGAAGTCAGTCCAACACTGATCCACAGATGACTGGAAGAACACGAAGCTCAACTCAAGACGACCACTTCCTGTAGGAATGTTTCCCTCAGAAACTAAAGTAAAAGCTTTACTTCATAAAATACAAATAAAAATAAATTCGATGATCAGATGTGAACTTAAAAAAGGGTTTATTGAGGTGGAATGAACCGAAAACTTCAATACACCTTAGGTCTTTAAAACCAGTGTTTTCCTGACAGCAGAAACTCCAACTCCCGTGATTCTTTGCTGCTTCAGGAGCTCCATGTTAGCGGCCGATGCTAAGCTCCGCTAGCCTGCAGCAGCTACCGGGGACTGACCTGCTCGGTGCAGCCGGACTTCGGGCTTCAGCACGGCATCGAGCAGCCTCCTCTGGCGGCAGATCTCCCGCTCTGACCGCTCCACTCGCTCTTCGTACTCCGCCACGGTTTCCTCCAGCAGACCGACGATCTCCTCCGCAGCCGCCGTTAGCCGCTCGGTCAGCAGCGCTCTCAGCGCCGGGAGCTCCGCCGCTTCTTCGCCTTTTTCCAGCTGCAGCAGAAAGTCTTCCGCGGCGGCGCTGATCCGCTCATGGACCGACACCCGCAGCAGCTGCACGGCGCACATACTGCGGCTTCTCCGCACTCGGAGCCTCCAGAACAAAGACAGTCAGCGGGGAGGTAAACACTCCGAGTTCCGCGTCGACGACGAGAGAAGCGGAGAGAAGAGAGCGGAGCGAAGAGAGACAGCGACCCCTGCTGGAGGGAGGAAGGGAGGGAGGCAGCATCACAGCGGCAGGACAGGAGGGACCAAATGTAACAGGTGTGTTCAAGCAATGATTAATAATTCACCTCAGTGCTTATTTTCACTTTGTCATGTCGTTTTCATGTTTAATTATTTATTTTCTGCATATCTTTATTTTATTTGGACATTCATTTTATTTTGGTGACTTCCTGTAACGACTGTAACTGTGCATTAAAAATAACATTTAAGGATTTTTCTGTTAGCAGGAATAAAAACTCACAATGGGGCTCATTCTCAAAATAATCACAAGTTTAATATATAAATTAAAACGATATATACTATAGACGATGGTCGAGTAGATTTTACGTTGTTTACTACGCGATTTTATTTTGTAATGCATCCAGTGCATTTCCTCTCCTCACAGTGGAGGTCTGCAGCCAGGTGCTCTTGGATTGAAGGGCGCCCCGTCGATTTTTGAGAAAATTAAAGGCTTTTAAGTGGCCTTATAGTGCGGAAAATACGGTAATGTTTTTTTTAATATGAGGTATGGGCCCAAGAGAAAATTTGTATATTATCATTTTTATTATTTTTTTTTTCCATTTAAGTTTTTATTGACTTTTCCTTTTCAATAGACAAGAACAAAAGCATAAACAAATAATAATAATAGTAAGAAAAAAAAACAATAGAAAAAAATAAACAACAGAAAAAAAACAAAAAAAATTGTATATTAGTGTTAATTGTACCACTGTTTGTTTATTTTAAAGCTGGAAAATTAATAAAAACTTGAATTACAAAAATAAAAAATAAAAAAAGAGCTATGGCCGCCGTCTCATTCATCAAGAGCGTCGGGCCGGACCGGCTACATAAAGACAGGTGGGTCTCTGAAGGCCTGAGCGTCAGTGTTTATTTCAGACAGTCTTGTTGGATTGGTGTGTATCTACATCTACGTGGCTAATGCCGTTTGTTTTCCACAGTTGTTCCAGTTTGCAGCAGCATCATCTAACGCCGTCTTCCCTCTTCCGGGGTCACATCATCCACTCACACTGTTCTCTTCATGTGTAATAACAGGATAAGAACATGAATGCACAGAAATGATTTGCAGTTACAGCAACAACTTTATATTCACACACAGAGACATAACCTGGACAAAAACCTGAGTGATTCACCTGGATAAACACTAGGTCCAGGCACAAAACAGGCATACGGCACAGTTTTATAAAGTTTCCTTGTTCCCTTACAGTGGAAGCAGAAATTAAAAACAGTACAGCTCTATGTTTCAAAAGTCGGTGAGTCAAAGCGCAGAAAGGATCAAACGCCTTTAATCCCTTTCAGCCACGTGTTCACAACAACTATCACCTCTGAAACCGACTCTCAAAACAAATTTTCAAAAGGCCCGAAACAAAATCTGAGCTCTAAGATTCAAAATGACCACAGCTTACAAACAGAATAAACGTGATCAATAACATAAAACACATCAACAGAACACCAGACGACTGAATGCCGCCGTCAACCCTCAAATGAAACATGTTCTTCATAGTCAGACTCACCATCAGGATGTTTATTTCTCACCTGCAGTCAATTTCAGAATCAATTTATCTAGATTGGAAACCTAAAGAGAACCTAAAGTCAGTGTAATAAACTCAAACATTTTCTTGTTGTTTCATGACTTTAGAGCGACACAGTTCTGACAGAAGAGCTGCAACAACCAGCCAGTCAGATGGACCAGCAGGTGGTTCACAATGACATGGTTTCTCTACTGTGTTTTTGATTGTTTAAGTGAGTTTCCGGCACACTTATGGTATTTCAGCTCTGTGTACCAGGAAAAGCTTCGGTTGCACGCGCTGCAGCTGTACAGTTTGGTGTGATCAGACATGTGCATCTGCATGCTGGCTTTGTATTTATACTTTCTACCACAGACGGGACAGGCAAAGGGTTTCTCTCCAGTGTGAGTCTTCATATGGATCTCCAGCTGGGACCTGTAGACACATGTCTGACCGCAGATGGAGCAGAACAATGGCCTCTCCTCTGTGTGCAGCTTCATGTGACTCTTAATGTGGAAATTATATTGAAATCTTTTACCACACTCACTACAGCTGTATGGTTTCCTTGCAATATCATCACTCACTTCATTGTCAGACGCCCCACTGTGTTTCAGAGAGTTTGAACTCGATGGAGAATTCCTTTGGTCCTTCCAGAAGTCGCTGTCAACGCTGTCATTATCCTCCAGCTGCAGATTTGTGTCTTTAGATGAGTTGAACAGTTTTCTGCCAGAATCATTTTCTGACTGGCGCTGCCTCGTGTCTTTCCAGAAATCACTGTCAACACTGTCGTCACTTTTAGAATTCACTCCTCCTACATCTGAGTCTGGATCCGGGTCTGGTTCTTGTTCTTCCACAGAGTTGCCTTGATGGAGCTGTGAGGACTGAGGTCTCACTTCATCTTCTTCAGTCTTCGATGGGATAGAACTAAAGGTGAACAAAGTTATATCAGTGTCCTCCTGTTCCCCTTTACTAACTATGGGAACCAGTTCTTCCTGCTCTCCTTTAATATCTGTGGGCACCGGTTCTTCCTGTTCCTCTTCAAACACTATGGGAACCAGTTCTTCCTGCTCCTGTTTAATATCTGTGGGAACCGGTTCTTCCTGCTGCTTCTCTCTCTGTATTTCTGTATGGAACACCATGGGTTGGCTCTGATCTTCTCCACATGGAAGCTGCTGTATAGAAGTCTTTGTGTACAGTGGTTTCCTCTCAGGGACTTTGTGATGTTTCTCAAATTTGAACTGAGCACTTCTGTTTTCTTTCCAACAGTCGCTGTCATCAGTGTCAGGGTCAGAAGAATCTGCAGTCTTGTCGTCAGTCTCTGCTTGTAAAAGTGGATTTAGTTTCGATTCCTCACAGTTCTCTCCATCAGCTTCCATGTGTTCAGCCGAGCTGCTGTCATGACGTAGTTCCAACCGACGAAAGTGCCTAAAGTGAAAACTTAAATCTTCATGTGTGCTGGATCTTTCAGCATACACTGAGCAGCAGAATGTTTCGTTGACAGTAATCTGTTCCTCAGTTTGATGATGCTGTGAAGCCTCACTAACACACTCATGGCCGATGAGCTCTGACTCCTCACTGAAGGTTTTGTCACAGATTAAGCAGCTGAGTAATTCCTCTCCTGTGTGAATCGATATGTGCTGTGTCAGACATCCTCCTGTAGCAAACTCTTTCCCACAGAATGAGCAGCTGAATGGTTTCTCTGTGTTCAAGTGTCTTAGGTGTGTCTGCTGAGTGTTTCTGTCTTCAGGTGCTTTTTGACTCTCAGAGTTCAACAGTTCTGTGTCAGCATGACTCCAAGAGTCTTCATGTTTCTGACAGCTTGACTGCAAACATCTGCTGTGACTGAAAACCTCAACATCCTCACTTTCAGGTTCAGTTTTAACATGAGGAGGGTCTGGTACTTTCTTTTCAGCATTAGGTTCTCTATTATTTTCAGACACTTTATTTCTCTGGTATGTGAAACGTAACTGATGTGTCCTAGTGTTTCTCCAGAAGTCACTGTCACCGTCAGCAGTTTCATTCTCTGCTTCAGTCTGTTGACATGTTTCTAGTTGCAAAATTTGATTTGGAACCCGGTTCCTGACTGCTTTAGATCTACTGCGCTGCCTGACCCTACCACCACATTTGTGCCTTTTGAGCTGAAAATGCTCGGTAAAGTCTTTCCCACACTTAGTGCAGCTGAAAGGTTTCTCCTTGGCATGCACCAACAAGTGCTTATTTGTGATTGAAATTTGTGCGAATCTTTTCCCACATATAGGGCAGCTATATGGTTTCTCCCCAGTGTGTGATCTCATGTGATTCACCAGCTGAGACCTGGAGTCAACTCGCACACTGCACACCGAGCACCTCAACAGCTTCTTACTCTTCTTCTTATAATGGATTTCCATGTGGGCTCCCAGCAGGCATTTGTTTGGAAACGTTTGAGCACATACAGAGCAACTCACTGGTTTCCTGGGCCGTTTCAGGGGACGTTCAGATACCTTGCACTTGTGGTTTCTGAACTGCAACGGCCACCGGAAAGTTTTGCTGCAAACGCTGCAGGTGGATGGTTTCTCTCTTGAGTGCTTTTTCTTGTAATGCTTTGTTAAGGAATGTTTGGACATGTATCTTGCATCACAAGCGAAGCAGCGGAATTGTCTTCTTTTCCTGTGAAATTTTAAGTGGCGTTCCAGACTCTCTCTGAAAGCAAACTTTTTACCACACACAGAGCAGCTGAACAATTCTGCGAATGTACGCATTCTCTTGTGTAAATCCAAAGTCTTCCAGTCTCTGTTGCTGTCACCAGGAAAGTCTGAATCTAACCCTCCACAGTCCTCTCCAACACTTTCTGTTGGCTTCTGAGCCAGACATAGTTCCACCTGCTCCTCTTTAATGTGTGGATCCTCCCGGTCCTGCTGGGCCTCCCAGGCCTGCTGGGCCTCCCAGTCCCGCTGGACCTGCAGGGCCTCCCGCTCAGTGAAAACATCTCCTTTACTCACCTTTACTGCAGAAAACAGTAAAAGAAAAAGAGTCATTTTGGACAAATCTAATCAATGAATTTATGACATGAAAAACAGAAGAACTTCTTCACTTGAGTTTACTTGTTTCATGACTTTAGAGCTAGAAGTTCTGACAGAAGAGCTGCTGTTTGACAAACATTAATCAGCAGCTGTTCATACATTTAAACAGATAAATCAGTCATTGTCAGGAGAGGATCCCCGATCGCCTCATGACCTGCTGGGAGAATAATCAATAGAGTCAGACACAGAGAGATTCTTTGTACAAAGGGCACCCTGCTCAGTACAATCTACCAAGGCAGAGTCGCGCTGAGCAGTTCCTTGTTCCTTTATTTATACAAAAGTTGGGTTACACAGAGAAACCCGAGCAGGGGCGGTCCCTGCTCGGAGCAGTTTACATACATTTCAAAACTACAGAGAACGGCGGCTCAACGGCTGCCCGTTACCTAATAAGGAAGTAGCAGAGAGCAAGAACACATGTGAGTTTAAGAGATACTACGTGAGGAGCATATATGTGAGGAATCAGTTACGCTGGTTCCTCCTGTTAAATAAATCTTGAGTGAGCTGATAAGTGACATCTAAGTTTTCTTCTAACAGTCATGTTGGACAGTGTTTAGTTTCAGTCTTCTGGTATCTACATTTAGAGTGTACTGCACTAGAAAAGTAACAAACAAGCCTTTCTCACCATCAGAGTCTGATGACGTAATTAAGAGTGAAGATAACAGAGCAGCGTTCACAGTGGTAACGTTACTTTGACGTTCACAGTCTGCAGATCAACAACAGCATTTAAGCTGCGGACAGTGACCATGCACACTGCTGTCTGTAATTCCTTCTGTTCAGTGAAGCGCAGACCTTCCTGAGAGGTGGACTGAGTCTGTTAAACTGTGTAATAACTGAGGTCTGACTACAAATACAAAGTTAACTAAGAGAGAAGGACGTCAGATTTGTTCCTCCTTATTTTCTTTCGGGTTGTTGTCGTCGTCTTGGAAGACGAAACGACGACCCAGACCCAGTTTTGCTGCCGAGTGCTTGAGGTTTTCTATCAAAATCTCCTCATGTTCTTATTTCTTCATAAGTCCCTCCACTAAAGCCTCCAAACATGATATTGCCACCGGTGTTTTTCACTGTGGGAAGCCAAACCCTCTTTTCCCTTTTTGTCTCACAGTGATGGTATTAAGAGGTGGTTTAATTCAGGTGGTCACTTAAATGCACCGCCTGCCTCTGCTGAAGACATTAACAAAGCCTTGATTCATGTCCTAACAAGGCTACAGGAAGGAAGTTTGCCAGTGTGGGCTTTTCAAACTAAAAGCCCCTGATTAGCAAAAAAAAAAAACTTAACATGATACATGGAGGTACACTACACTGTCAAAATAAAAGTTCTAAATTTTTTACAAAAGAGTTAAACAGGACTCTGAAATATGCCGGCTTTTCAAAATAAACATGCTTCTTCACAGCTTCCTCTAGACCAGTGGTTCTCAACTGGTGGGTCGGGACCCAAAAGTGGGTCACGAAGCCATTTTTAGAGGGTTGCAGAAGCATGACCCCCCTCCAAAAAAAGTAGTGGTATAAAGTCTTTTATTTTAAAGGACGTGTTTCTTATGACACAGTTTGCTTTCAATAGCAGGATATTTAGTGGTGGTGACACCAGTAGTTGCCCACTATTAACCTCTAGATTTGGCTCTGCCAACTTATTGGAGAAATTTATGCTAAAACGAGCCAAAAATGAACCAAAATGTGCTCAGAATCTGTCTAAATGGGCCAAAATATGCCCAAAAAAACATGGCAAAATGTCCAAATGTACCAAAATGAGCAAAAAATAAGCTAAAATGTTCCTAAATTGTGTCTAAATGCATTGAGACTCCACCCAAATACACCTTAATTTGTTAACAGGAACAGCAAACTTCAACAATCTGGGTCGCGACTGATATTAATGGAGACATAGTGGATCCTGAGGCTGGACCAGTTGAGAACCACTGATCTAGACTGTCAAATCAAAATCTCCCTGGTGTCAAAGGAGCTCACCAAACGGTCATTCCTTCTGGGTTTCTCACACACGGATCACTTTATTTCTACAACCCTGGGTGTTTGGTTGAAAAGGAAATCCATGTATTCATGTCTGAGCTCCACGTATCTCCACCTCTTCAACATGGGAACCTGTTTTTAACCACAACAACATGAATCTAAATGAAACAGTTGTTTTCTTATGTGGAAGACAATTAATCATTCACATCGATCCACTCATTTGATATTACATAATAATTGATCTAATGGATGTTTTATTGGTTCTGCTCTTTTTATCTTCTGTATCTCTTGTTTTGGATTTCAGCTTTTATTTCATGACTGACAATAAAGATATTGATGAACAGCTGCTGCATGCTAACATAGACTAATATGTTCATATAAGAAAGAAAAACTGGAGTCACACTGAACACGTAACGTTTTAATGACGTCACTGGTCAATCAGTGATCGATTGGTGTCAGTACTGTCGTTAATAAACTTTCTAAAAAAGCAAAAACCTGGTTTCTGTGAATTAAAACAGAAAAAAAAACTTCTCACTGCGTTTTTAATCCCACTAATTGATCAAATAACTGAAAACCAATATCTGTTTAGCATAGTCTGAAGTTCAGATGACCGGAGCTAGCTGTTAGCCTGTTAGCCGCTAGCTGTTAGCCTGTTAGCCGCTAGCTGTTAGCCTGTCAGCCGCTAGCTGTTAGCCGCTAGCTTAGCTCTGAATGTGTAGCATGTTGTTCCAGCAGAACAAACCCACCTTTTTTCCGCAGCTTGTAGCGATTTTTAGAACTCAGCCTCAGGAGTTGTGTTTGCCGTTCAACCAGCTCCTCATATCCCGGTATGGAGGTCTCCAAACAGACGACCAGACGTCTGGGAGCCGAAGTCAGCAGCGGCCGTTCGAAGGGACCTCCGAGCAGCTCGTCGGGCTCTGAACCCAGGCCCCGGAATTGTGTTTGCCGGTCGATCATCTCCTCATATCCCGTTTTGGATCCCTCCAAACGGACGACCACTTGTCCGCCAGCCGAAGTCAGCAGCGGCCGTTCGAAGGCGCCTCTGAGCTGCTGGGATGTGGACATCTTCACAGATCCAGAACAGAAAAAGAACCGGACAAAATAGGTTTCACTCTGACTTCCGGTGCTCAGACACTGAACCGGAACCGGAACTCTTCTTCCGTTGCCGGGGTGATACTGCTTCCTCCTGGTTGAAGTTTAGACTGTAGTTCCTGATCCGTTAGAAATATGTAAATCTGATTTTAGTAGAATATTAATATTAATAATTCCAGATCAGACTTTGATTTTAATTTTATTTTACTTTGATTCTTATTTCACATTTTCATCGTTTCTTCTGTCAAACTGTACAAAACATCGTCTGTCTGTTCCACACTGAACAGTAACTTCAATATTCATATCTCTAATATCAAACACCTATAGTATAATAGATGTACTACCACTCAGTGATGAAGGTTCACCATCAGTATCATCCTTTGTTGTAAACCAGCAGCTCCACCATAACTGCTGTCGTCGTTGGCAACACAACATTCACACCTGGAGACAGGTGAGTCCTGGTCATTAACGGACCATCAGCCATGTGAGCTGGAGTGACTCTAAACTCTAACTCCCATCAGTCAGTTCGAACTGAAGAAGAACCTTGGATGAAAAGAAGAGAGGAGACGTCCAGATGGTTTCTACTGAAGCCCCTACAATCACCATCTGATGGTCCTCAGCATCTCCACTGTCGTGTTCAGCAATACTTCAGTTCCACATGTGATATTTCATTGTGATGTCTAGTATTACCTCACTGCTGCAGTATCTTTGTCAGTACTACTTCTTACTCTAAGTAGGCAGATGTAGGAGACCAGGACCAGGTGCTAGAGCTTTGTCCTGGAACAATATGATGAGCTGTTATACCTGAGAACATGTTATATCTGGAATAAACAATATGTGGAACATGTGTCTGGATTACAGTTAAAACGGGGACATTGGGTTACAGCTGGTTCAAACCTCAGAGAGAAAAGTCCAGAATTATTCTTCTGATTCTTCCACTGAGAGTTTCTTTATCCTGTTAAATCAGCTGTTGACTGTAAATGCAGACAGATCACCGCTGCAACCAGCAGATGGCGGTAAAACACCAGGAGGAGTAGAAGAAGAAGAAGCAGCAGAGTTAGCGGTGTCAGGCTGAAGCCTGCAGCTCGAACCAGAGAACCATCTAGTCGGCGTTCACCGAACAGAGATGGACCGGTACCGGGAGGTCCCGGACGGAGTTCTGGAGCCTGAGACGAAGCTACGAGGAGAAGGTTGGTTCTGTTTTAGTGTCGGAGCTGTTTATTCAGTAAACTGCTAACAACAACAGCTAACGGTCTGCTAACGGCTAACAACAGCTAACGGTCTGCTAACGGCTAACAACAGCTAACGGTCTGCTAACGGCTAACAACAGCTAACGGTCTGCTGAGCAGCAGGTTTCTGAGAATACATGTTTGACAGAGCAGCAGGAAACCCGGTTAAAGCAGCTGCTGACATCCTGAAATAACTAGAACAACCATAAGAATCATAAACTTTACTCTGTAGCAACAAGATACTTTAAATAAAAACAACAAAACATAAAAAAACACAAATGAAACTTTGTGCTGCTGATTTAAATGATCAAACCTGTTGTTATTAAACTTCATCCTTTCTGAAGATGCTGCAGTTTCCAGATGTTCCGTAAAGGCCTCACGGTTCACAGGTCGATGAGCAGAGACCAAACTTTAGACTGAACAGAGTCAAAGAAGGAGTTCTGATGTCACATTTACCTGAATCCAGGTGACTTCATCCACCTGGACAGTTTTTATGAGCGGAGCGTTTCAAACATCAATGTTACATTTTTGTTTATTTAACAAACTTTTTTTGCCTTTAACTTAAAATCCAGGGCCCGTATTCACAAAGTATCGTAAGGCTAAAAGCAGCTCTTAGTGACGTCATTCTTAGGAAAATCTTAGAATTTCTTGAATTCTATAATTTTTCTTAGAATGTTCCCTTGGTAAGATAAAAGTTATTCACAAAGCGTCTCAGGCCTTAACCCTCTAAACCCCACAACGGTGTTTCCTTTAATGAAGTCTTTCTAAGCTTTCTGATGGTCGGTAAAGTTTTCATTTGTGACAGAAAAAAAAGGAGAAATCTCAGCTCAAAAGCAAGATGTATGATTAAAATCACTTAATTCTACAGATTCTGTAACAACAACCAAAACCTTCCTCCCTCCTGGTTCTGAGTGAGGAGCAAAAACTGAAACTGCTCTGAGTTGAGAGTTGAAATGGCCGAGATGATGATGCTGCAGTGTGAACGTTACACTCTGATGGTTTTGAATGAAACATGTTCTTCATAGTCAGAATCAGCATCAGGATGTTTATTTCTCACCTGCAGTCAAATTCAGAATCAATTTATCTAGACTGGAAACCTAAAGAGAACCTAAAGTCAGTGTAATAAACTCAAACATTTTCTTGTTGTTTCATGACTTTAGAGCGACACAGTTCTGACAGAAGAGCTGCAACAACCAGCCAGTCAGATGGACCAGCAGGTGGTTCACAATGACATGGTTTCTCTACTGTGTTTTTGATTGTTTAAGTGAGTTTCCGGCACACTTATGGTATTTCAGCTCCGTGTACCCGGAAAAGCTTCGGTTGCACGCGCTGCAGCTGTACAGTTTGTGATCAGACATGTGTATCTGCATTCTGGCTTTGTTTTTATACTTTCTACCACAGACGGGACAGGCAAAGGGTTTCTCTCCAGTGTGAGTCCTCATATGGATCTCCAGCTGTGACCTGTAGACACATGTCTGACCGCAGATGGAGCAGAACAATGGCCTCTCCTCTGTGTGCAGCTTCATGTGACTCTTAATGTGGAAAATATATTGAAATCTTTTACCACACTCACTACAGCTGTATGGTTTCCTTGCAATATCATCACTCCCTTCATTGTCAGACGCCCCACTGTGTTTCAGAGAGTTTGAACTCGATGGAGAATTCCTTTGGTCCTTCCAGAAGTCGCTGTCAACGCTGTCATTGTCCTCCAGCTGCAGATTTGTGTCTTTAGATGAGTTGAACAGTTTTCTGCCAGAATCATTTTCTGACTGGCGCTGCCTCGTGTCTTTCCAGAAATCACTGTCAACACTGTCGTCACTTTTAGAATTCACTCCTCCTACATCCGAGTCCGGATCCGGGTCTGGTTCTTGTTCTCCCACAGAGTTGCCTTGATGGAGCTGTGAGGACTGAGGTTTCACTTCATCTTCTTCAGTCTTCGATGGGATAGAACTAAAGGTGAACAAAGTTATATCAGTGTCCTCCTGTTCCCCTTTACTAACTATGGGAACTAGTTCTTCCTGCTCTCCTTTAATATCTGTGGGCACCGGTTCTTCCTGTTCCTCTTCAAACACTATGGGAACCAATTCTTCCTGCTCCTGTTTAGTGTCTGTGGGAACCGGTTCTTCCTGTTCCTCTTCAAACACTATGGGAACCGGTTCTTCCTGCTCCTGTTTAGTATCTGTGGGAACCGGTTCTTCCTGCTCTTCTTTAATATCTGTGGGCACTGGTTCTTCCTGTTCCTCTTTAAACACTATGGGAACCAGTTCTTCCTGCTCCTGTTTAGTGTCTGTGGGAACCGGTTCTTCCTGCTCTTCTTTAATATCTGTGGGCACTGGTTCTTCCTGTTCCTCTTCAAACACTATGGGAACCAGTTCTTCCTGCTCCTGTTTAATATCTGTGGGAACCGGTTCTTCGTGCTGCTTCTCTCTCTGTATTTCTGTATGGAACACCATGGGTTGGCTCTGATCTTCTCCACATGGAAGCTGCTGTATAGAAGTCTTTGTGTACAGTGTTGTTTTCCTCTCAGGGACTTTGTGATGTTTCTCAAATTTGAACTGAGCACTTCTGTTTTCTTTCCAACAGTCGCTGTCATCAGTGTCAGAAGAATCTGCAGTCTTGTCGTCAGTCTCTGCTTGTAAAAGTGGATTTAGTTTCGATTCCTCACAGTTCTCTCCATCAGCTTCCATGTGTTCAGCCGAGCTGCTGTCATGACGTAGTTCCAACCGACGAAAGTGCCTAAAGTGAAAACTTAAATCTTCATGTGTGCTGGATCTTTCAGCATACACTGAGCAGCAGTTTGTTTCGTTGACAGTAATCTGTTCCTCAGTTTGATGATGCTGTGAAGCCTCACTAACACACTCATGGCCGATGAGCTCTGACTCCTCTCTGAAGGTTTTGTCACAGATTAAGCAGCTGAGTAATTCCTCTCCTGTGTGAATCGATATGTGCTGTGTCAGACACCCTCCTGTAGCAAACTCTTTCCCACAGAATGAACAGCTGAATGGTTTCTCTGTGTTCAAGTGTCTTAGGTGTGTCTGCTGAGTGTTTCTGTCTTCAGGTGCTTTTTGACTCTCAGAGTTCAACAGTTCTGTGTCAGCATGACTCCAAGAGTCTTCATGTTTCTGACAGCTTGACTGCAAACATCTGCTGTGACTGAAAACCTCAACATCCTCACTTTCAGGTTCAGTTTTAACATGAGGAGAGTCTGGTACTTTCTTTTCAGCATTAGGTTCTCTATTATTTTCAGACACTTTATTTCTCTGGTATGTGAAACGTAACTGATGTGTCCTAGTGTTTCTCCAGAAGTCACTGTCACCGTCAGCAGTTTCATTCTCTGCTTCAGTCTGTTGACATGTTTCTTGTTGCAAAATTTGATTTGGAACCCGGTTCCTGACTGCTTTAGATCTACTGCGCTGCCTGACCCTACCACCACATTTGTGCCTTTTGAGCTGAAAATGCTCGGTAAAGTCTTTCCCACACTCAGTGCAGCTGAAACGTTTCTCCTTGGCATGCACCAACACGTGGCTATTTGTGATTGAAATTTGTGCGAATCTTTTCCCACATATAGGGCAGCTATACGGTTTCTCCCCAGTGTGTAATCTCATGTGATTCACCAGCTGAGCCCTGCAGTCAACTCGCACACTGCACACCGAGCACCTCAACACCTTCTTACTCTTCTTCTTTTGATGGATTTCCATGTGGGCTCCCAGCAGGATTTTGTTTGGAAACTTTTGAGCACATACAGAGCAACTCACTAGTTTCCTGGGCCGTTTCAGGGGACGTTCAGATACCTCGCACTTGTGGTTTCTGAACTGCAACGGCCACCGGAAAGTTTTGCTGCAAACGCTGCAGGTGGATGGTTTCTCTTTTGAGTGCTTTTTCCTGTAATGCTTTTTTAAGGAATGTTTGTGCATGTATCTTGCATCACAAGCGAAGCAGCGGAATTGTCTTCCTTTCCTGTGAATTTTTAAGTGGCGTTCCAGACTCTCTCTGAAAGCAAACTTTTTACCACACACAGAGCAGCTGAACAATTCTGCGAATGTACGCATTCTCTTGTGGAAATCCAAAGGCTTCCAGTCTCTGTTGCTGTCACCAGGAAAGTCTGAATCTAACCCTCCACAGTCCTCTCCATCACTTTCTGTTGGCTTCTGAGCCAGACATAGTTCCACCTGCTCCTCTTTAATGTGTGGATCCTCCCGGTCCTGCTGGGCCTCCCAGGCCTGCTGGGCCTCCCAGTCCTGCTGGACCTGCAGGGCCTCCCGCTCAGTGAAAACATCTCCTTTACTCACCTTTACTGCAGAAAACAGTAAAAGAAAAAGAGTCATTTTGGACAAATCTAATCAATGAATTTATGACATGAAAAACAGAAGAACTTCTTCACTTGAGTTTACTTGTTTCATGACTTTAGAGCTAGAAGTTCTGACAGAAGAGCTGCTGTTTGACAAACATTAATCAGCAGCTGTTCATACATTTAAACAGATAAATCAGTCATGTTGGACGGTGTTTAGTTTCAGTCTTCTGGTATCTACATTTAGAGTGTACTGCACTAGAAAAGTAACAAACAAGCCTTTCTCACCATCAGAGTCTGATGACGTAATTAAGAGTGAAGATAACAGAGCAGCGTTCACAGTGGTAACGTTACTTAGACGTTCACAGTCTGCAGATCAACAACAGCATTTAAGCTGCGGACAGTGACCATGCACACTGTTGTCTGTAATTCCTTCTGTTCAGTGGAGCGCAGACCTTCCTGAGAGGTGGACTGAGTCTGTTAAACTGTGTAATAACTGAGGTCTGACTACAAATACAAAGTTAACTAAGAGAGAAGGACGTCAGATTTGTTCCTCCTTATTTTCTTTCGGGTTGTTGTCGTCGTCTTGGAAGACAAAACGACGACCCAGACCCAGTTTTGCTGCCGAGTGCTTGAGGTTTTCTATCAAAATCTCCCCATGTTCTTATTTCTTCATAAGTCCCTCCACTAAAGCCTCCAAACATGATATTGCCACCGGTGTTTTTCACTGTGGGAAGCCAAACCCTCTTTTCCCTTTTTGTCTCACAGTGATGGTATTAAGAGGTGGTTTAATTCAGGTGGTCACTTAAATGCACCGCCTGCCTCTGCTGAAGATATTAACAAAGCCTTGATTCATGTCCTAACAAGGCTACAGGAAGGAAGTTTGCCAGTGTGTGCTTTTCAAACTAAAAGCCCCTGATTAGCAAAAAAAAAAAACTTAACATGATACATGGAGGTACACTACACTGTCAAAATAAAAGTTCTAAATTTTTTTACAAAAGAGTTAAACAGGACTCTGAAATATGCCGGCTTTTCAAAATAAACATGCTTCTTCACAGCTTCATCTTGACCAGTGGTTCTCAACTGGTGGGTCGGGACCCAAAAGTGGGTCACGAAGCCATTTTTAGAGGGTTGCAGAAGCAAAAAAAGTAGTGGTATAAAGTCTTTTATTTTAAAGGACTTGTTTCTTATGACACAGTTTGCTTTCAGTAGCAGGATATTTAGTGGTGGTGACACCAGTAGTTGCCCACTATAACCTCTAGATTTGGCTCTGCCAACTTATTGGAGAAATTTATGCTAAAACGAGCCAAAAATGAACCAAAATGTGCTCAGAATCTGTCTAAATGGGCCAAAATATGCCCAAAAACATGGCAAAAATGTCCAAATGTACCAAAATAAGCAAAAAATAAGCCAAAATGTTCCTAAATTGTGTCAAAATGCGTTGAGACTCCACCCAAATACACCTTAATTTGTTAACAGGAACAGCAAACTTTGACAATCTGGGTCGCGACTGATATTAATGGAGACATAATGGATCCTGAGGCTGGACCAGTTGAGAACCACTGATCTAGACTGTCAAATCAAAATCTCCCTGGTGTCAAAGGAGCTCACCAAACGGTCATTCCTTCTGGGTTTCTCACACACGGATCACTTTATTTCTACAACCCTGGGTGTTTGATTTAAAAGGACATCCATGTATTCATGTCTGAGCTCCACCTATCTCCACCTCTTCAACATGGGAACCTGTTTTCAGTCACAACAACATAAATCTAAATGAAACAGTTGTTTTCTTATGTGGAAGACAATTAATCATTCACATCGATCCACTCATTTGATATTACATAATAATTGATCTAATGGATGTTTTATTGGTTCTGCTCTTTTTATCTTTTGTACATGAATATCTCTTGTTTTGGATTTCAGCTTTTATTTCATGACTGACAGTAAAGATATTGATGAACAGCTGCTGCATGCTAACATAGACTAATATGTTCATATAAGAAAGAAAAAAAACTGGAGTCACACTGAACACTTAACGTTTTAATGACGTCACTGGTCAATCAGTGATCGATTGGTGTCACTTCTGTCGTTAATAAACTTTCTAAAAGGCAAAAATCTGATTTATGTGAATTAAAACAGAAAAAAAACTTCTTACTGCGTTTTTAATCCCACTAATTGATCAAATAACTGATAACCAATATCTGTTTAGCATAGTCTGAAGTTCAGATGACCGGAGCTAGCTGTTAGCCTGTTAGCCGCTAGCTGTTAGCCTGTTAGCCGCTAGCCTGTTAGCTGTTAGCCGCTAGCTTAGCTCTGAATGTGTAGCATGTTGTTCCAGCAGAACAAACCCACCTTTTCTTCGCAGCTTGTAGCGATTTTTTGAACTCAGCCTCAGGAGTTGTGTTTGCCGTTCAACCAGCTCCTCATATCCCGGTATGGATGTCTCCAAACAGACGACCAGACGTCTGGGAGCCGAAGTCAGCAGCGGCCGTTCGAAGGGACCTCCGAGCAGCTCGTCGGGCTCTGAACCCGGGCCCCGGAATTGTGTTTGCCGGTCGATCATCTCCTCATATCCCGTTTTGGATCCCTCCAAACGGACGACCACTTGTCCGCCAGCCGAAGTCAGCAGCGGCCCTTCGAAGGCGCCTCTGAGCTGCTGGGATGTGGACATCTTCACAGATCCAGAACAGAAAAAGAACCGGACAAAATAGGTTTCATTCTGACTTCCGGTGCTCAGACAATGAACCGGAACCGGAACTCTTCTTCTTCCGTTGCCGGGGTGATACTGCCTCCTGCTGGTTGAAGTTTAGACTGTAGTTCCTGATCCGTTAGAAATATGTAAATCTGATTTTAGTAGAATATTAATATTAATAATTCCAGATCAGACTTTGATTTTAATTTTATTTTACTTTGATTTTTATTTCACATTTTCATCGTTTCTTCTGTCAAACTGTACAAAACATCGTCTGTCTGTTCCACACTGAACAGTAACTTCAATATTCATATCTCTAATATCAAACACCTATAGTATAATAGATGTACTACCACTCAGTGATGAAGGTTCACCATCAGTATCATCCTTTGTTGTAAACCAGCAGCTCCACCATAACTGCTGTCGTCGTTGGCAACACAACATTCACACCTGGAGACAGGTGAGTCCTGGTCATTAACGGACCATCAGCCATGTGAGCTGGAGTGACTCTAAACTCTAACTCCCATCAGTCAGTTCGAACTGAAGAAGAACCTTGGATGAAAAGAAGAGAGGAGACGTCCAGATGGTTTCTACTGAAGCCCCTACAATCACCATCTGATGGTCCTCAGCATCTCCACTGTCGTGTTCAGCAATACTTCAGTTCCACATGTGATATTTCATTGTGATGTCTAGTATTACTTCACTGCTGCAGTATCTTTGTCAGTACTACTTCTTACTCTAAGTAGGCAGATGTAGGAGACCAGGACCAGGTGCTAGAGCTTTGTCCTGGAACAATATGATGAGCTGTTATACCTGAGAACATGTTATATCTGGAATAAACAATATGTGGAACATGTGTCTGGATTACAGTTAAAACGGGGACATTGGGTTACAGCTGGTTCAAACCTCAGAGAGAAAAGTCCAGAATTATTCTTCTGATTCTTCCACTGAGAGTTTCTTTATCCTGTTAAATCAGCTGTTGACTGTGAATGCAGACAGATCACCGCTGCAACCAGCAGATGGCGGTAAAACACCAGGAGGAGTAGAAGAAGAAGAAGCAGCAGAGTTAGCGGTGTCAGGCTGAAGCCTGCAGCTCGAACCAGAGAACCATCTAGTCGGCGTTCACCGAACAGAGATGGACCGGTACCGGGAGGTCCCGGACGGAGTTCTGGAGCCTGAGACGAAGCTACGAGGAGAAGGTTGGTTCTGTTTTAGTGTCGGAGCTGTTTATTCAGTAAACTGCTAACAACAACAGCTAACGGTCTGCTAACGGCTAACAACAGCTAACGGTCTGCTAACGGCTAACAACAGCTAACGGTCTGCTAACGGCTAACAACAGCTAACGGTCTGCTGAGCAGCAGGTTTCTGAGAATACATGTTTGACAGAGCAGCAGGAAACCCGGTTAAAGCAGCTGCTGACATCCTGAAATAACTAGAACAACCATAAGAATCATAAACTTTACTCTGTAGCAACAAGATACTTTAAATAAAAACAACAAAACATAAAAAAACACAAATGAAACTTTGTGCTGCTGATTTAAATGATCAAACCTGTTGTTATTAAACTTCATCCTTTCTGAAGATGCTGCAGTTTCCAGATGTTCCGTAAAGGCCTCACGGTTCACAGGTCGATGAGCAGAGACCAAACTTTAGACTGAACAGAGTCAAAGAAGGAGTTCTGATGTCACATTTACCTGAATCCAGGTGACTTCATCCACCTGGACAGTTTTTATGAGCGGAGCGTTTCAAACATCAATGTTACATTTTTGTTTATTTAACAAACTTTTTTTGCCTTTAACTTAAAATCCAGGGCCCGTATTCACAAAGTATCGTAAGGCTAAAAGCAGCTCTTAGTGACGTCATTCTTAGGAAAATCTTAGAATTTCTTGAATTCTATAATTTTTCTTAGAATGTTCCCTTGGTAAGATAAAAGTTATTCACAAAGCGTCTCAGGCCTTAACCCTCTAAACCCCACAACGGTGTTTCCTTTAATGAAGTCTTTCTAAGCTTTCTGATGGTCGGTAAAGTTTTCATTTGTGACAGAAAAAAAAGGAGAAATCTCAGCTCAAAAGCAAGACGTATGATTAAAATCACTTAATTCTACAGATTCTGTAACAACAACCAAAACCTTCCTCCCTCCTGGTTCTGAGTGAGGAGCAAAAACTGAAACTGCTCTGAGTTGAGAGTTGAAATGGCCGAGATGATGATGCTGCAGTGTGAACGTTACACTCTGATGGTTTTGAATGAAACATGTTCTTCATAGTCAGAATCAGCATCAGGATGTTTATTTCTCACCTGCAGTCAAATTCAGAATCAATTTATCTAGACTGGAAACCTAAAGAGAACCTAAAGTCAGTGTAATAAACTCAAACATTTTCTTGTTGTTTCATGACTTTAGAGCGACACAGTTCTGACAGAAGAGCTGCAACAACCAGCCAGTCAGCTGAACCAGCAGGTGGTTCACAATGACATGGTTTCTCTACTGTGTTTTTGATTGTTTAAGTGAGTTTCCGGCACACTTATGGTATTTCAGCTCCGTGTACCCGGAAAAGCTTCGGTTGCACACGCTGCAGCTGTACAGTTTGTGATCATACATGTGTATCTGCATTCTGGCTTTGTTTTTATACTTTCTACCACAGACGGGACAGGCAAAGGGTTTCTCTCCAGTGTGAGTCCTCATATGGATCTCCAGCTGGGACCTGTAGACACATGTCTGACCGCAGATGGAGCAGAACAATGGCCTCTCCTCTGTGTGCAGCTTCATGTGACTCTTAATGTGGAAAATATATTGAAATCTTTTACCACACTCACTACAGCTGTATGGTTTCCTTGCAATATCATCACTCACTTCATTGTCAGACGCCCCACTGTGTTTCAGAGAGTTTGAACTCGATGGAGAATTCCTTTGGTCCTTCCAGAAGTCGCTGTCAACGCTGTCATTGTCCTCCAGCTGCAGATTTGTGTCTTTAGATGAGTTGAACAGTTTTCTGCCAGAATCATTTTCTGACTGGCGCTGCCTCGTGTCTTTCCAGAAATCACTGTCAACACTGTCGTCACTTTTAGAATTCACTCCTCCTACATCCGAGTCCGGATCCGGGTCTGGTTCTTGTTCTCCCACAGAGTTGCCTTGATGGAGCTGTGAGGACTGAGGTTTCACTTCATCTTCTTCAGTCTTCGATGGGATAGAACTAAAGGTGAACAAAGTTATATCAGTGTCCTCCTGTTCCCCTTTACTAACTATGGGAACTAGTTCTTCCTGCTCTCCTTTAATATCTGTGGGCACCGGTTCTTCCTGTTCCTCTTCAAACACTATGGGAACCAATTCTTCCTGCTCCTGTTTAGTGTCTGTGGGAACCGGTTCTTCCTGTTCCTCTTCAAACACTATGGGAACCGGTTCTTCCTGCTCCTGTTTAGTATCTGTGGGAACCGGTTCTTCCTGCTCTTCTTTAATATCTGTGGGCACTGGTTCTTCCTGTTCCTCTTTAAACACTATGGGAACCAGTTCTTCCTGCTCCTGTTTAGTGTCTGTGGGAACCGGTTCTTCCTGCTCTTCTTTAATATCTGTGGGCACTGGTTCTTCCTGTTCCTCTTCAAACACTATGGGAACCAGTTCTTCCTGCTCCTGTTTAATATCTGTGGGAACCGGTTCTTCGTGCTGCTTCTCTCTCTGTATTTCTGTATGGAACACCATGGGTTGGCTCTGATCTTCTCCACATGGAAGCTGCTGTATAGAAGTCTTTGTGTACAGTGTTGTTTTCCTCTCAGGGACTTTGTGATGTTTCTCAAATTTGAACTGAGCACTTCTGTTTTCTTTCCAACAGTCGCTGTCATCAGTGTCAGAAGAATCTGCAGTCTTGTCGTCAGTCTCTGCTTGTAAAAGTGGATTTAGTTTCGATTCCTCACAGTTCTCTCCATCAGCTTCCATGTGTTCAGCCGAGCTGCTGTCATGACGTAGTTCCAACCGACGAAAGTGCCTAAAGTGAAAACTTAAATCTTCATGTGTGCTGGATCTTTCAGCATACACTGAGCAGCAGTTTGTTTCGTTGACAGTAATCTGTTCCTCAGTTTGATGATGCTGTGAAGCCTCACTAACACACTCATGGCCGATGAGCTCTGACTCCTCTCTGAAGGTTTTGTCACAGATTAAGCAGCTGAGTAATTCCTCTCCTGTGTGAATCGATATGTGCTGTGTCAGACACCCTCCTGTAGCAAACTCTTTCCCACAGAATGAACAGCTGAATGGTTTCTCTGTGTTCAAGTGTCTTAGGTGTGTCTGCTGAGTGTTTCTGTCTTCAGGTGCTTTTTGACTCTCAGAGTTCAACAGTTCTGTGTCAGCATGACTCCAAGAGTCTTCATGTTTCTGACAGCTTGACTGCAAACATCTGCTGTGACTGAAAACCTCAACATCCTCACTTTCAGGTTCAGTTTTAACATGAGGAGAGTCTGGTACTTTCTTTTCAGCATTAGGTTCTCTATTATTTTCAGACACTTTATTTCTCTGGTATGTGAAACGTAACTGATGTGTCCTAGTGTTTCTCCAGAAGTCACTGTCACCGTCAGCAGTTTCATTCTCTGCTTCAGTCTGTTGACATGTTTCTAGTTGCAAAATTTGATTTGGAACCCGGTTCCTGACTGCTTTAGATCTACTGCGCTGCCTGACCCTACCACCACATTTGTGCCTTTTGAGCTGAAAATGCTCGGTAAAGTCTTTCCCACACTCAGTGCAGCTGAAACGTTTCTCCTTGGCATGCACCAACACGTGGCTATTTGTGATTGAAATTTGTGCAAATCTTTTCCCACATATAGGGCAGCTATACGGTTTCTCCCCAGTGTGTAATCTCATGTGATTCACCAGCTGAGCCCTGCAGTCAACTCGCACACTGCACACCGAGCACCTCAACACCTTCTTACTCTTCTTCTTTTGATGGATTTCCATGTGGGCTCCCAGCAGGATTTTGTTTGGAAACTTTTGAGCACATACAGAGCAACTCACTAGTTTCCTGGGCCGTTTCAGGGGACGTTCAGATACCTCGCACTTGTGGTTTCTGAACTGCAACGGCCACCGGAAAGTTTTGCTGCAAACGCTGCAGGTGGATGGTTTCTCTCTTGAGTGCTTTTTCCTGTAATGCTTTTTTAAGGAATGTTTGTGCATGTATCTTGCATCACAAGCGAAGCAGCGGAATTGTCTTCCTTTCCTGTGAATTTTTAAGTGGCGTTCCAGACTCTCTCTGAAAGCAAACTTTTTACCACACACAGAGCAGCTGAACAATTCTGCGAATGTACGCATTCTCTTGTGTAAATCCAAAGGCTTCCGGTCTCTGTTGCCGTCACCAGGAAAGTCTGAATCTAACCCTCCACAGTCCTCTCCATCACTTTCTGTTGGCTTTTGAGCCAGACATAGTTCCACCTGCTCCTCTTTAATGTGTGGATCCTCCCGGTCCTGCTGGGCCTCCCAGGCCTGCTGGGCCTCCCAGTCCTGCTGGACCTGCAGGGCCTCCCGCTCAGTGAAAACATCTCCTTTACTCACCTTTACTGCAGAAAACAGTAAAAGAAAAAGAGTCATTTTGGACAAATCTAATCAATGAATTTATGACATGAAAAACAGAAGAACTTCTTCACTTGAGTTTACTTGTTTCATGACTTTAGAGCTAGAAGTTCTGACAGAAGAGCTGCTGTTTGACAAACATTAATCAGCAGCTGTTCATACATTTAAACAGATAAATCAGTCATGTTGGACGGTGTTTAGTTTCAGTCTTCTGGTATCTACATTTAGAGTGTACTGCACTAGAAAAGTAACAAACAAGCCTTTCTCACCATCAGAGTCTGATGACGTAATTAAGAGTTTAGATAACAGAGCAGTGAGTTCACAGTGGTAACGTTACTTAGACGTTCACAGTCTGCAGATCAACAACAGCATTTAAGCTGCGGACAGTGACCATGCACACTGTTGTCTGTAATTCCTTCTGTTCAGTGGAGCGCAGACCTTCCTGAGAGGTGGACTGAGTCTGTTAAACTGTGTAATAACTGAGGTCTGACTACAAATACAAAGTTAACTAAGAGAGAAGGACGTCAGATTTGTTCCTCCTTATTTTCTTTCGGGTTGTTGTCGTCGTCTTGGAAGACAAAACGACGACCCAGACCCAGTTTTGCTGCCGAGTGCTTGAGGTTTTCTATCAAAATCTCCTCATGTTCTTATTTCTTCATAAGTCCCTCCACTAAAGCCTCCAAACATGATATTGCCACCGGTGTTTTTCACTGTGGGAAGCCAAACCCTCTTTTCCCTTTTTGTCTCACAGTGATGGTATTAAGAGGTGTTTTGATTCAGGTGGTCACTTAAATGCACCGCCTGCCTCTGCTGAAGACATTAACAAAGCCTTGATTCATGTCCTAACAAGGCTACAGGAAGGAAGTTTGCCAGTGTGGGCTTTTCAAACTAAAAGCCCCTGATTAGCAAAAAAAAAAAACTTAACATGATACATGGAGGTACACTACACTGTCAAAATAAAAGTTCTAATTTTTTTTACAAAAGAGTTAAACAGGACTCTGAAATATGCCGGCTTTTCAAAATAAACATGCTTCTTCACAGCTTCATCTTGACCAGTGGTTCTCAACTGGTGGGTCGGGACCCAAAAGTGGGTCACGAAGCCATTTTTAGAGGGTTGCAGAAGCAAAAAAAGTAGTGCTATAAAGTCTTTTATTTTAAAGGACGTGTTTCTTATGACACAGTTTGCTTTCAGTAGCAGGATATTTAGTGGTGGTGACACCAGTAGTTGCCCAACATTAACCTCTAGATTTGGTTCTGCCAACTTATTGGAGAAATTTACACTAAAACGTGCCAAAAATGAACCAAAATGTGCTCAGAATCTGTCTAAATGGGCCAAAATATGCCCAAAAACATGGCAAAATGTCCAAATGTACCAAAATGAGCAAAAAATAAGCCAAAATGTTCCTAAATTGTGTCAAAACGCGTTGAGACTCCACCCAAGTACACCTTAATTTGTTAACAGGAACAGCAAACTTCAACAATCTGGGTAGCGACTGTTATTAATAGAGACATAGTGGATCCTGAGGCTGGACCAGTTGAGAACCACTGGTCTAGACTGTCAAATCAAAATCTCCCTGGTGTCAAAGGAGCTCACCAAACGGTCATTCCTTCTGTGTTTCTCACACACGGATCACTTTATTTCTACAACCCTGGGTGTTTGGTTGAAAAGGAAATCCATGTATTCATGTCTGAGCTCCACTTATCTCCACCTCTTCAACATGGGAACCTGTTTTCAGTCACAGCAACATGAATCTAAATGAAACAGTTGTTTTCTTATGTGGAAGACAATTAATCATTCACATCGATCCACTCATTTGATATTACATAATAATTGATCTAATGGATGTTTTATTGGTGCTGCTCTTTTTATCTTTTGTATCTCTTGTTTTGGATTTCCGCTTTTATTTCATGACTGGCAGTAAAGATATTGATGAACAGCTGCTGCACGCTAACATAAACTAATATGTTCATATAAGAAAGAAAAAAACTGGAGTCACACTGAACACTTAACGTTTTAATGACGTCACTGGTCAATCAGTGATTGATTGGTGTCAGTACTGTCGTTGATAAACTTTCTAAAAAAGCAAAAGCCTGGTTTCTGTGAATTAAAACAGAAAAAAAAAACTTATCACTGCGTTTTTAATCTCACTAATTGATCAAATAACTGATAACCAATATCTGTTTAGCATAGTCTGAAGTTCAGATGACCGGCGCTAGCTATTAGCCTGTTAGCCGCTAGCTGTTAGCCTGTTAGCCGCTAGCTTAGCTCTGAATGTGTAGCATGTTGTTCCAGCAGAAAAAACCCACCTTTTCTCCGCAGCTTGTAGCGATTTTTAGAACTCAGCCTCAGGAGTTGTGTTTGCCGTTCAACCAGTTCCTCATATCCCGGTATGGAGGTCTCCAAACAGACGACCAGACGTCTGGGAGCCGAAGTCAGCAGCGGCCGTTCGAAGGGACCTCCGAGCAGCTCGTCGGGCTCTGAACCCAGGCCCCGGAATTGTGTTTGCCGGTCGATCATCTCCTCATATCCCGTTTTGGATCCCTCCAAACGGACGACCACTTGTCCGCCAGCCGAAGTCAGCAGCGGCCGTTCGAAGGCGCCTCTGAGCTGCTGGGATGTGGACATCTTCACAGATCCAGAACAGAAAAAGAACCGGACAAAATAGGTTTCATTCTGACTTCCGGTGCTCAGACAATGAACCGGAACCGGAACTCTTCTTCTTCCGTAGCCGGGGTGATACTGCTTCCTGCTGGTTGAAGTTTAGACTGTAGTTCCTGATCGGTTAGAAATATGTAAATCTAATTTTAGTAGAATATTAATATTAATAATTCCAGATCAGACTTTGATTTTAATTTTATTTTAGTTTGATTTTTATTTCACATTTTCATCCTTTCTTCTGTCAAACTGTACAAAACATCGTCTGTCTGTTCCACACTGAACTGTAACATCAATATTCATATCTCTAACATCAAACACCTATAGTATAATAGATGTACTACCACTCAGTGATGAAGGTTCGCCATCAGTATCATCCTTTGTTGTAAACCAGCAGCTCCACCATAACTGCTGTCGTCGTTGGCAACACAACATTCACACACCTGGAGACAGGTGAGTCCTGGTCATTAACGGACCATCAGCCATGTGAGATGGAGTGACTCTAAACTCTAACTCCCATCAGTCAGTTCGAACTGAACAAGAACCTTGGATGAAAAGAAGGGAGGAGACGTTCAGATGGTTTCTACTGAAGCTCCTTCGATCACCATCTGATGGTCCTCAGCATCTCCACTGTCGTGTTCAGCAATACTTCAGTTCCACATGTGATATTTCATTGTGATGTCTAGTATTACTTCACTGCTGCAGTATCTTTGTCAGTACTACTTCTTACTCTAAGTAGGCAGATGTAGGAGACCAGGACCAGGTGCTAGAGCTTTGTCCTGGAACAATATGATGAGCTGTTATACCTGAGAACATGTTATATCTGGAATAACCACAAGTAGAACATGTTATATGTGGAATAAACAATATGTGGAACATGTGTCTGGATTACAGTTGAAACGGGGACATTGGGTTACAGCTGGTTCAAACCTCAGAGAGAAAAGTCCAGAATTATTCTTCTGATTCTTCCACTGAGAGTTTCTTCATCCTGTTAAATCAGCTGTTGACTGTGAATGCAGACAGATCACCGCTGCAACCAGCAGATGGCGGTAAAACACCAGGAGGAGTAGAAGAAGAAGAAGCAGCAGCAGCAGCAGAGTTAGCGGTGTCAGGCTGAAGCCTGCAGCTCGAACCAGAGAACCATCTAGTCGGCGTTCACCGAACAGAGATGGACCGGTACCGGGAGGTCCCGGACGGAGTTCTGGAGCCTGAGACGAAGCTACGAGGAGAAGGTTGGTTCTGTTTTAGTGTCGGAGCTGTTTATTCAGTAAACTGCTAACAACAACAGCTAACGGTCTGCTAACGGCTAACAACAGCTGACGGTCTGCTAACGGCTAACAACAGCTAACGGTCTGCTAACGGCTAACAACAGCTAACGGTCTGCTAACGGCTAACAACAGCTAACGGTCTGCTGAGCAGCAGGTTTCTGAGAATACATGTTTGACAGAGCAGCAGGAAACCCGGTTAAAGCAGCTGCTGACATCCTGAAATAACTAGAACAACCATAAGAATCATAAACTTTACTCTGTAGCAACAAGATACTTTAAATAAAAACAACAAAACATAAAAAAACCCAAATGAAACTTTGTGCTGCTGATTTAAATGATCAAACCTGTTGTTATTAAACTTCATCCTTTCTGAAGATGCTGCAGTTTCCAGATGGTCCCTAAACGCCTCACGGTTCACAGGTCGATGAGCAGAGACCAAACTTTAGACTGAACAGAGTCAAAGAAGGAGTTCTGATGTCACATTTACCTGAATCCAGGTGACTTCATCTACCTGGACAGTTTCTATGAGCGGAGCGTTTCAAACATCAGTGTTACAGTTGTGTTTATTTAATTGTGAGAACTTAAAATCCTGGGCCCGTATTCACAAAGAATCCTAGGGCTAAAAGTAGCTCTTAGTGTCGTCATTCTTAGGAAAATCTTAGAATTTCTTGAATTCTACAATTTTTCTTAGAATGTTCCCTTGGTAAGATAAAAGTTATTCACAAAGCGTCTCAGGCCTTAACCCTCTAAACCCCACAACGGTGTTTCCTTTAATGAAGTCTTTCTAAGCTTTCTGATGGTCGGTAAAGTTTTCATTTGTGACAGAAAAAAATGAAAAAATCTCAGCTCAAAAGCAAGACGTATGATTAAAATCACTTAATTCTACAGATTCTGTAAAAACAACCAAAACCTTCCTCCCTCCTGGTTCTGAGTGTGGAGCAAAAACTGAAACTGCTCTGAATTGAGAGCTGAAATGGCCGAGATGATGATGCTGCAGTGTGAACGTTACACTCTGATGGTTCTTTGTGGTAACTTTAACTGACATTCACGAATTTACATTAATAGGTTTCTGCTTCCGTCTCAGATCTACCCTCAGATGTCCGAAAAGTGATTGTTGGTGAGGAGGAGCAGCAGCAGTGGAGCCCCAGTCAGCACATTAAAGAGGAGCAGGAGGATCTGTGGAGCAGTCAGGAGGGCGACATCACCAAGTTCACCTTCAGTGCTTTCTCTGTGAAGACTGAGGATGACGAAGAGCTTCCACACAGCCAAGATGAACAGATTAAAGTTGAAGCTGATAGAGAGGAACCAAAAAGAGACTCAGATCTATGTACTGAAGACAAGGATTCAAACTCCTCAGACACTGAAGTCAGTGACGGTGACTGGGAGCAGAGCAGAGAACCTCCTTCAGATTTATACTCCCTGAAAAACACTGAATTCACTGTTATCGATATTAACTGCAATGTGGAGCGATCCTTCAGTTGCTCTGAGTGTGGTCAGAGGTTTGGCCGCAAGCCACATCTCAAAGCACACATGAGGATTCACACAGGAGAGAAACCATTCAGCTGCTCGTTTTGTGGCAAAAGATTTTCTCAGAAGGGAAACTCCATCAGTCATATGAGACTTCACACAGGAGAGAAACCATTCAGCTGCTCCATCTGTCAGAAGAGCTTCCGATATAGCGGCGACGTCAGCAGACATATGAAGATCCACACGGGGAAGAAGAAGGTCAACAGCAGGATCAGAGACACGGTAAGCAGTAACATTGCCACTGGATCAGAACCAAGCAGGAACATGGGTCCACACAGACATTCAGAACCAGACCCAGGAGCTGACGCAGAACCTGAGACTGCAGCCAGCCATGACTGCTGGAAGGAAGCCAAAGAGCCTCAGTCGGACTTAAACTCTCATCAGACTGACGAAGTCTCTGTCAGCGATGGAAGGAATAATCCTGACAGAGAGTCTTTCAGCTGCTCTGAATGTGGCAGAACTTTCTGCCGCAGAGACCATCTGATGAGCCACATGCGGACACACACTGGAGAGAAACCGTTCAGTTGCTCTGTCTGTAACAAACGCTTCAGCTGCAGCGGTAACATCCTGGCACACATGAGGATTCACACCGGCGAGAAACCGTTTGAATGCTCATTCTGTGGTAAAAGTTTCAGTCAGAAGGGAACGCTGCAGTTACACGAAAGAATTCACACAGGAGAGAAACCATTCAGCTGTCCTTTCTGTGAGAAAAAATTTGCACATAAAAGAAGAATGACACTGCACATGTCTGTCCACACAGAGGAAAAACGCTTCAGCTGTAGCGCCTGTGACAAAAGATTCACCTGGTACACTCAGCTGAAGACACACAGGTGTGTCGGCGAGTCATCGCAGCCTCGCCAGAGCCAATCAGAGAAGAAGGCTTCTCCAAAAGAGTCATTCAGCTGCTCTGAGTGCGGGAAAAAATTCAGTTTGAAGGGCAACCTGAAGACGCACATGAGAATTCATACAGGAGAAAAACCATTCAGCTGCTCCATCTGTGGTAAAGGTTTTAAACAAAATGTTCATCTGACAGAACACATGACTATTCACACAGGAGAGAAACTCTACAAATGCAGCATGTGTGGGAAGGGATTCAATAAGAAACTGCTTGTAAAAAACCACACTTGTGTTTAACCTTTGCTTCAAGTCCATGGATTTATATTCGTGAACAGCAGGACTGCAGTGTGGTTCTGAATTCTCAGTTCAGCGACAAGAAAATTAGAGATATTTATATTTTTATCATTTATTTTAAAAGTTCCAAACATTACTGCTGCGTTGGATGTTTCACAGTGGAAATTTTTTTTCTGTGAAACATCCAACAGTTTATGAATTTTAACAGCTGATGAGTCAAATGAGCTTTGCTGCATGCATTATCTCAATATTAAATCACGCTCAGAAAGATGTGAATATTTGAAGCAACAAAAAAATAAATTGTGAAATTTATTTACTGCTGAAAGTGTTGAACTTGAAGCCACAGAATCAGACCTGAAACATTTTACTGTGAAAACCTGATGCCTGGATCATTTCTTATGAGTATCGTTCTCAAATTAAACAGTAGATTTCCCAGACTGACTGACGGTAAAAGCATTTGGCGTTTAAACTTAAGTGGCTTTTACATTTTCGAGCAGCATTTGGTAACGTTTGCAGAGCAGCTGTTCCTCATCACAGATCAGAACCGAGAGGAGGCAGAAAGTCAGAGTAACACAAACAAACCAGTTCTCTGTGAGGTGAAATTATTGTTTTTGCCAGATGAGGCTCGTCACTTAGAAGAGAACAAGAGCTGTCTGACAGTGAGCAGAAAGTATTCAAACTATAAAATCCAGTAGAAGGGACAAACATGTAGCTGCTGGTTGTGTATCTGATTCCTGAAATAGCTCAACTGCAGACAAACTCAGCTGTGTTTGAGGTAAAATGGTCTCAAAATAAAAAGCGGTGGTTAAATTTTACAGCAAAGTCGACATTCTGTGGTTGTCTGGAGGCGTTATATCATGTTTATGGCCTGGAGAAGAGTCTGCAGGGTTATCCCATGTGAAATCAGTCAGTCCTCCTTCATGACCTCCTCAGAATCTGCAGATTCTTTATTTACAGTGACTTTAGTGTTTTTAATGAAGCCATGCAAAGTTTTACCTTCATACTGTGAATATTTTCAGAGTTACAGGCCCTTGAAGAACATAGAGATGGGTCCACTTTTTCAATAATAATAATACCAATCACCCAGGCTTCCCAGTATTCCCTCACGGTCTCCCATCCAGGTACTGCTTCCCAGATCTGATGGGATCAGGCATCCACAAGGCGGTACGGCAAAATTTTAATCTGCTCCCAGAACTTTTACTTCCACTCCAGGGGTCATAATCTAAAGACAGCATCTTACACACTCATATTTTAACTTTGGTGAATGTATCTTGTGTCTGTGAAATGTGGAAGCAACTTTGGTGGTCTCATTTAATAGAACAGTTTAATCCCGTTAATAAACCAGCCTGCAGCGTTCAGATTCCCTTGTGATAGACTTCAGTTCTGGTTCTGTCAGTTTGTTCTGTTTCCGTCGCAAGATTCTCAACAATGATGATGAAGTGTCATCTTGTTATCAACACTTGACTTTTCAATGATCCTTCCATTGTCTCTAACTGTTCTGACCATAGACATATATACGTAGACGCCGCGTTGACTGCTGCTGCCGATTGGAGCCGACGTGCCTACGCGGCGGCCATCTTGGTACAGTGCCACTCGCCCCTACAGTGCATTACGTCTATAGAGGAATGACATGTCTGCACTATAAAAGTGATCATAAATCCAACATATATTGTTTGTTACAAACGTCAGACATGGAGGACGGACAGGCAGACATAAATAGAACAAAAGCATCCAAGCATCCTGTGTCAAAGCTAAATGTGTGACGTTTTTAACAAATCAAACCATTTGGAAATCGGTTGAAAATTCAGTGAATAATTCTACTTTAAGATTGTGGAGTACCTCTTACCTCCATAGACTTACATTCACTCCCCCCTCTGCTAGCCCTGTACCAAGATGGCGGAGCTTTAGGCACGTCCCTCCACAGTCAATGCGGCGTCTATGTATATATGTCTATGGTTCTGACCAACCTCCTACCAACATGCTAATATGAGCCTTAAAGTTTACCCAGAATGCACTTTGTAAAGTTTCCTCTGGTGAATGATCGGAAACCAGAAACACATCCAGTGATGGTTTCTAGGACTCTATGTCATAGACAAACTGTTCACACCATGAGACATCCCATAATACTGATGCTCACAGTTGGTTATAGAGAACATGAACTAAACCAGGTGTAGTGTTCAGACTGAGACTCCTGGATGGATGTAGAACTGATCTAGACCCCCCTCTGTGGACTTCAAGGAGACGTTCATAGTCTGAAGGTAGAACTCTGATCAGTGATGGAGGTTCTGATGGTTCTGAGGAGGTTTTCAGATTTGCTTAATTTTCCTTGGAATGCTTCTCCTCCATTCTGTCTGATGAAGCCCGACTCACGCTGCTGGTGTCTTTTTTAAATACAGGTAAATAAAGGTCTGTTTAATGGTGTTTTTGTCTTTCAGCTTCCTTCTTGTTTTTTAAAGTTGCAAATAAAGTTGGCGTTACTACGGAAAGTCTTCATCTTCTCCCATCATCATCATCATCACCACTGTTCTGTTTTTGATGTCTTGTTCCTTTTGAAGGAAGTCAACCAGCGATGCTCACCGTTACTGTTCAGTACAATATCCATCTGTAAATTGGTCCAGCTGCCTGAAACTGATTTTATTTATCCTGATACATAAAATCCATCAACATGTTTGCATGTTAAAACCTCTGTCTGAGCACAAAGTGAAAATACTAAAGTGTTTTTATGTAAATGTACTTCAAGCATCTGCAGTAAAGTGAAGATTTATGGAGGGAGGTTGAAAATGCCAGAGTGATGCTGCTGCTGGGTTTCAGTTCATGAAGACATTTTCTTTTTTCACACTTTGGAAAATTAAACATTTTACTGCTGTGAACGGAGACAGGAGGTGAAACGTTGCCCTGGATTCAATTCAATTTTATTTATATGGCACAAATTCACAACAGATGTTATCTCACAGCGCTTAGCATGGTACGGTACAGACCTTAGGAGTTATAAACCGAGAACAGGAAACCCAACGACCCCAAGCTTCTCTTGGATTCCCTCCGACCAGCAGTCGGTGATGGTGGAAGGAACCAAAAAAACCCTTAGGATAAGGAGGAGGGAGAAACATCTGACAGAACCAGGCTCGGGGAAGGCAGCCATCTGCCTCGACTGGTTGGGGTGGGAGCGGGGATGAGGGGATAGTAGGTTGTTACTCACCTGGATGCGTCGAGTCTTTTACATTTAGTCATTTACAGCGTGTTCATGGAGAAATTTGTGCCACCAGAAACTAAAGAACTAAACTGTCCAGGATGCAGTTGCTGCTGATGGACTGAAGGATCAGTAGGTTTTTGGTAAGTTTTGAGTTTCGTAAGCTAATCCATTGTTAGCTAGCTAGCTAGCTATGACGAGGAGGATATTGGTCAGAGTGGTTTTTGGGTTTTGGGGTACCGTCTTCTGGACATTAGTTCTGCATCAACGACTGGAAGATTAAAGAAGAGGTGAACTGCTGAAACTGTTCTGATGAGAAACAGTGAAAGAAAAGTCATCCAGCCTTCACAGTGAGTTTTCAAGTCACTGTAGATTTCATGACTGAAATGCTGCACTGCTTCATTTTTGGATAATTTGCAGATGACACATGTAGAACACGTCAAACACACGGCCCACAGCATCATTTTATGTGACCTGCCATAGATGTGTGTTTCTTTATTTGATAAATCAGTGGGATTTAAGTTCAACAGGGCTCCAGACCATCCAGACATATACGCCCCTTTTTTTTGAAGTGTGGGTTGAACAAAGGTAGCTACTGTAAGCTATTGTGGTTATGAATGTGACCATTTCCTCCTGCCTGACGTGTGAAACTTCACTGTTACTGGTTTCCAATGATGAAACGATTTACAGCAATTATGTTAAAAAATTCAAATCTATTATAAACTGAAATGTCCATAATAAGAAAACTACACTTGGCAAACAGTGTAGATTAACAGTACTTAATGTGGCCGTACCGCCTTGTGGATGTCCGATCCCATCAGATCAGGGGAGCTAAGCAGGGTTGGGCCTGGTCAGAACCTGGATGGGAGACTGTGAGGGAACAGCAGGAAGCCTGGGTGGATGCAGTGAGAGAGTGAGTGGTTGGTGGTGGTTGGAGGGGCTGATGGAGCAGACTGGCAGCCTCCGTCAGTCTACCCCAGGACAGCTGTGGCTACATACGTAGCTTAGCACCACGGAGGATGCAGTGAATGAATAATGCAATGTAAAGAGTCTTTGAGTGTCTAGAAAAGCGCTTTATAGAACCAAAGCATTATTGAGTTAATTTAAACACCAGACACTTGTGCTCAAAAACAAAGGATCCATCCTCCATGAAGGACCTAGGATCCCTAATCTGTCTCTATACCTAGCAGTGAGCAGTGATTCCTAACACGTCTCTGGGGGTCATCAGGTGGAAACCTCCCTTCAACGCTGTTTCTCCTACTTAGTCCCACGACACCTCCAGGAGGCTAGGAGGTGAACTCTGGCGTCCCAGAGTCACCCCCCCTAGTGCCAGTTCACACTGCTCCTACACAATCCAACCAGCACTGCCAGGTTCAGCTGACCCAGGCCCATTTAGGAGATGCTCCAGGTAGTGACCGGTGCTGATGCTACCATTTAGCTAGCTGCTAAATGCTAATGCTAACTGCTAATTCAACCAGCACTGCCATGTTCAACTGACCCAGGCCTGTTTAGGAGATGCTCCAGGTAGTGACCCGTGCCGATGCCACCATTTAGCTAACTGCAAATGCTACATGCTACTGCTAACCACTACTTGCTTACCACTATTGTTAAGTGCTGCATTGCTACCCTAGCACTAGATGCCACACACAACTGCTAAGTGCTAAGTAATTATGACAGAAGGCAAAACAGGAGCACAAACGAAACAAAGCTGCACCTTACAACACAAACTCACCTGAGCTGGCCGCATGGTCCCACAGAGAGACTCTAGCAGGCCACTCCCCCTCCTTATATACACTTACTTCCTCTTCCTGGATCTCTGCCTATTGGGAGAGGGAAAACGGGGCGGGGAAAGCAGAGCAGAGGTGTCTGTTTAGACTGTATCCTCTCCTCCTGCCGGGTTAGGCATGTCCTCTGCCTCCCCCTTCTCCCTCACTGCCTTTACTTCACCCCCACGACTACTATTTCTCCTCATACATATCCACTGACTAGATCTCGCAGCCTCATCTGACATCTCCCTCACTGTCTTCCTCAAATTCTGCCCCTGCACTTCCACCTCCCTCAAAAGTGAACAGCTTTCCTCCCAAGTCCACCTGCATCTCCCAGTCACTAGCTCCTACCAGGCGGCCTCACCCCTGCCTCCTCCCTGACTTAGCTCCTCTATTCTTCTCCCCCTCTCGAACAAACTGCACAACCAGCCTCTCCTTTCTGGAACCTCCAGCATTCACCTGCTTTCTTCTCTCTTCAATGCCTGTAGCTAAGCGAGGTGAAGCTCAGTTTGTCGCTTCCAGATAACAGATGAAGTCTTTCCTGTGAGGTTTTTTGAATATCTGACGCCTAAAACGGCAACACAAACAAAACACACTGATTCTAGTCTCTGGAACACAAACACTAGAAAGACAAATGAGATCTCCAAAAACAGCATTTAATATGGTTTTAAGAGCATGAGTGAAACATTTCTCAGATTAATGGCACATTCCGTCTGTTGTGGAATAAAGAGATTCATCAGACTGCTGGAGTCAGTTGTGTTCTTTTATCAGCTCGAGTCTTATTTACACATAATGGTCACAGATACAAGCTTTTGTTAGCAGAATTCAACAGCTGCTGAAACAGATGCGTTCTCATTAACCGTCTGAACACCAAGCAGTTTCTGGGCTTTATTTTGCTCCGGTCTCATTTTTCTGCACCGTGGTTCATATTTTCACTGCAACACAAAGTCCTGGATGGAAACAGAGCAACTAAGAAATGTCTTCAGTCAGTAAGACGCAGAATCAAGGCGTGTAAAAACCAGAATAAAGAAAAAACTAAAGTTAAATGTTTTTGATTACTTATTTTACAAACATTGAAAAATTGAATCAACATGTCCAACTTCCAGGCTACAGGTATTTAACTATTTATAGCTTCAGTTGGCTTCCGTCTTCTCTCCTCTCTGCTCTGTGGAAACACTGCCTGCAGTTCACCTGAAAACTCTCAGAGGTTTCACTGTTGGTCAAAGCTGAGTCAGTTCTTGGTTTTGTACAGAATCTGAGTTTAGACAGGTTCCAGTTTGGATAACTGTAATGAGACGTGAAGAATAAAGTGGCTGTTGAATATTAGGATTTTAAGCTCAAGCTGGGTTCATTTTCTTGATGAAGCCAAACATCACAGATGATATGTTCAGGGACTGTCAGTAAGTTGAAGATTGGATGGTTCTTTTCTGTTTTTACAGTTTCTGTTTGATAAATGGTGTCATTGGGAGATTATTTGAAGATATGCATTTCACACCAGAAGGTTCTGGGATTCTGAGCGTTAAATAAAAATATGAGCTCCAGAGTTTCTGAGATCTTTAAATAAACTTCTGAATCATTTTTTCCCTCTGTGCACCTCCAGGTGTTTGGTCAGACCTCCCCTTTGAGCATAACTCTTACCGCAAACAGAGCAGCCAAATGGTTTCTCTCCTGTGTGAATCCTCATGTGCACCTTCAGGTTTCCACGTTCTAGAAAACCTTTCCCACACACTGAGCAGCTGAAAGGTTTCTCTCCTGTGTGAATCTTCATGTGTTTCTGCAAACATCTGTTCCATGAGAAACACTTCTTACAAACTGAACACCTGAACGGCCGTTCTCCTGTGTGACACCTCATGTGAGCCTTCAGCTGCCCCTGAAAACCAAACCTCTTCCCGCACTCAGAGCAGCTGAAAGACTTCTGGCAGATATTCCATCCCACATTGTTGACAGCGACTCCAGGTTCAGAACAGTTTGATGTCCAGTCAGCAGTAGCCGTCTGCATATGTGGTTCTGGTTCCGGTCCTCCAACAGGGTGTGTCTTCTGCTCGGTGTGGCTGTGATGAAGCTGTGTGGACGGATGAACACACTCGTGGTTGTTGAGTTGATAAAGCCACGTGAACCTTCTGTCACAGACGTTGCAGCTGAACACTGGGTCTCCTCTGTGGACCACCATGTGTTGCTGCAGATTCCCCCTTTGAGCGTATCTCTTCCCACACACAGAGCAGCCAAATGGTTTCTCTCCTGTGTGAATCCTCATGTGCACCTTCAGGTTTCCACTTTCTACAAAACTCTTACCACACACCGAGCAGCTGAAAGGTTTCTCCCCAGTGTGGATTCTCATGTGTTTCTGCAAACGTCCACTCCATGAGAAACACTTCTTACACACCGAACACCTGAACGGCCGTTCTCCTGTGTGACACCTCATGTGGGCCTCCAGCTGCCCCTTAAAGCCAAACCTCTTCCCGCATTCAGAACAGCTGAAGGACTTTTGGCAGATATTCCATCCCACATTGCTGACAGCGACTCCAGGTTCAGAACAGTGTGATGCTCGGTCAGCAGTCCCTGGCTGCACATGTTCAAGTCCTCGTTCTTGTCCTCCCACAGAGTGTCTGTGATGAAGCTGTGAGGACTGTGGTTTCTCTTCGTCATCCTCAGTCTTCACAGAAACAGGACTGAAGGTGAACTTGGTGATTTCTGCCTCTTGCAGGCCATGAAGCTGCTCTCCCTCCTGACTGCTCCACAGTTCCTCCTGCTCCTCTTTAATGTAAGGGGGCTCGAGGTCCTCCTGGTCCTGCTGGAACTCCTGGTCCTGCTGAAACTCCTGGTCCTGTTGAAACTCCTGGTCCTTCTGAAACTCCTGGTCCTGTTGAAACTCATGGTCCTTCTGAAACTCCTGGTCCTGCAGGTCCCCCTGGGACTCCTGTACCGGCTGTTCCTCCTGATCCTTGTGGTCCTGCTGGAACTCCTGGTTCTCCTGGTCTTCTTTCCTCACAAACAGCTGCTGATCATCTGCAGGACAGAGACAAAAGGAAAATCAGGACTTTATGTTGAAGCTTGAACAGTCACAGACGGTGTGTAACGAGGGCTGTAACTCACTACAAGTCTTTTGGTTCAATAAGCATCGGTCTTAAACTAACGCAGAAGCTGCACAAGTGGGACTTTTTTGTGCACGCATAATCAACTGGCACACCTGCACTCCCCCCTCCTACTTGTGGTGAACACAGAGAAACCAAAGCTAAACTAGCATTAGAGTCTTGGAACACTACTCAGTTAACGACAGTGATAACAGCCAAAGACGTGGACCATTACAGTTTGAGTAATTACTAAGGATGGCCATGTTGAGATCTCAACAGTACTACTGCTCTCACCAAGAAGGCCGATTGATCCAGTACTTTAACGGTACTTTTATCTGTACTTACAAGAAAATAAAGCAATCTTAATTCTGTTCTTAATTTTTTTTAAGTCCTGTATATAAATGACTATTCTTGAACATCAAGAGCATTATTTTGAACAAATTACTATTATATACTATCATGTGACGATTGAAATGTAAAATAAATATAATAATTATTTACAGGAAAAGAAAGCAACCTTTGAGCAAATCACTTCATTGACACTAGTCTTGTGCTGAAGGGCTGATCAGAGCCTCAAAGCATTTTATCAGAATGACACAAGTCAGTGAATTGTGCTGACAAAACCTCTTTCACTCTTCATTTGCGAGTATAAAATGAATGCAGGACTTCTTCTTTGACAGTAGTTTTACTGTGATTTCAACAGTTACGTAAAATCAAGATTTGAACAAAATAATAGTTGAGCTTTGAAGCTGTAATACTCTCTTCATACGAGAAAACCCAACTGCAGCAAGACACACAAAGAACAGCTGCTCTACATTTAAATACCAGCTGACGTGGCTTCATCACATCCATCCTTCCTGTTCAGGGGACAACAGTAGGAACAGCTAACCGGCTGTTAACCTTAACAGAGCTGCAGCTAACAGGCTAACAGGCTGTTTACCTAAACACAGCAACAGCAGCTAACACGCTAACAGGTTGTTTACCTTAACACAGCAGCAGCAGCTAACACGCTAACAGGTTGTTTACCTTAACACAGCAACAGCTAACAGGCTAGTTACTTCAACAGCAGCAGCTAACAGGATAACAGGCTGTTTACCTAAACACAGCAACAGCAGCTAACACGCTAACAGGTTGTTTACCTTAACACAGCAGCAGCAGCTAACACGCTAAAAGGTTGTTTACCTTAACACAGCAGCAGCTAACAGGCTAGTTACTTCAACAGCAGCAGCTAACATGCTAACAAGTTGTTTACCTTAACACGGCAGCTAACAGGCTAACAGGCTGTTTACCTTAACACAGCAGCTAACAGGCTAACAGGCTGTTTACCTTAACAAAGCAGCAGCTAACAGGCTAGTTACTTCAACAGCAGGAGCTAACAGGCTAACAGGTTGTTTACCTTAACACAGCAGCTAACAGGCTGTTTACCTTAACCCAGCAGCTAACAGGCTGTTTATTTTAACACAGCAGCAGCTAACACGCTAACAGGTTGTTTACCTTAACACAGCAGCTAACAGGTTAACAGGCTGTTTACCTTAACACAGCAGCAGCTAACAGGCTGGTTACTTTAACACAGCAGCTAACAGGCTATTTACTTTAGCAGCCCCAGCTAACAGGCTATTTACCTTAACACAGCAGGTAGCAGGCTAACCAGCTATTTACTTTAGCAACCGCAGCTAACAGGCTATTTACTTTAAAACAGCAGCTAACAGGCTAACCGGCTAATTACTTTAGCAGCGACAGCAAACAGGCTGGTGACTTTAACACAGCAGCTAACAGACTATTTGCTTTAGCAGCCACAGTTATCAGGCTGTTTACTGTAACGATATCAGCTAACAGGCTAACAGGTTGGTTACTTTAACATAGCAGCTAACAGGTTAACCGGCTATTTACTTTAACACAGCAGTTAACAGGCTGTTTACTGTAACGACATCATCTAACAGGTTGTGTATGAAGGGTTAGCCGCCCTTAGCTCAGCACCAACCTGCCCTCCGCTGCTTCCTCTCCGCCGTTAGTAGCAGCAGATCCCGGTGCCGCCGCTCCGTCTCCTCGTAGTCCCGGATGGTTCTCTCCAAGTGTCCCAGGACCTCGTCCACGGCAGCCGTGAGCCGCTGGCTGATGAAAACCTTCAGACTCTGCAGTCCTGACATTTTGGCTCTGGGTGAAAAAGAACACGGAGGATTTTCACAGTTTCTGCTGATCGAGTCTTTACTCAGACGGTCTGTGTTCCCTTAAACAAAGCAGCTCTTCTTCTTCTTCTTCTTCTTCTTCTTCTGGTTTGATTTCCGGTTTAACCAGCTTAAGGTGCTGCCGCCTACTGGGCTGGATGTTGGAACAGGATGTTGGCAGTAAACAAAACAAAACTTTATTTTTCAGCATATACATATGTAAAAACAACAACAAAAACAAGGATAAAACACGTAAACAAACAACCAACAGGTCATATCATTAAAAATTGCATTGTTCTCCACAAATTCAATAAAGCGACCCCAGACTTCTTCATATTTTTTTGTTTGTCTTTTAATGTATAAATTATTTTTTCCAGTGAACTTTTCCAAAACTGTATTTTCGCTGTATTTTTTAATGTTTTAATTGTTCTTACCTTGTAATTTTGTGGATGTTTCTTTGTTGTAAAGCACCTTGAGCTGCAAACCTTGTATGAAAGGCGCCACACGAATATAAGTTCTTATTATTTTTATTATTAGTAGCAGGTTCGACATAGTTTGATTTATCCAACCCGTAATATTTGGTCTGGAAGTCCTTTTCCAAAACTCAGCTATCACCTTTTTAAGCGTTTCAGAAGCTGAGGTTCATCAGTGTCTGTTTGTTTTTATTATAATTATATATGTATATTTTAGAATAGTCACCAATTAGAAACAGTTTGGGGTCCATTGAAATTCTTAATTTTTTCATTTAAGTCAAATTCCTCATTAGTTAAAAACCTAATTTGCAATTAAACTCATTGTGATTCTGATTATTTACATAGAATTCATCAGTATCAGCAGCTGTTAAGTGTTATGTTAGGATTAGATTATAGGTTATCGGTGCCACAGAGCACTGAAATAACAAGACATAAAGTCCCAGAGCTCAATATGTCCCCAAATAAATAACTAATAATAATCAGAGCCAAATAAATCTGTCTGTAATGTCCGATTGTATCTTCTCTTCTACTTAAATCAGTCCTCAACGAGTCCACTAGAGAGCAGCGTCAGCACACGACTCTGGATCCTTTCATTCATATGAACTGAGCCAGTCGTCCGTAGAGAATAAAACATTTAATGAAACGTGTTGAAAGTGGAGTTTTGCAGCTGTGTCCTTACATTAGGTCATTTCAAATGCAAGTGTTCAGAGTTTAAACAGACATTTCTGATCCATGAAAAGAAAAAGAAGCCCTGAAACATCATTTTTTAGCAGCACGAGACACCAGACTCCTCAGATCCTCACATGAAAGTGGAATATCACATTTTAAATATCTAAAATAGAATAAAATAAATAAAATAAGGTAAAAAAAAAAAATAGACAAGATAAATAACTAAAATAAATGAAATAATTTTTTTAAAAAGTAAGGTAAAATAGGCAAGATAAATAACTAAAATAAAATAAATAAAATAAAATAATGTAAAATAGGGGAGATAAATATATAAAATAAATTAAATGATATAAAAAAATAAGGTAAATTAGGTAAGATAAATAACTAAAATAAAATGAAATAAAATGAGGTAAAAAATTGAGATAAATAACTAAAATAAAACAAATGAAGGAAAATAGGCGAGCAAAATAACTAAAATAGAATAAATTAAATAAAATGCGGTAAAATCAACGAGATAAATAGTTAAATATAATAAAATAAGGTAAAGTAATATAGATAAATAAGTAAAATAAAATAAATTAAATAATGTAAGGTAAAATAGGTGGCATAAATAACTAAAATAAAATAAAATAAGGTAAAATAGATGAGAAAAATAAATAAAATTAAATTAATGAAATAAAATATATATTATTTAAAAAGAAATAGGTATAGAAAATAAATTCTATACATAAAACAGAATAAGAAATGATAAAACTAAGTCGACACACTGCACATTAAATAGATTAAAATACGTCAATAAGTAAATAAATAGAGAAATCAATAAGAAGAGTAAATAAATGCTGTCAAATCGATCAACAGGTTGTTTGTTGTTATTCTGTGTTTGTTGTTGAGTGAAATCCTGAGTGTGTCCTGAAACATCAGGGCGTCCAGAGAGCTGCTGCTGTTTCCCTGCAGGTCTTTAAGAGGCAGATTACAGCGTCTGGGTCTGAGTCAGACAGACAGATGTGTCATCAGGTGAACCAGTCTGTGGCCTCGATCTCTCATTGTCTCTGGACGTCGCCGGCTTTCTGTCTGCGTCCTCGTTTTTGAACCCACCGCTCCTCTGCTGCCCTCCTTTCCTTCACTCCCGACGTCCAACATCCTGGTTTTTGTTTGTTTTTTTGTTTTCGAGCTGTGGACGGGACGGTTTCCAGCCTGGAGGGTCCCTGATGATAAACCACCTACTGCATCACAAAGCATCGAGTCGAGCAGCTGCTGGACGTTCAAGAAACAAGAGAGCTCACTTCAGTTTTCAGAAACGAGTTAAAAGCTGACATCAGTGGGAGTGTGACGGAGCAGAGGATGGATCCGCTGTGAGCCTGGACGGGGATGAAAGTCTCCGTGACGACAGCGTGGAGACAGAAACACAGCTGCTGGGCCTCGTTTGGAACTGAAGCCTCGATGCAAAAACAAAGCAGCTCGTTTTACCGACGGCACCAGGATGTGGGACATGACAGCACAGACCGCAGTTACATAATGGATCTGGGTCAGACTGAACGATATGAAAAGTAAATCTGACCCAAAATTAGGACTGTGAGAGGAAACTTTATGAATAAACAGGCTTTTATTCGGCTCTGAGGACTTTGAAGGCTCCTGCATGAATACTGCTAATATCAACGGGCTCAGTGAGACAAATGTTTAGTTGTTTTATCCACGTTTAATCTGAGGATTTAAAAAATAAAATGTCAAAATGGGGATTAGATGACGCCGCAGGTCGTGTTCCCTGCCTCCTGTCTGCTGCTCTAAAGTGACGTTGTGCGTGCAATGTGTGTTTATGTGCGTGTGTGTAGTTGGAGGAGGAGGTCATCGGTGGACGGCAGCAGCTCTTTTCACGGCCGGCGGTGGATCCGGATCAGCCGTGACGAAGAGCTGCAGAGGAAATGAGGACGGAGGTCTGCCGGGCTTACTGGTGTTGTGAGGACATGGAGCTGTTCACACACTGGGTCCCACCAGACCTCAGAACCAGCTGGGTCTGGATCTGCAGGACCTCCAGGGGTTTAATGGAGCCATGTGGCGTCTGAGAAGGTGTCCAGGAGATGATCCGACGTGTGGAGCGTGATCCTTTTCACTGTCTGTAATACACAAAACACACAAACACATTAATACACACGAAATGCACTGAAACACTGTGAAACACACTAAAATACACAAACACACTGAAGTCCACAAAAACACACTGAAAGACACTAAAAGACGCACACACACTAAACACACAAATATACACAAGCACACTAAAAGACACAAAAACACACTAAACATGCAAATATACACAACCACACTGAAACACACTATAACACAAAAAAACACAAAACACACAAGAAACACACTGAAATACATTAAAACACATACAAACATTAAAAACACACTGAGACAAAAAACACACCGATACACACACAGTATTAGTTTTCACAATAGCTCACACAAATGTCTGGGTCTGGGTCAGGGTCTGGGTCAGGGTCAGGGTCAGGGTCAGGGTCAGGGTCAGGGTCTGGGTCTTGGTCTTGGTCTTGGTCTGGGTCAGGGTGGGGTTTTAGGGTCAGGGTCATGGTCTAGGTCAGGGTCTGGGATAGGGTCATGGTTAAGCTTAGGGTCAGGGTCAGGGTCTTGGTCTGGGTCTGGGTCTGGGTCTGGGTTAGGGTTATTTATGATCTGGGTTAGGGTCATGGTTAGCCTTAGGGTCAGGGTCAGGGTCAGGGTCTGGGTCAGGGTCTTGATCTGGGTCAGGGTGTGGGTCTGGGTCAGGGTCTGGGTCTGGGCTAAGGTCTGGGTCTGGGTCAGTGTCAAGGTCAGGGTCTGGGTCTGGGTCTGGGTCTGGGCTAAGGTCTGGGTCTGGGTCATGGTCTGGGTCGGTGTCAAGGTCAGGGTCTGGCTCAGGGTCAGGGTCTGGGTCCAGGTCCGGGTCCGGGTCCCGGTCCCGGTCTAAGTCTGGGTCCGGGTCCGGGTCCGGGTCCGGGTCTGGGTCAGGGTCAGCGTCCGGGTCAGGGTCAGGGTCCGGGTCCAGGTCCGGGTACGGGTATGGGTACGGGTCCGGGTCTTTGTCTGGGTCCGGGTCAGGGTCATGGTCTTGGTCTGGGTCAGGGTCAGGTTCTAGCTCAGGGTCTTGGTCAGGGTCAGGGTCAGGTTCTAGCTCAGGGTCTTGGTCTGGGTCAGGGTCACGGTCTTGGTCTGGGTCAGGGTCTGGGTCTTGGTCTGGGTCTTGGTCAGGGTCAGGGTCTGGGTCTTGGTCTGGGTCTTGGTCAGGGTCAGGGTCACGGTCTTGGTCTTGGTCTGGGTCATTCATTCTGACCTCCTGACTGATGGACCCTTCAGAGCAGCCTTCTTCCTTCTTCCTTCCTCCTGACACACTTTACATTTGGTCGCTGAGTCAAACTGGTTTTGTGTGATGTGATTTTGCTGTAACTGATTCCATCATCTTTTAATTACATTTGGTCCCTTTAAGCTGGAATTTCAGTGAAACCATGACAATTAGGTTTGGTGCTGCTCTCGTGTCTGACGTCAAAGTTCCTCCAGAACGTTCTGCCTCAACTTAGCCCAGTTTTCTTCCAGAGTAGACGAGGACAGAACGTAAAGACAACAACAAAGTCATGAGTAACATTTTAAATATGGGAAAAACAAGTAATTAACTTACTGGAAACTTGACTTTGAGCATCTGCTTCCAGCCTTGATGCTAAGCTATGCTAAGCTACGCTAAGCTACGCTAACTACAGTCTACATTAAGATCCAGGCTCCTCATCTGACTTCCAGCTGAATCAAGCAGGTAAAGGTGTTTTCTAAAAGGCTGAATGATTCTTTTAAGAGATTTATTTATTAATTTATCTCTTATGCAGGTCCCTTAAAGAAAACTATGAGTTTAAGAAAACAGACCAGAACTGTACATGAAGTAAACACAAGAAGATATTTTTCATTGTTCTACAGTTGAATTATGCATTTTCTCACTGTATTTAAATCATCAAAGAATATTATTATTTCACAGATATTTTCCATTATTTAAAAGATTAATTTTGTAGATTAAAATAGGAAAAAAGGGGGAAAAAAGAAAAAAAAAAGAAAATATTTATTCACATGTTGACATGAACAAAAAAAAAAAACTGTAAATAATGTCAACATCAAAGTAGGTGTTTTTACAAAGGGTAAGTAGTTATTTTTAAAATGTTTGACAGTAAAATTAAAAAGAATGACTATGCATGTTAAAATAGTAAAATAACAATAACAACAACAACAATAATAATGATAATGATAATAAAAATAAGAATTATTTATTTATTTATTTATTTACATGTTAACACTAACCAAAAATGCCAAAACTATAAATAATGTCCCGTTAAAAAAAAAATGTATTTTTACAAATGGTTGGTTAGTTTCGCGTGCTCACAAGATAATTCCCTGTTTGTTCACTGCAGACGTCTGAAAATGATAATACAGGAAAGATATTCTCAGATTGGGACTTCCAGCATCAATAACTCATCAGAGATACGTTGTCAGAACATAATCGATGCCTCTTTCCATCGTTGTCAGGTAGACAATGAGCTACAAGCCCAGCTTTATCAACAGTAGCTGTCTTTCAAGCTGCAGAAATAACACTGGTGTCTATGAGCAGCCGGCTGGACGATGAGTGAACAGGGACCGTCTGCAAATTACAAACTGCTACAACAGCGAAGAGAAACACCACACAGATGTTCAATAACTTCACCCTGATATACTGTAGTGTCACCAGAATCACTGCAGCCATCGACTGACTCCTGTTGATCAGACCACAACACCTGGTTTGAGACACATGTAGATATAAAAATCACACCGTCTGTAAAATTACAATTAGCAGACGGTCCCTGTTCACTCATCTCCCAGCCGGCTGCTCATAGACACCAGTGTTATTTCTGCAGCCTGAAAGACAGCTACTGTTGATAAAGCTGGGCTTGTAGCACATTGTCTACCTGACAACGATGGAAAGAGGCATCGATTATGTTCTGACAACGTGTCGCTGATGAGTTTAATTTTTTTTCTGCCAATGTCCCTTTAGGGGCTCCGTAAATTACAGATAATATTGAGTTCAATTACATTAAAAGCTATTATTCTGCATGTTTACACCAGAAAAAAGGCTAATGTTGACCATAAAATTAGTCTTTTCACTGTATTTCAATCAGCAGAAATATTGTTATTTTGCACATAATTGCTGTTAGGTAAAAAAAAAAATATATATATATATATTAAAATAATTTTTTAACTGTTATTTTACAGATTTTCCTTGTTTGGTTAAATTACTACTACTACTAATAATAATAATAGTCACAGAAAAACTATTAATTTAAATGTCAACTGTAAAGAAATAAACCAGACCAAACTGTAAATAATGTCCACTTCAGACAGTAAACAATAAACAACCAGTGATGTTTGATCTGTGGTTCTTCAGTGCTGAGTGTCAACATTAAACATGAGTCACTGAGTTCCACGTCTGCAGTAAACAAACAGCTGCAGCTCAGTGAAGGATTTCTATCTGATCAGAGCGTCGCTGCTCCGCGGTAATAAAAACAGCGCAGGGATGGTGAGCAGTTTGAACCAGGAGGCCTCTGAGAAGCTCCTCAGACGTGGAGCTGCTCGGTGTTTGGGTCGATTCATCTCTCAGGGTTTAATCACGGCTCTTTCTTCTGGTCTCCTCCTGGTTTACAGCTGATCTGAGATTCTGGACGAGGCAGCAGGAGACTGATGAGGACGGAAGGACGAGTCTGGGTCTGTCTCTGGGGGTTTACTGTCCTTCAGGACTCTGAGCTCTGGGACCTCAAGACCTCCAGGGAGGAACCAAAACCACACACAAAAACAAACACACAAAACACACAAAACACACAAAAAAACACACTGAGACAAAAAACACTATAAACACACAAAAGCAAACGCACAAAACACACAAAAACACACAAAACGCACAAAACACACAAAAAGACACAAAACGCACAAAACACACAAAAAAACACACTGAGACAAAAAACACTATAAACACACAAAACACACAAAAACACACAAAATGCACAAAAACACCAAACACACAAAACACACAAAAAACACACTAAAACACACAAAAACACACTAAACACACTAAACACACAAAATACACTGAAACACACAAAAACACACTAAACACACTAAACACACAAAATACACTGAAACACACAAAACGCACAAAAACACAAAAAGACACAAAATGCACTAAATACACTAAAAAACACACTGAGAAAAAAACACACTAAACACACAAAATGCACAAAAACACACTAAACACACAATAAACACACTAAACGCACAAAAACACACAAAACACACTAAAAAACACACTGAGAAAAAAAACACACTAAACACACAAAACGCACAAAAACACACTAAACACACAAAACGCACAAAAACACACTAAACACACTAAAACACACAAAAACACACAAAACACACTAAAAAACACACTGAGACAAAAAACACAATAAACACACAAAAACACACTAAAACACACTAAAACACACAAAAACACAAAATACACTGAAACACACACTGAAACACACAAAAACACAAAAAGACACAAAACGCACTAAATACACAAAAAAAACACACTAAACACACTAAAACACACTAAAACACACTAAAACACACAAATACACAATAAACACACTAAACGCACAAAACACACAAAACACACAAAACACACAAAACACATGCAAACACACTGAATCACACACAAAATGAGTTTTCACAATAGTTCACACAAATGCTTAAAAGAAAATGTTTGTGTTTGTGATGGTTTCTGTCAGAAGAGCGTCGCCTCTGATGAGTTTCTCTGCATCTAAGATCGGGTTGGGTTAGGGTCATTCATCATTCACAAAAACACACTAAAACACACTAAACACACTAAACACACTAAACCAATTAAAACACACTAAAACACACCAATTACACTAAAACACATAAAACACACAAAACACACTAAAACACACTAAAACACACTAAACAAACCACATTAGCTTCAGCCTGTAACGGAGCTGAAGGTTCTGGTCGACCCTGCACTCCTCGGCCTTCAGAGACCTTCAGCTGCGTCTGGAGGCTGCTGAGCTCCGGTTCAGACCCTCTGTTGTTGTTGTTTTCACAGGACTGCAGGTCACTGGGACTCTGGACTCTGCTCACCTTCACCTGGATGGAGCCGAAGCCTGCAGCTAAATTTACAGACCCGGGTTATTTCTGGACCAAGACAACCTCGTCTGATGAGCTACTGGGAGAGATTAAGGCTCAGTTTGGACGATCAACAGACAACAACAGCAGGCGTTTGACGGACGGGAGGTTTGCTAAATCACTAAAATTAAGCCATTTATCGGAGCCAGAAACTGGAAAAAACAGAAAAATCTATAGGTTTTTAGCTTCTCATCAGTCTTGGAACAAACTCACCTCAACGTGCTGCTGCTCTGGGAAAATTCACCAAACCTAGGTGTGAAATCAGCAACGAAATTCACCAAAAATCAACCGTTTGCACCAAAAAGATTCTGCAAAAAACGAATAATTCTGCTTCAGCCGGTGGAACTGAAAAGTCACCGGTGGCTCAGCTGCAACCAAAAACCACAGGACGGAAATTATGGGATTTTTTTTCCCCGGTTGAACTGCAGGCTGTGTTTTTTCACGGAGCCGAGAGGAGAATTTAAAATGTAAATAATAAAATATCTGCAGTAAGATTTTAAATTTATCTCACAAGTTTAAATATTCAGGTTAAACAAACTGTGATGTTGTTCATTATATAAATTCTCCAGGCTAAGTTGCTATAAGGTAAGGATGTGTTGTTGTTGTCTGCTGGATTTGAGGATTTAACGTCTGATTAAAGCTTTAAAATTCAAAGAAATCTCGTCTCCACTCTTCGTCTTTTCCACTCTTCTTTCCATTCTTTCCTTTCAATCCCTCTTATCTCCTCATCGTTTGTTTCAAACTCAGGTTTCCTTCAATCCCTCGTCTCCAGGGAATCCCGGCGACCGAGAGGCGACTAAATTTATCCTCTGATTCCCAGAAACGTCCTGAGCCGTCGGCGGTGCCACAGTGAACTTAAAAACCAGAGCAGGATGATGATCAAGACTGAAATCACTTTCTGAGAAGGAGAGAAGTAAACATGTTGACAGCCTATAGACTCGTTATGAGCTTTATATATGTGTGTGTGTGTGTGCAGCTCATAAATCTATCTATCATATATGTGTCTTCTTGGTGATAATGCAGATATAAATAGCAGTTACACAAGAGCACTGTAAAAAATTAGGTTTTTAACTTTACAATTTACTGTTTTATGAAATGACGGATAATAACTAGAAAAATGACAGAAAAGTATTAATTCACATTTTAACTGTAAAATTTTTTTAAAAATCTATGTTTTACAATTACGAATTCAGTCTTTTCAAACATTCACCTGTAAAATTATACAATATTCTACTGTATTTAAATTAACACAAATATTATTTCACAGCTGCTGACTGTTATTTAAATAATAATTAAGCATATTAAGGACTGGAAATTGAAAGCAATATTTTTAAACTTTTTTTTAGAGATTTTTCCTCTTTTGCCAAATGACAGATAATAACTAGTATCACAGGGGAAAAGTAATAATTCTCATGTCAACAATAAATAAAATAAAATAAAATAAACAAGCCCAAAACTGTCATTAATGTTCACTGAAAAAGAACAAATTACGATTTCTAAAATCACATATTTTTATTCTATTTTACTTTTTTTAAAGCATATTTCTACATTGTGCGGTCATTTTAATAGAAGAAAAATCCATATTAAAGACTGAAAAATGGTATATATATATATATATATATTAATCATTGTCTTACTGATTTCCTCTGTTCTGTTAATCCACTGATACTAATTTGTAGTTAAATCACAGAAAAAAATATTAATTTGCACATTTATTGTAAAATTAAAACAACCACAAGAAAACGACCCGTAAAAACCACCCACCTCAAAAATCTATAGTTTTACAAATATTCATTCATTTGTTTACTACATTTGACTGTAAAACTACTTTACTTTTTTATTACTATATTTAAATCAGAAAAAATGCTATACAGATATTTATTGTCATTTAAATCATGATTATGTATATTAAGGACTGAAAATTGTAAGAAATATTTAAAAACTGTTTGTTTTTACAGATTTTTCCTGTTTTGTTAAATTACAGCTGATACCTTCCTAAAGAGTATTAATTTACATGTTAACTATAATTTTAAAAAAATACAATAAAAATAATTTAAAAAAACAAGCCAAAACTGTCAGTAGTGTCAGCTTTAAACATCTGTAGTTTTTCATAAATATTAATTTGTTTTATTTGAGCATAAATTACATTTTTTACTGTTTTTTTTTTTTTTTACTGTATTTAAATTTTGAAAATATTTTTTAAAATATATTTTTCGCTTTTTTAAATAGAGGAATTATGCATTTTACTTAGTGTCAATAATGTCCACTTTAAAAAGAAAAGTTATTTTTTTCTTTTTTAGTGTTTGAGTGCAAATTTTTTAAAATTCATTTCATTAAAAAGAATTTTTTTTTTACATAATTGCTGCTTTTTAGTAGAATAATTATGTATATTAAAGACTGGAAAATGGAAAATGCATTTTTAACTTTTATCCTTTCTGTGTTAAAAAATTACTAATTTACGTTTTGAGTGTCAAATAAAACAGAACCAAACTTATCATGACCGTAAAACTGTGTTACTTATTTGAATCTGCTGAAAATACATCCTTATTTTACAGATAATTATTGTTATTTTCACCATATTTACAGGTTTTTCTTGCTTCAATATTCCATTTTTTAAAACTTATCTTTTCTGGAACCACTGCTGCCAAATTAGCACCATTTTTTACAGTGTAGTAAAGGCTGCAGATGCACGTTAGTTATTGATAAAGGCGTCTTAATCCATCAGTTCTGCAGATGCAAACATTACAGGGTCACTAATAACAGCCCAAACAGTTAGAAGGACTTCTCACCTCTTAGAAAAAGCCCAGGAGAACCATTTATTATTGGCCTTAGTCAGTCATAAACTACTTAGAAGAGCTAAGAAAGCACCAGTTTCACAACATGTTACACAAGAAACCTCTGTATTTATAACTTCAGCACCTCCAGATCTTCACCAGGAGACGTCCGCTGATATTTTATCCTTCAAACCACATGTGATCCTCTTATTGTCCAGCTCAGGCGGCTTCATGACCTACAATACAGGATGGACTCACGGTTGCATAACGCCGGCCGACCCGCCGCCACGTGAGGGCGGCTTTGTCACCGAGGCCTCCGGTGGAGCTCCCAGGTGTGGTCGCTCACTGTCATCTCATCAGCAGCTTTTCATTTCCCATTAGAGCTGATGCGTCTCCGGGCGGCGGTTCAGCAGCATTAAGGTTATTACAGCCAAAACACAGTAAACACAGCAGAGAACTTCAGGAACGTGACTGGATGCAGGTTAATTTACCTGCAAGGAGGATTTTTCATCTAATATTTGAGCTTTAATATCCATTTAAATGTATAACTTCACCCTCCTGTTCTCTACATGTTTACTTCCAGGCCTCTGAGGGACTCTTTTAACCTCCTTCCTTTTACTATCCTGCATGTTTTCTGCACCGTTTGCTCTTTATGTTGTTTATTAACAGCTAATTCTCCAGCTGACTGTCATCACACAGAAACTCCAAAGCTTTTAGAGAAAGTCTGATTTATGCTACACCAGGAGGCTGATTTATTGGCTTTTACTGGAGGTTTTAAATCACGACACATGACCCTCAGACGTCTGACTAGAAATCCAAGAGCTCGTATAAAAATAAATAAGAGAAAATTTAATTTCTGCGTGCTGATGGAAATCTTGTGAACTCCACAACAGAGAATAAATAACCTCGAGGGCGATTAGTTTTCTCAGCTTTTTCTCTTCAATCTCATTTAAATTCTTTTTTCTTTATTAATTTTAAGCAGCTTTCTGATATCCTTATTTTTGTTTCATATAAATCAGTCATAAACACTTAATAAATGTATTTTTTATTATTATTTTTTGTCATTTGGGAATATTTACTTGTTAAACTTAATGTACTTGTACGCATTTATTTTTTATAGTAAATTTATTTTATGTTCTTTTTATATAATATTTTATATTTCATTTTAATAAATAATAGTTATTACTTGGTGGCTTGTTGTGTTTATGATAATATTTTTATTTTTTATCATTCAAGCATTATATAGTTGTTGAACTAAATTTATTTTGAAAAAAATAAAGCATTAATAAATCATTTTCCTATTTTATTTTAGCATTAGTTAGTTATTAATTTGTCAGTAGTGGTATTTTGTATTATTCTATTAAAATAGTATTTACCTGATAAACTCAGATTAATTTAATATATTTATTTTATATTTATTCTGGAGTATTTTCTTTTTATTGTAGTTTTATTAATTAGTTATTAATCCATTTGTAGTCGTATTTTTTTATTTTTTATAAATCTATTGATCTTTATTATAAGGTATTCTTCTAATAAAGTATATAGTTATATATTTTTATGAATTTAATATTAATTATTGATTAATCCATATTTTCAAAATTATTTTCTACCATTAGAATATTATTCACTATTATTCATTTAATAAACTAAATTTAATTAAAGACTTTTACAAATTATTATACATAATTTTTATAATGTAATTTTTTTGTTTATCTATCTTAATATTATTTAGTTAATAATCAGCTACATATTGTATTTTTATTATTATTATTTTGTAATTTTAGGATATTTTTAACGTGTTAAAGTCAATTTTATTTATTTCATAAAATAGTTTTCATAATATTTTTATATTTGGGTAATGGAGCATTAAGGTCGTACATTTTAAGCTTAATTGCATTTTTATTTTAAAGGATCAAAAGGATCAAATTTTCTGTCTTGCGTGATTTTTGTGACAAATTGAGGCCTAATATTAAAAAAGCTCATTATATAAGAAAATGTAGAGACTGGAGCCATTAACTCTGATCACAGTTTATTTTAGCGTGTGTGTGTGTGTGTGTGTGTGTGTGTGTGTGTGTGTGTGTGTGTGTGTGTGTGTGTGTGTGTGTGTGTGTGTGTGAGGAGGAGTCTGTCGGTGGGAGGCGGTGTGACGCCGCTCGGAGCTCCCTCACTGGCTGCTCCGCCGTTAATGAGCCACAGCTCGGTCCGAGGTCGCACCGATCGCCGGTCATTCGGAGGCTGCAGCTCTCAGCGCGCGGACCGTCAGCTGCTGCACCGGAGACCCGCACCGGGAGCCGGGAGGAGAAGCGGCGGAGCCTTTTACGCACGGAGGAGATGGAATATGGAATGCATTGAGAGGACTCCGACTGTGTGAAAGTTTGTTCGCTGTTTTCCGACATGGAGCCGCAGAAGAAGAGACAGTCGATCCGGACGGAGGCAGCGGAGAGCCGGTGAAGGTCTGAGCTGCACCGGAGGATGACACCTGCAGCCCGGCGGGAGAGGACCGACGCACCCCGGCATCTCTAACCGCTGAGGAGAGACTCTGCTGCTGCGCAATCAGTGCGTCTGTTGCGCTCCTGGATCTTCTCTCAGACCGCAGCACAAACCCAGAAACAGCGGATCGAACATCTCTGGAAACAGGTGAGCTGCTCTCCTCGATCCGGTGATGCAGGTTTCATCTTTACGAACATTTAGAACTGCGCCTAACAACTGGAACCAGCTGAAGTGTGTTCTTTCTCTGCGCTGTTCGACACATTAACCGACTTAACTCGTGCATTTGCTAATTAGAAGAAAGAGAGGAATCCCTTAAATAGTTTTAAATCCAGGAATCTGTTCGCAGATTAAATCAGGCTCATTAACCCTTTAAAATCCGGAATATTGTCCCTCAATGTTCAGAACAAACTGTCTTCTTCACATTTTCTCGCTGTTTTACGCAGATTTTCCTCCTCGGCTGGTTGCAGCTGCACATTAAAGCTTTACACTGTATTTTTATGATGTTCAAAGAAAAATTCGTGCTGCAAATTTGGTGCTTTTAGGATCTCCTGTTTAATCAAGGTTTTTGTTGCACTTCTCATGTATTCTAGTTTCCATCAGTCTGAACTCTCTTCTTCTACCATCAGCTCTCCTCCTGCTCATCTCCTCGTCATGTTTCCCTGCTGAGAGTCTACATCTTCTGGACATTAGGAAACAACAGAAACGCCTTCGTCAGTTTAATCTCCGGAGCTCTGACTCACCATGGGCACTGTACTCTCGCTGTCCCCCGGCTCTCGTAAATCAGGCTACTATGACAACCGTCCGGGCTCGCTCAGCCACTACCCCAGCCTCAGCAGCCGCTCGCTCAACAGCCAGAAGGACCGCGGCCTGAAGAGAGGTCAGTCCATCTTCCTGCCGGCGCTCACGTGGAAGCGACTGGTGGCTTCGACGAAGAAGAAGGGCAACTCTAAGAAGGTTCCCGGCGGTCCGGTGGCCCTCGGTGACCCTCTGAACAACAACAACAACATCAACATCTACCAGAAGGACCCGGTGCTGCACCTCAACCGGGAGAATGTGAAGAAGTCGCTGTCATGTGCCAACCTGTCCAGCTACGAGGGCCCAGCAGGACTGGGTCTGGGGCTCGGCTATGGACTGGGGATGGGTCAGGGTCACGGTTACACCTACAGTAAATCCCAGCAGCTGTCCTCGGTGAAGAAGGTTCCTCAGGGGACTGTGAGCTCGTCTCCGAAGAGGGTCATCGTCCAGGCGTCCACCAGCGAGCTGCTGCGCTGTCTGGGCGAGTTCCTGTGCTGTCGCTGCTACCGCCTGAAGCATCTGTCTCCGGCCGACCCGGTTCTGTGGCTGCGGGCTGTGGACCGCTCGCTGCTGCTGCAGGGCTGGCAGGACCAGGCCTTCGTCACGCCGGCCAACGTGGTCTTCGTCTACATGCTGTGCCGAGACGTGGTGGACGGCGACCTGGTGGCGTCAGAGCACGAGCTGCAGGCCATCCTGCTCACCTGCCTCTACCTGTCCTACTCCTACATGGGCAACGAGATCTCGTACCCGCTGAAGCCCTTCCTGGTGGAGGCGGGCAAGGAGGCCTTCTGGGACCGCTGCCTCGCCATCATCGACGCCACCAGCGCCAAGATGCTGCGAATCAACGCAGACCCGCACTTTTTCACACAAGTATTCGCTGAACTGAAGAGTGAAGGCGGCTGCGGACCTCAGGACTACAGTCGGGTTCTGGATCGGTGAGAGGAGCTCCGAGTCCTCGCTGAGCGCATGCCTTTTTGTACGTTCGTGCACAAAAAAACACTCATCTGTCTCGTACAGACTCCCCTCGTCCTGCTGTGAAGGCCTGTCTCGAAAGACTTACGGAGACTTACTTAATCATCCCGTCTGTGTTTGTTGCCATCGTCCCTCCATCCACAGAAAGGCTGGCTGAGGGTCCATTTATGCTTTCTGCACAGACCGATGTGGACTTTCAAAGTGGTTTTAGTCATACTATAACACTGAACACAGAAAAACACAAGGCAAAACGTGGGCGGACAAAAGCACGAGATATCTGGGGATTTTAGTGCTTTGTGCGTTGCCATCGTCCCTCCATCCAGGTCGGCTAAAGGTCAATTCATGCTTTTTGTGTCCATGTACCAGTGTGGGCTTTGAAAGTGGTTTTATTCACACTACAATAGGTTTCCTCTGATCAAACACGAGGGAAACTGTGGGCGGATGCAGCACGGGATTTCTGAAGATTTTAGAGCTACCCACTCTGCTGCCGTCGTCCCTCCATCCACAGATAGGTTGGCTAAAGGTCAACTGATGCTGTCTTCATCCATGTGCACGGACTAATGTGGACTATAAAGTGATTCTCCTTATATTGAACACAGAAAATAGCAGACATAGCACAAGATTTGTTCCATTGTCCCTTACATCCATAAATAGATTCGCTGAAGGTCGGTTAAATCTTTTCATATCCGTGTGCACAGACCAATGCTGACTCTGAAAGTTCCTCTATTTATTCTCCCTCTTATCAAACACAGAAAAACCCAAATTGTAGGCGGACACAGCACGGGATATCTGGAGATTTTAGAGCCTCCGTCGATGTAAAGCACGTCAAAGTTAAAATGCCTCTAAAGCCTAGCAGCAACCACTTCAGTTACAGCTGTTTAAATGATGAACTATGAAGGGTCGGATTACTGAGAACCTCCTCGTAGGTCTTTGTTTTCCCGGCACATGTGGGATCACAAATTTTGAGCCGCACATGGACGTCCACTGAGGGGTTTTGCGGATTTGGTTGGATCACATGAATGCAGAAAGCATGAACTGGCCTAAGCAGAGGGTGTTTTTGTTACCTGGGTTCACTCTAACTGGGGAACCATTTGGTCCACCTGTCCCAGTCCGACCCCCTGTGTCTGGTCCCAGTCGTCCCAGCAGGAATCCCAGCAGCCACCTCTGTGAATGCGATTAAGAGGCAGGAGGATGCCGTCGCTGCTCACAGAGTGTCACTGGTTTCATTCTAAACATGTTCAGACCCACGAGTTCTGTCTTCCCGGATGCTTGGCCTCGGCTCTGACTGATGGGAGCAGCTGAGGGTCCACGTCAGGTCCTGCTGCGTTTCCAGTGAAACCAAACAGTTGCTGCTTTTCGTCTCCACTCTCCCCGAGCTGCCAGAGTGTTTATTTAATCCGAGGAGAGTTTCCTGGTGGAGGCAGAACGTGGGTTTTTTGGTTTGCTCTGCGTGGCCGAGTTGTTTGGTGGACGTGGGCCAGGGTCATCAGCTGTTTACCCCGTCCTTTGTTCGCTGCGTCTTGTCGACAGAGCGCCTTCAGCCGTGGCATTAATGAGATTAGCAGATTACCGCGGCCCCTCCCCTCGCCAACCTCTGCCCCCTTCTTGTCCGGTCGGCTGCAGAGCGTCAGCGGCGGCTAATCCAGGCCGGACCACGAATTGTAAACACACACATGTGGACGAACACACATGTGCAGCTCCGGTCCGAGGTGGAAGCTCCGCAGAGATGACGGATGAATGCTGTCGCGGTTAAACGGGTTTGTTGCTTCTGAGTTTGTCCCAGTTTCTCGGCAGTCACCTGCGAATCCTCATCTGCCATCATGTCCTTCCCTCAACTCCTCTCTGGTTAAATTATTCCCTCGAATGAACTATTTGCGCTTCAGCGGCTTTATTCTCCCAGTGAGCTTTAATGTTCACGTTAGAGGTGGATCACAGATGAGTCGACGGTTCATCAGTGTGAATTTTATGGATTTTTAATGGAGAGTTTTATGCAAAGCTGCTGGATTTCAGCTCCAGTTTACTCAAACTAAGGTCAGCTTGTAATGCAGACAGCCAAAACACAACGCAATACAAATTCCATAGCTGATAGTGAAACGTTAAAGTGGCTTTCAGGGCGTAAAAAAGTCAAAACTGTTGTGTTTAAATTGCATTTTCACCCGGATTCTTGCGTTCAACCCTGCTCAGTCTTTTAGAGCTTGTGCCTAATTAAAATCAAACAAAAGCTGTTTCCATAATCTACTTTCATGCATGTTTTATGGCTTGTTTATTCGCTCAACACCAGAAAAAATGCCTAATTTTCATTTTCTTTTTAAAATTTTTTGCAACATTTCAAAAGTTGCTTGGCTGATGTTGACCCGTGATCCCTTATTGTTGGACACAATGTCATTTTAGCAAACTGTAGACTTCACATGATGTAAAATTAGCCAACAGTTTACAAGAAAAAGGCCAACTTTAATGGAAAATTGCTTTTGTTTTGCTGTCAATCATCTGAAGACCTTTCAAATTTACCTCAAGACCTGTTTTGTTCGTTCAGGATCCTTAAAACGTGTCCTTGTGGCAAATAGTCAAACTTCAACCCTCTGAGTTTATAGAAGAAAATTACTCTAATTAACATTTAACACCCAGAAACTATAAAAGCAAAAAGATTTATGGGGTTTTGATGTAATAATGTGTTTCGTCTGCAGTTCTGTCCGCTCGACTCGACTCACCCCAAGCTTAAAATCCTGATATTTTACCGGTCATTTTACTCCACATGCGTCATTGAAAAATGCACCAAAAATGAACCGTTTGTTTTAACCAGATTCTGTAAAAAACAAAAAATTCCACGCTCTTTGGAGCAACTGTGAAACCAATCATGACGCAGCTGTGACCAACAGTCACGTAGTAAAAATTCAGGGATTTTTTTTCGGCTGAACTGCAGGCAGTGTTTACACAGAGCAGAAACAGTAGAAGCAGCACAGAGGACATTTCTGAGTTCTCTCTAATTCTTCGTGGTTGTTCTGCTTCCATAAAGCTGCAGGACTTTATTCTGCAGTGAAAAATGAACCTACAGTGAGGAAAAATGTGACAGAGCTCAGAGGATTAATCTCATTCCAGTGATGTTTCTGCACGTTTCTGTGCTCCGCCTCCCTCCTTGGTCACTTTGCTGTGATGCTTCACTGTAAATTCCCACAGTCTCATACGATAAACAAGCCTCCCCCCCATAAGATGTGACCTTTATGTGCCGTCGGACACGCCACCGCGGTACATATTCTCCCCTGAGGTAATCCAGTCTAATCCTCAATCAAATAGAGCGAACGAGCTCAGGATGAAAACACGGGGAAATAAGTAAACGGTTCGGAAGCCGATGAGATTTGGTGCAACACTTCGATTACCGCTCAGATTCAACAAACCCGAGGCCTGAGATGAAGCCCTTAGCGTCCCATCTGGGCTCAGTGGAGTCGATTCAGCCTCCCTGGGGCCTCGATGAGCTCACGCCACTGATTCATTCCTCTCTCTGGAGCGTCCACCGGCAGCCATCTTAGCCGGTCAGCGTCTCTCCGGCCTGGCTTCGGCTTTGACAAGGACACTTGTGTCTTGGCTGCTGCCTCCCTCCTCTTTACCCCACATCTCCGCACACACTCAGCTGTTGTTTGCTGCCTGCTTCATTAGATTTGACACCCCACACCCGGCAGCCATTGTCAGGACGAGGAAGGGCAGAATGGGGCCGTTTGTTGGCATCGGGTTGGTCGCCGGCGCTCGAATGTAGGTCAGAGTTAAGGGCAGCATCTGCTTCCACCTGGACGGTAATTAAATCTGAAGATGCAGGACAGAATGTTCAAGATATCAGCGACAAGCAAGGAGGAACCAGCTGCAGGTTTCTCCAAGCAGCATGTCGTGATCTTTTAATTTCTGCAAAGAGAACGGCGACTCTTCCTCACGTTCTCCGCAGACACAGACGTTCATTTAAGTCCAACCGAGCACAGTTTGTCCTGCAGCTCGGTCAAAGGCAGGCGTCTGTCTGCACATCTGTCCAATCAGATCGCGCAGCTGCTCCTCCTCCGATCGTCCAAGCCAATTAACTCGCTCCTGATTCTGCTCGTCCAATCAGACGGACGCCGGCGACTTGTTCTAGATATTTGAAAGAGGATGAACATTTATGCGACCCTCAGGTGGGACTTTGGCAACTCCGGCTGTGATCTGGAGACTTTGTGCGAACAATGTGACAAAAGATAGGTTCGGCGTTGCTCTGTGTTTTTCTTACTGTCAACAAGCACCACGAATGAGACCCTGCTGCTCTTCCCTCGCTCGTCTTCTGCAAAAACCATTTGTTCTACTAAAACAGAATGTATGTTTTTATTTTTTAGAAAATGCTTCCGCAAACGCCACCCAAACACTGAGGGGACTACTTTCAGCTGCGGATGGATACAGGCTTAATATTTGCAGCTGTAACTCTACGTCCGTTGCAGTTACAAAATCTGTGTTTTTGCTGGTTTAATTAGTTTTCCTGGGGTTTGTTGGCAATAAGAAGCACACGAATGCATCACCGCTTGTCCGTGAAGTGGCCACAGCTCTGTGAGTTGTGTTATTTCAGTACGCTGCTGCTGCTGCTGCTGCTGCTGCTGTAGGTTGGTGTGAAATCTCAGCGTCACACCGTCGACTGATGATGTAAATACGTGGGTGTAACAAAAAGAGCTGTTAAGACTGAAAAAAAACGAACAAAAAGAACTAGTGTTGCTGTGTAGTAGCGTGCATGCCAGCCAGGTAGACTGTAGACTTTCTGTTTTTTACCTCTGCTTTTGTTTTGATTCTTTTTTTTATATATATATGTGATGTTTTAAATGAAAGTTTAAATTAAAACTGGATCTCATTGGAGTTTTTCCTTCGTAGGAAACATGATGTCAGCAGTGTTAAAGTCTCATCATTATGGTTCAAGCTTAGAAACAGTAGAGACCGAATAAATATCTCATTTTCTCCAGCTTGCTCCTGAAGTAGCGACGCATGTGAGCTCAGATGATAACTTCTTATTTTCAGCTTCGTGTGTCAAGAGTCTCGCCGCCTCATCGGATTCAGAAATGATCGAGTTAGCGGCTATCAATAGCTTTCCTCATCTCGCACCAGCTGCCGGCACAAAGGCGGCCATTGTGAGCGCGGCGTCCGTCGCAGGCGGCTCCGGCTCCGCGGTCGCTTCGCCTCTGATGCAAACCAACACGTCAAAACTCCACCGTGGCCACCGCTGGACAGATGTTAGTGCACAGATAGACAAACTGTCCTCCTCATCCTCCTCTGGGTTTCCATGGTTACCCCTCCACCAAAATGAAGCAGCATCACCTCGGCTGACTTTCGTGACGTACAGAAACAAAATACTGTTGATGATGTTGAAAACTTGAAGAAAAACAAATGTGACTGTTTCATTTTTTTCATGTTTGTTTGTTTGTTTATTTCCTTTTTCATGACGATGATTATTTAATAAAGTATTGAGCTGAAATCCAAACCTGCTGCTGTTTCCGCCTTTATCGTCCACACAGGATTAAAGTTTATTTCTTTGCTGAATTAAAACTGGAAACATGATTCCAACAGGATTAAAGTCTGAAGGTGTAACTTTCATCATTATGCATTTTTTTTAACGTAAATCTGCGTATTTTCCTAACTGATTTCAAAGAGATGTCCCTTTTTGTTGTCGTTTGTTTGCTTTTGTTAACAATACTGAACCAGATTCTCCAGTCTGCTGTGAAATGCTTCATAGTTAGTGCAGGAAAGAGGACTTTTCCCTGAATACTTTCTTTAAAATGAGTTCTTCATCAAACATAACCCACCAGAAACAAGAAAGGGCTGCGTTTCAGGTTAGTTTTGTCCAGTTAAACAAACAAAATGCAACTAGAAAAGCCCTCAGAGACCTCCTCCAAGCAGCTCATTTCACCCCATGTTGGGATTCACACCCAGAAATAATCATCCCAGGATTGTTTTATCTACATTATCAGACTCCTTGACCCAGAAAACAAACCCTTAGCATCTGGATTCACATTGATATCATCATTAGTTCAATAGTTATTCACCAGAATCTCTTTCTGGGTCATGGTGGTTTCTTCTGGATCCAGCTCCATAGCTGTTGATTCTACAACAGATCTGTTGGATCCTCCTGATCCAGCAGAGTCTCAGCTACATGTTGGTGTTGGCTGCATGTCTGGATCTTAATCTGTTACCTTACAGTGATCACCATTCCACAGGCTCTCTAGGTTTTCCTGTTCTGGATCCTAGTATCTGGAATTTTGTCTGCATCCGGATCAGATTTTGACATGTTGTAGAAATTAGTGGGAACTTATCCTGTATTTTAACCAAGCAGCCTGGACATTTGTTGTGGAGTTACATGCACATATACATGCACACTGCTCTATCTCCCAATGCTAAAGAATCCTGCAACACACTCCTGGATCCAGACGGTGATCCGGATCAGCACCAAGATCTAATCATCTGTTCCTCGTCCCATCATCCACCTTTCCTGAACATTTCATCAAAATCTGTTCAGAACTTTTCGTGTACACTGTAAAAAATGCCCCTCCTAAAACAAGGAAAAAAAAAACTTATTTCAAGGCACTTTTACCTGAAATAAGTGTAAAAATCTGCCAATAGAACAAGTGAACATTTGCTTGGTCAGATTTCTTGAAATAAGACATGATATTTAGAATAATGAGGTCTTAAAATCAGCAGGGAAAACTTATTTTAAGCTATATTTTAGCAGCATTGTCAAGCTGAGGTGTCTTAGAATAAACCAGACATGCTAAAGAATTAAACAGATGTTTGCTTTAATAAGTTTAATGTCAGCTTCTTAATCTGAGATGTGTTCAACTTATTTTAGTTGTATTATCGTGGCTCTTCTCTAGATTTAAGACCATCTTGTACTTGAAATAAGATCACACAGATTAATTGAAGCATTCTGAGATATAATGTCTTCTCACAGTTGGCTAGAAATCCTAATATTTAGTGGTGTTTGACAGCATTTGAAGGTGTTGTGTTTTAGGTGAAGCCAGCTACGCCCAAAAGGAGGTGTTTTAACTCAAAAGCAGACATTTGCTTTGTTTTTTTTAAAACACATTTTCCACATGCAGCTGTTTTCTGATATGAATTGGTGATTTTCCAATAAAATGCATTTACTTTATTTCTTAAATCCAGATTATTTATCTGATACAAACAACAGCTCAGCTTGAAACATGTATGAAATGAAATGAACCTTGTTTCTGGTAAAATACAACTAAAACAAGATCATTTCAAGATTGTTTGACTTAAGAAGATATTTAAGATGCGTCGTCTTAAAACACGTCCCTCCATCTGCTGAAATGTTACCTGGAAAGTGAATTTATCTTAAATCAAGTGGGTTGAGACGATTTGACTAAAAATAAGACGAATAAACTTGATAAGATGTGGAGTTTTTGCAGTGTAAAGCTGCTCACAGACAGACGAACGCAGGCACAAACAGAACCTCCTGCTTCCTTTTGGAGGTGGATGTAATATTATGTAGAGGTGCTACTAAACTGCCTTTGTCCTCCACACAGGACTGATGTTTAAATGAATGTCGTTGCTAAATTGAAACTGGGTTTAATCTGAGTTCTCCTTCGTAGGAAACATGATGTCAGCAGTGTTAAAGTCTCTCTCGACTGCAGTAGAGACAGAATAAATGTCTAGTTTTCTCAGTCTTTCCTGCACCTGCACACTTAACCAAACTGCCTTTGTCCTCCACTCATAAACTCCTCTCCTCCTGCCGCCCGGCTAACTTCAGACTGGCAGTAAATCCACGTGGGACATAAAAAAGCTTAATGCACAGCAGCACAATGGCCCGGCGCTGCAGATGGCCTTTTGGGGGCCGCGCTCCATCTGAGCATGTCTCTGCAGTCAATCACCGGCCTCCTCCCAAGACCACAGGTGGAAACGCCGCCTCTCTGCCCCGGCAGCACACAGACGCTGCAGCAGAGAGCTTCGTTCTGAGCTTGAATCTCATGTGCAGATTTAGCCTCGGCGGTCTGCAGAGCGTCGGCCTCGTCTGCCTTCTCCCGTCACCGCCGGTTACCTCTGATCTGAACTGCTCACGTTCAAACACCAGCTGAGCTCGTTTCAACGCAGTCACACTTCGCTCTGTGAGAAATCAGGATTCAAACAGCTTCTTCTATGTAAAATTCAAATGCAGAAGCAGGACTGAATACACGTCATTCCAATTAAATCTGAGAACCCAGCATTAGAAATGTAACAAATCAGGGCAATTCAATGAAAAACCAGTCAGTTCCTCCCCCTGACCTTCTCAGAATCAGCTGATTTTTTATGTACAATAACATTAGTATATTCAATAAAGCCATGCAAAGTTTCACCTTCATACTATGAATATTTCCAGAGTTCCCGGCCCTTGAAATCCATAGAGGTGGGTCCACATTTATCACTTTTTAACGGACTTTTTCCATCATTTCTGAGCCTCGCAACGTCGTCAGTACAGCAGATGGACAATATCATGGGATATATCATAGTTTAAATGGCAAAACTGCATCAGTGCATGAAGGTAAATTATGCATGGCTTCAGCTAATATACTAGGCTAGGTCAGGGGGGAACTTTTTTGGATTTGGTTGAATTTACAAAGAAAAACCTGTCAACCTTTAAAGAGCCCAAGTTACTCACATTTACAGGTTTCTATTTTTATTTTGGGGCGTTTACTACAATATATTTACAGGCTTTAATGTCCAAAAAACACTGCTGCTCATTCTTTGTGTGGCGGCTAAGCTAGCGTCTAGACGTGTTATGCAAATTTGCACACAGCGATGTCGATAAGTAACGGAAGGACGTATTTCAGGCAGGTAAAGGAAAAACAAATTACATTTAGAGTGGAGTCTGGAGACCTTAAACATGCACAAAAAGCTGCTATAAAAGCTCAAAGACAGGAAAAGAAAACCCAAATGGGCTCTTTAACTGCTGCAGCCACCAAGCTAACTGGGCTAGTGCTAGCTTTTTAAGTCAGAAATTAAAGCTCTTGAAGCCCAACGTTTAGGAAATGCATTCATAAGCTCTCTTGATGAGAAGATTTAATTCACATGTAGAGGTTCTATTATCAAATTGTGTTGCCTTTAAATGAAGCTAGGCTAGCGGTTGTTTATGCTAAGCTATGCTAACAAGTTAGCTTAGCTCAGTTAATTGTGCAGCCATGAGAGTCACACTGACGTTAAGCTATAGGCATTAACAGCAGCTAATATTTTGCATGTGAATAGTCTGACACACCACAATAAACCTGGAATATAAATGCAGAGTCTTCCTGTTTCACCACATATATGTAGGTTTTTATCATGTATGAAACTAACTCCACATGACTCTTCAGTGAAAGCAGATTACTTAGCGTTGTGCCTGTCTGGCCTCTCTGCCTGATGGAAAATGATTATTTAAATGCCTTTATAATCTGTCCACAATGAGAGAGTAAAGAGCTGCAGGGAGAAACCATATGGTTGTCAGAATGGAGGTCATGGTCATTGCAGGGACACCTCAGAGGGCAGAGAGGTGACGGAGGTGATGGAGGAAGCTTTGATAAGACGGGATGGAGAGGAATCGCTGCAGATGGCTGCCTGACTGAGCCTGTCCAGCTTCCTTCTGTCCTCTGAGGACACAAATCAGCAGCTCTGCCTCCCGGTGTCACACTTCTATAGTGTTCCTGTGATTCCCAGAGGCCTTCTGAGAGCCTCGGTGCTGTTCGCTGGCTTTTATCGGCCCTTTGGGATCCAACATGCACCAAAAACACTGCTGTCACCTTTCCTATGGAGGTTTTAAATCCAAGCCGTCTTTTATTACTAGCTATGAGCTTTACATTTAAATATCACATAATTTGAATCATTAGCATGACAGCGCTAGCTTTTCCAATCTCAATGCCAATGTTGTATTTACATTGTATCACACCTTAACTACCAATTTCCCACTTATAAGTAGCATTTATTTCAAAAACACTGCTGTAACATTTACTTTAAATATTATCCAGACATATTATTAATTAAAGTTGTGTTTCAATACTAGCTACACATTTCTAGCTCTGTCTCACTACAAATTACTCCTTGTATCAGTTTTAAATTAAAATATTTGTATTAAAACAGCTTTTTGTTCATTTGACAGAGTCTTATTAACTTTAAATAGTGATTTTCCAAACATATTTGAATCACAATAAATCAACTGCGTGCTCGTCTGCTCCAACGTAAGCTACAAACTTTAGCATGTCGAGCTAACTAGCTTATTGCTTACAGTAACCAAGTCAACGAGCATGTCATTTGTAACTAATTCCTGGATCCAGAGATTGTTCTTTGTCCCATTTCACACATTTCATCCAAATCCATCCATGAGTTTTTGAGTTATTTTGAACACAAACAAACAAACCAACACCAGCAAAAACATAACCACCTTGGTGGAGGTAATGATAAGGCTGACCTTAAGGCCAAGTACGGTGTAATTCCAAGTAGCCTAGAGTGGCTAAGTTAGCTAACCAACAGTATGGTAGCTTAGCTGCTTTACAGACGTAATATTAGGGCTGGTCCCCAATATAGGAATATCTGGATACTGGTTGGTTGTGGTGGTATTCGGATAATAATTTTGATATTTGAATAGTCCTGCGCACCGCCGCCGGGTGCTGCTGAGGCTCTAGAACGCCACCGTGGTTCTAGTACGTGGACCTGCCAACTCCAGTGTCAAAAACTCAAAATGCTTTCCAACAGCACAGAGTTTCAACTTTGGGTAGATAAAAATAAAAGTAGAAAAGCCCTCAGAGAGCTCAGACCTCCACCAAGCAGCTTCAGTCCACCCCCAACACAATCTACCAACGACAAAGTAAAAAAAAACAATCCTGGATCCAGACGGTGATCCGGATCAGTCTCAAAGTTTCATCATTTGTTCTTTGTCCCATTTCACACATTTCCTGAACATTTCATCCTAGTCCGTCCATGAGTTTTAGAGTTATTTTGAACACAAACTAACAAACAAACAAACAAACGCCATCAAAAACATAACCCTTCTTGGCGGACGTAACTATGATACATCCCATAATGTTGATGCTCAGTGTTGGTTATAGAGAAGATGAACTAAACCAGATGTAGTGTTCAGACTGTGACACATGGATGGATCTAAAACTGATCTGGGTTCAGGTTCTAGCAGAACTCCAGTGTGTTGTTCCTCCTACATGTCATGAGTCCATGTGCTGGACTGATGAAGGTCTGAGGCTCATTAAAGGATCAATGTGGACCCCCCTCTATGGACTTCAAGGACCAGGAACTCTGGAAATATTCATAGTATGAAGGCAGAACTCTGATCATTAAATTCACTGAAGTCATGGTAGATTCTGAGGAGATCATCGGGAGGACTTTTATTGTACTGACCCCATTGTTTTTATCATATACAGAAAGTTTTAAATCAACATGACATGTAATCAATCCCAATCGGACTAAAGTCAATGTACTGAAGCATCCTTTAAAGATGCTGCTTTTATATAAAATGACCTTGTTGAACTGAGAATTAATGCATTTCTTTATTCTGTAAATGCAGTTTGGATCCATGTTATTCCACCTGCTGTCCACACAATATAAAAAACGTGCATTATTTAGGTTTTACATCCACACTCCGTCCCCTCCAACATCTCCTGATTAGTAAGCATTCAGGCTGATGAATGCATGTCGGCTGAGAGCGGGCCAAAGTAAAAACCAATCTGCCCTCATGTTACTGTAATCTCCAGCATGTGACCGATGACGGAGGGATGCTGGAGGACCTGCAGCGACCAAACCTGCTGCACTGAGAGGATTTAGGGGGGGGGAAAAAACACAGCAGCTCTGGGACACATATTATATTCCCACTGGTAAATCCTCTCCAACTCATTACCAAATCCTCGCTGCAAGGCTGCTAATCTCTGCAGGGAGACGGACCAGGTGCCAGTCTTTTTGTAATGGAATTGCACGGCGCTCTGAGTGATTGCATCAACAACGTGATAAATTAGATTAGACGCGCAAGAATCCTGTTTGCACACAAGAAACTTCATCACAAACAAGCGTCGGATGAAAAACCTGTTGCGGCTCGTCTGCATTCTGACTGCAGCGCTGCATGATGGGAGCCGTCAGGCGGCGAATGATTGGGAAAATTACATGGAAGCAGACATTGCCTGGCAGCAGCTGTGGAGCTATTGGAGAAATAATTGCAGCTGGACGGAAAAAGCTGCCGTCAAAATATCAGAAAAAATAATAAAAAAACACGAGGGATAAGTCACCGACAGATTCTACTTCAGAAGGGAAACATCTGATGATTAACGCTTAGAAAATGCACTTAATAGCAATAAAAATGTGCATTATTACAGCAGCAAAAGGGGAGAGTGCAAACATTTGAGGAATATATGTGGAAAAAGACAAAAATAAATGAAAAATATACGTAAACACGAGTTCAGATTGTCCAAATACCCTCAGATGGAAATAGCAATGCTGCTCATATCAATGGTTTTATATAAATACTGATAGAAAAGTGTTAATATTGCACAGATTATAACATATGCAGAAAATCTGAGTATTTAAATGCACTAAATATTCATAATTCACGGCTATGAATGTGTTGATAAGCAGCGATTAAAGCCTGCTCTCACATTTAATTGATAAATCACAGCTTTTACATCGCTGATTAAAGGATTACGCAGCAGCATATATGCAGTAATCTGAACGCACAGCTGATTGGTGGAGCTGTAACTGGGAGAGGAGCTCTGGTCCCAGCAGCAGATTATCAGGAGCTGGTTCAACATGGTGACAGGAAACGGATCTCGGTCAGCTGCATGAAGAGTTTTCTTATTGTCTGAGGTTGTTTAGGATGAAAGGCTGAAGCAGGCGGAGGTTAAAGGTGTTTCTGTTGACTTTCACTTCACTCTGACCAATGAGATCTTAAAAAAACTAAACTGAAAGTGCTGAAAATGAACCTGGAAACTACTAACCTGGTTACAGTCAGGTCAGGAGAAAAATATATCCTAAAAATATAAACATAAGCAGAAAAATATGTCCTAAAAATATAAACATAAGTAGAAAAATATGTCCTAAAAATATAAATATATGTAGAAAATATGTCCTAAAAAAATATAAAAATAATAGAAAAAATGTCCTAAAAATTAAAAAAAATAAGTAGAAAAATATGTCCTAAAATATAAACATAAATAGAAAAATAGGTCCTAAAAATATTAAAATAAATAGAAAAGTATGTCCTAAAAATATTAAAATATACAAAAATAAGTAGAAAAAAATGTCCTAAAAATATTATAATAAATTGAAAAATACTTCTTAAAAATTCCTTTAAAAAAAAAAAATAGAAAAATATATCCTACAAATATTAAAATAAATACAAAAATATGTCCTTAAAATATAATTATAAGTAGAAATATATGTCCTAGAAATATTAAAATAAATTGAAAAATAACTTCCTAAAAATATTAATATAAATAGAAAAATATGTCCTAAAATAATAAGTAGAAAAATATGTCCTTAAAATATAAATATAAGTACATAATAGGTCCTAAAAATATTAACATAAGAAGGAAAAAATGTCCTAAAAATATAAATATAAATAGAAAAATATGTCCTAAAAATATTAAAATAAGTTTTAAAAAAAATGTCCTTAAAATGTAAACAAAAATAGAAAAATATGTCCTTAAATATACAGGATCGTTATCAGGCTTCTGCAGAGCTTGATGATGAGCTGATCATCTGAATCAGGTGTGTCAGAAGAGAGAAACATCTAAAACATGCAGGATAGGGGCCCTCGAGGACTGGAGTTTGACACTCCTGATATGAACATATATAGAAAAATATGACCTAAAAATAATGAGAGAGCAGAACCTCCTCAGATCCGCTGAACAGCTTCCGTCATCGTCACTGCAGAAACAGGTTGTTTTGAACTCGTTTAAGCAGCAAGATGATTTTGCATTTGACTGTAAAAGGCGTCTACTAATGATCTAAGTGCTTCGACGTGGCACGACAGTCCTTCATTTAATTTCCTGCTATGAATAGTTTAACAGTATGTGAAGCATTCAAGCTTTTGAAACCAGAAAACCGCAACATTCAACCTTCAAATTTAAATTCATATTATTATTAAATGATGGTGTTTATATCATGAAACATTTAAAAGTAGATTTTTAAAGTCATCGTAAATTAAAAATGCGTCGCTCCTTCAGTATTTATCTTCCTGTTTCTCCCTCTGTCCCTGACTTCACGGCTCTTTTACAGGTTAACAGACTCACCTCCTCATGTGCCTGTAACTGAAGAGTCTCCTGGTGATCAGTGGGTTTCTGCAGCCTCCTGGTTCGTCTGAAATTCAATTATCAGGTTCAGAATTTAGAGAACTACAGTCTGCAGCAGTGTCTATTCAAAGCTGCTTATAAATGGTGGATCTGCTGCTTTAAGAGGAGTAAAACTCATCGTATGTACTCACTGCTGGTTCTGATCAGAGCTGACATGCTGGTCTGTGTTTGTTCCTTTGGTTCTCTAGTTTCATATTCATCCCCTGTACGTTGCATTAACAATGGAGCCGTTACATAGTCAACCATGGAACAGGCGGATCGGCTACCAACAGAGGAGGGCTGTGCAGGAGAAAGACCCTTCCTCACTGTGTTAACCTGCTTCGTATTCAGACACCTCGGTCCACCTGTGGTGCTGTGCTGTGATTGGTTAATGATGTGTCCGTCAGGTGAGAGCTGCAGTTCTGTCCAAGAGCACCTGGCTGCAGACCTCCACTGTGAGGACAGGAAGTAACGGGTAAAAAAAAGGAAAGGACATTTAAAGCGTCCAGTCCGGTAGGTGGCGGTGACGCACGTGAAGTTGGTTTGCTAACCGCTAATTAAATCAAACGAAGAAGCAGCCATTTAACGAGTGGTTGTGGCTGTTTCTCAGTATGTGGTACGACCATGATGTGACACAACATTTAGTTTTAAGATTATTTGAGGCGAGAAAGTGGTTGTATAAACATCAGATCTGTTTATCAAGATTAATTCTGATGTTGGAGATGTGAGTGTCCCCGTTAGACAGCTACTACCAGGCGGTCAGCGCTCACAGCTCCCCGCTGACAGCAGCCTTAGCTCGGATAGACTTTCTGAAATCTGCCGCTGGCTCTGACGGTTCTGTAGCAGGATAGAAGTAGTTTTACGGGAATCTAACGGTCACACTTTTGTTATTTAATGTCTCCGGTCGCCGACTTTGTCATTATATTAGTAATTATTGTGTTGTCTTCATCACCTGTAGCATGTCTTTGTTCTGTTCTTATGACTGTAACTGTGCATTAAAAATAACATTTAAGGATTATTTTTCTGTTAGCAGGCATAAAACTCACAATGGGGCTCATTCTCAAAATAATCACAAGTTTAATATATAAATTAAAACCATATATACTGTAGACAATGGTCTAGTAGATTTTACGTTGTATTGCTAACTAATTAATGCATTAGCGTGAAAATTAATTCCACCGGAAGTGCCTACGCGATTTTATTTTGTAATGCATCCTGTGCATTTCCTGTCCTCACTGCAGCCAGGTGCCTCTCGTTCTGTGTCTGAATTTATTTACAGATAAATTAATGCAACACCAAGCATGTAGCCCAAAATAAAGGAGTAAAAGTACAGATATTTTCTCACAAATTTACTCAAGTAAGAGTAAAAGTATTCTGCAAAATAATGACTCTTAAAAGTACAATTAATCAAAAAAAACCCACTCAAGTACATCTAATGGAGTAAATGTAACGCGTCACTACCCACCACTGGAAACAGGAATTATTGCATTGTTGTCATCTTAAAATGAAGCATTTATACGTATGTGTTGTTTTTTGTAGTCACTGCAGCTTCGCCTCCACAAAGGGAAACACGGCGAGGGGTTTTTAGTTGTTTAGTTCTTCAACCTCACTGCTGGATGCTACAGAATCCTCCACACTGCCCCTTGAAGCAGCTAAAAGCAATATTTTTATCGTAACAATGTGTGAAAGAAGCGAGAACAATGCGACAATAAGAAGGAAGCTGCTGCGTAGTGATGAACCTACATTATTATCACCTCATGCTCCTTGTTTAGCTGCAAATTAGCTTGTTTTTGCTGCAGAAGGCGTCAATCTTCCTTGTAAAACCACTAAAATCCCCTGTACCCTACCTCCTGTGTGGAGTTAGCAATTAGCTGGTGAACATATAGGAGTGTTTAGCAGCTTAGGAGTTGGAGGAGACCAAAATCGGAGCTAAAAAGAGAGAATATATTGGATTTATATGAATCTGAGGGCTACAAATGAATGACTATGCAGCTCCTTCACTCCTGGATGTGTTTGCTGAGAGGTTCATGTAATAATTTACATTAAAAAGTGGTGTGTTGGATTGTTTCCGCTCCTTACAAGCGGACAAAAAAAAGCTGAAATACGACTATAGCAGACTTCTGCAGCCAATCAGAAGCAAATATTCTCTGTGTTGGTGGGAAAATCTCTACAAATAGAAGTGGACACATAATACCTGCATGTACCGTACAGAAAGCAGAGCAACATCCACATATAATCAGAGGCAACACGTGCGGCTGATTGTGTGCTGGGTGTTGATTGAAGACGTTCGCGGAGGTTCGGAGGCGTCAAATCGACTCTCAGGTGTGAAGGTCCCGCACACAAACACGACAGGGCCGCTCACGCTCCTGCAGCCCCGGAGTTAAATGAGATCTTGCTGAGCGTGGTGTAAATTATACAGCTATGATACAGTACGTTCTGTTTCCACATTATGCAAATTACAGTCATCCAAAATAATGCATCCACGGAGCAGCAGCAGCAGCACAAACTCCAGGCAGGTTTAGAGAATCACTGTAAGACATAAAGAGTCTCAGTGGAAAGAAATGTGCTGCTGGCGGATCGATAACGGCATTGAACACGCAACACTGGATGTTTGTTAGCTTAATAATGAGCCTTTTGACATGAAACACTTAACGGAGGCCTTAAAGGGGAAGTTTTGCAGTTTCACACAACTTAAATAAAGCCCTAGATAGATCTGATAAACAACCATCAGGTGTGAAAATGTTAGAAATGTGCTGCCGGCTGATCAGAAACCGCATTTAAAGCTTCATAAACGCACAACAGGGGATGTTTGTTGGGTTTAAAATGAGCCTTTTGGAACGAAACACTTGATTTAAGCCTTAAAGGAGAATTCCAATGATTTTACACACTTTTCGCTTTTATTTTGAAATCTCAAAATAAGAAAACGAATGGCCGCGACGTGCACAGACCCGAGCAGTTTAGTCCAACAGCCGGTTTATTTGCTGAAATCTGACAGGCAGAAGCTGAAAAATGTGAACCGCCTCGACCGAATTGGCAGAACAAATAAACTGAACGTCAGTAAACTTCCCGGAGCAGAGCTTCTATCAGGCGGCTGATCTGCTGCAGAGACTCTCAGAGGAAGCAGCTTCTGAGGCAGTTTGGATCCAGCTTTAAACCTCCAAACACTCGAATGCATTTGCAGGGAAGCTCCTCGTCCTGCTGTATGTTAACATGGGGAGAAATTGACACAGACGACTGGCTGAAGTAAACCTTGAATAATTTATTTTCTATCTTGTTTTTCTTTCCCCCGTCGTGACGTCTGACATGGAATAACGTGAGGAAATACAAAAATATATCGTCTGTTGTCTTCAGAAAACATCTTCAGTATTTAATAAAACAGCAGAAAAAAGCCTGAACAGTGATTTTGCTGCGTCCTGAGTCTCCAAAGTTCCCCCAAACTATTCAGAACCGTCGTCTTTGTCCGGTCCTGAACTTCAAAGTCCGAGTTAATACTTTAAGAAACCTCTGTGGGACCACGTCAACAGTCCACGTGGGACCAGAGTCCTGAGTCCAGGGTCGTCGGACGTTTCTCCAGGAGGTTCGGGTGGTTGGACGGACGCTAGTTTGCAGGAACCAGCAGGATGAATCCGTCTCGGCTCTTCTTGAAGTCGGCGCTGGTCTGGCCGGCTTTGGTTTCCACGGTGACGCTCTTGGGTTTTCCCCTCATGTGGAGCTGCAGAGCCGAGCGGCAGACCTTCACCGGGAACAGGACTTTCCTGACGCTGGAGGACGAAGAACACAAACGTTGTTAATAAAAACCGATGTTCATAGTAAAAAAACAACGGTCAATTAATCTGTTGTTTTCCTTATTTTGCTACAAATAATATCGAGTCAAATTACAGAAAAATTAGTAACTAATTAAAAATACGAAACAGGCCAAACTGTAAACAATCTAAACATTAAAAATCTGCATTTTTACAAAAAGTAATTTTTCCTTTTTACAACATGTGACTGTAAAACTACGATTTAACTGTATTTAAATCAGGTAAAAATCTAATTATTTTACAGACATTTGTCACTACATTAAAGATTAAAGATTGAAAAATGGTAAATAATAAATGGTTTATTTTAAAAAAAAAAAGGTAGATTAAACTGTTATTTAACAGATTTGTAAAAAAAAATGTCCACATCAAAAATCTGGGGGGTGTTCATGGTCCGTTCACCATTCGTTTTCTTATTTTGAGATTTCAAAATAAAACGAAAAATAAACCGTTTCCTGTTTTTTTCAGTGATAATACAAAATGAAAAATGGAAAACGGCCCTAATTCATTATCCATTATCTGTTATCTGATTTAATTAGATGTGTTTGTAAATGGAAATTAAAATTAAAATACACCCGTGGAAAACTTATTTCTCTACTTCCTGTTGGTTTTGGCTCCGTGACCCGTCTGACTTCTGATGAGGAAGGATCTGGTATCTAAAGCTCCAGTGTTAGCTCACTGTTAGCAGACCTTGCTGTGTGCCGTGGCCTGATGAAGACCCACTGTGGGGTCCAAACGTTGCTTGGCTCACATTGTTCACTATTTCACAGTGGACTTTTCACCAGCGTGGGGTTTATTTGTCCCTTTGGAGGGACCTTGTGGTGCCGCTAGCTCTGCCGCTAGCGCTAAATCGCTAGCGTTTGGCTGCTTTTCGGGATGTTTTTGGGGAGGTTTGGAGGTTTTCTGTTACTTTAGCTTTGCCGGAAAGCAAAGTAGCGATTTAGCACTAGCAGCGGAGCGCTAAATCGCTAGTGCTAAATCGCTCGCACTAAATCGCTAGCTCCGCCATTTAGAGGAGCTAGCTAAATCGCTAGCTCCTCTTCAGAAGTCAGACGGGTCACGGAGCCAAAACCAACAGGAAGTAGAGAAATAAGTTTTCCATGGGTGTATTTTAATTTTAATTTCCATTTACAAACACATCTAATTAAATCGGATAACAGATAATTAATTACGGCCTGTTTTGTGTTCTTCATTTTGTATTATCACTGAAAAAAACAGGAAACGGTTTATTTTTCGTTTTCTTATTTTGAAATCTCAAAATAAGAAAATGAATGGCCGCGACGTACACGGGCCGATTTCTCTCCTATTCATACGTTCATGCTGTTGTTCTGAGCCCGGCTGAAGCTCCAGAAAGCAGATGCAGGACGACTTTTGCAGGGCGGCTATTTGCGGACGCCTCTAATGCGACCGATCGGCTCCAACTCATCAGCCAACTTGGCAACCGTGAGCCTCCTTTGGCAGGAGACTTCCAAAGGGCTCCGGTCCTTTTTCCCTCCGACCGACTGGTCTCCTTTTAAGAACATGGCTGGAGATGACAGTCCCTCGGCTGGAAGGTGCATCGATTCATGCAGGTTATGTAAGTTTGGTTGTTACGCAACGGAGCTGGGAATCAGTTCAATCAAGCATCAGAGAGAAGCACCTGGAATCTGACAGAAACAAACCAAATACACAGCGAGAGCATCCGTTAGCTCACCGTACATCAGTGGGGCAGGATGTGTGTGAAGCTCTGCATTAATTAGATATTTGCATAAGATTCATCTGAGTAGGTGGAACGAGCTCCATGCATATTAAATGTTCATGGAGATCACTGCAGGACTGTGGTGCAGAAGTTAGTCTGGAGCTTTATTAGCATGTTAATCTGTTGTTAGAGCCAAAAAGCTGATGATGCTGTTGAAAGCACAGATAAAATACGTGTTTGCGTCCAATAAAATGACAGTAAAACAGTTTTTTCTGGGACGATGCTGATGAGTTAGTCCTTCTCTAATCATCAGTTCCTTCTGCTTGACCAACTCTGAATTGCCTGACAAGTTTATATAATAAAATAAGAATATTTTTAAAGATATTTGTGATGTTTTATCCGTACACGCCAAATATTTTCCAAGGTATACATTTATAGATTGAGCATCAACCCACTTTGGTCATGCTTCTTCTTTCACACACCGACATTTGACATCTCAGGAAGTATTAAAGATAGAAACCTGAAATTTTCACTGTTATTTTTCTTTCTTTTAAAAATGGCAAATAAAAAATGGTTAAAAATGATAAAGTGTTATTTTTTAAAGAGATTTTCCCTGTTTTGTTAAATTACAGATAATATCCAGCTGAAGCACAGCGAAAGGTAATAATTTATTATTTATTACTATTAATTTTATTTGTTAATAATAATAATAATAATAATAATAATACATTTTATTTGTATAGCGCTTTTACAGAACTCAAAGACACTTTACATGATAACAAGAGGTACAGAGAGAAAAATAAATATATAAATAAAAGAAATATACAGCGAAATCAGAAAGAAAACAGAGCAAACACATTTGAAAAAGAGTCAAAAAAAATAAAATAAAAATAAAATAATATATATAGTTAAAGATAGGAAGAAGTGACGTGATGTGCGTAGATTAATTAGGTGATGGGTTGAAGGCAGTGCGGAACAGATGTGTTTTTAATTTACTCTTAAAAATGGAGGGGTCAACGGTGTCACGGATGTGTTGAGGGAGCGAGTTCCAGAGGGAGGGGGCGGCAACGGAAAAGGCTCTGTCCCCCCAGGTTCGGAGCCTGGTCCGAGGGACGGTCAGGAGGTTTGAACTGGCAGTACGGAGGGTACGGGAAGGGGTGTAGGGGTGGAGCAGGTCTTTAAGGTAAGAGGGGGCCTGGTTATGGAGGGCTTTGTGGGTGAGTAGGAGGATTTTGAATTTAATACGGTAAGGGACCGGAAGCCAATGAAGGTTCTGGAGGACAGGGGTGATGTGGTCACGGGAACAGGTGTGGGTCAGGAGGCGGGCAGCAGAGTTTTGGATGTACTGTAATTTGTTGATGAGATTGGAGGTTGTGCCATATATGATGCTGTTGCAGTAGTCTATGCGAGATGTAATAAATGCATGAATCAGTGTTTCAGCTGCGGGGAAAGAGAGGGAGGGGCGAAGACGGGCGATGTTCTTTAGGTGATGAAAAGCTGTTTTTGTGACGGCTTTAATGTGTTGGGAGAAGGTGAGTTTATTATCAAAAATGACTCCAAGGTTACGGCAGTGGGGTGAGGGTGTGAGGGTGGAGTTGTCAAAGGAGAAGCGGAAGTCTTTGGCTGTTGAGGCAAGGGAATTGGGACCTATTACGAGGATGTCAGATTTGTTACAGTTAAGTTTGAGAAAATTTGTTTGGAGCCATGAGCTGATATCTGAGAGGCAGTTTGAGAGGGTGGAATGGGCCTGAGGGTCGATGGATTTGGTGGATATGTAAATTTGGATGTCGTCAGCATAACAGTGGAAACTGAGGCCGTGGCGATGGATAATCTGACCGAGAGGGAGGAGGTAGAGGATGAAGAGCAGAGGGCCAAGCACGGAGCCCTGTGGGACGCCTTGGGACAGGGGGGCAGTAGAGGAGGAGCAGTTGTTGATGAAAACAAACTGTTTCCGGTCTGTAAGGTTTCCGGTCTGTTGACTGTTTCCTGTTCTTTCTTACAATGTTAAGCGCTTTGTGACGACCTGTGTTGTAAATATGCGCTATATAAATAAAACTGAATTGAATTGAATTGAATTAAAAAAAAAACACAAAATAGGCTAAAATTTTACATATTTTTAAATTATAGTAAAAAACAACAGTCAATTAATCTGTTTTTTTTCTTTATTTTGTTAAATTACAGATAATATCGAGTCAAATTACAGAAAAAAAATATTAATTAATTAAAAACACAAAACAACCTCCACATTAAAAATCTGCATTTTTTTTTTTACAAAAAGTAATTTTTCCTTTTACAACATGTGGCTGTAAAACTACGATTTAACTGTATTTAAATCAGCTAAAAATCCAATTATTTTACAGACATTTGTCACTATTTTATAGATTAAAGATTGAAAAATGGTAAATAATAAATGGTTTATTTTTTTTTTTAAAGGTAAATTAAACTGTTATTTTACAGATTTGTAAAAAATGTCCACATCATAAATCTGTATTTTACAAACGGTAATTTATTCTTTCACAGCGAGTGTCTATAAAATACTGTCTATATTTATATCAGGCTTATTTTTTAAATTATTTTACAGATATTTGCCGTTAATTGAAAGACAAATTTAGCATATTAAGGATTGAAAATGGTAAATTAAAAAAAAAAGTGACAGATTATATTTAGTAAAATCCCATTTTAAAAAAAGCATTAATCTGCATTTTGACTGCAAAAAAATAGAACGTGTGACTGTTAAATTACAGGTTTATTGTACAAATGCATTAAAATATCATCATTTGACACATATTTGCTGTTATTTTCACGGTTTTTGACTGTTTTTCATTATTTTTTCTGGCATATTTGCTGCCAGATTTTCTCCTCTTTTTCCTACGGGATTTTTTTTTTACAGTGTGATTTAAAGGCTATAAAAGTTCTGTTGTTGATTCTTTTTGGGGGTTTTCTCCTGAATAAGGAGGCACAGTGATGCCACCAGTTAAACAGGATACTTGTTTTTGAAATAAACAGCTGTGGTGTGAATGTTTAAATCCTAACACAGCTTCTTATTATAAAAATAACCTGTAACCTGGGAGTTTGTTTGATTTTGTAGTGTTCAACCTTTATATTACAGCTGAATTTTCACCATCTGATATCTCTGTGGAGGGAACCGAGTCGTCTCAGCCTCTCAGCTGCTGCATTATTTCCTTTCATACTGGAAAAAGGATCTGAAGTCAGTTTCCAGTCTTGCTGCTGGTGAGTCTCTGGAACAGGTGTGGCCCTGCTGAACCCCTGAACCAGCTGTCCGGGCCGAGCGGGGCCAAAACCCGACACAGAAACCCACTGACCTCCGCCGGCTTTTACAGTGTGTGATGCTGATCTCACCGCAGCACAAATGAAACCAGACGCCGGTGGAGCGTGTTGAGAAAAGCCTCTGGCAGCGCTGTGGATGCCTGTGGTGCAGCGATGTGAAGCTTCCTGCTGCAGCGAGAGGAAACCGAAGAGGCCGCGATTAAACACGAGCTGCTAAATGTAGCAGCTGCTGCTCATCCCAGTGTTTGTGTTCGGTTTAAAGATTACATCCTGGATGGGAAGAGTTTAACTGTCCTCGCCACAGAAACAACAACATCTGCCTCACGTTCAAAACAAAGAAGATCGATGCCACTCTCATTCTGGACCTGTTAGCTTAGCTTAGCACAAACACTGGAAACGGATGGAAACAGCTAGCCTAGCTCTGTCCAACAGCAACACAATCTTCTTTTCCAAGACAACTTCTTTGTATTTAATTTATTTTTGTGACTATGCTTGTTTTTATTTTAGAAGTGCTGTGTCCAGTGTCCATCTGTGTTTTTTAAAATGTCTCCAAATAAACAATAAACGGCTGAAATTTGTAATATTTTGTGTGTTTAAAGCTTTAAAAACTCCAAAACCCGTCTGCAAGTTTGAAAAGGAGGTAATGTTTTTAAAAAATGGCCAAAATTACATCATTATCAGAGAAAAAATCTGTATAAACTGCTGTATTTTTAACTTTCTGAGGAAAATAAACAGTTTAGAGTAAGCATATTCTGTTAAAAAAAAAAAAAAATTCTGCACTTGTTATCTAATTTTCAACTGAATGATGTGAATCCTTTTACTCTACAAGTGTCATTTAAAAATTCAGCAAAAACTGACAGTTTGCATTAACAATATTTCGTAAAAAACAAAAAATTCTACACTCCTTTGAGTAGCTGTGAAACTAAAAGTGAGTCAGCTGCGACCAACAGGGACATGATAAAAATTCTGAGACTTTTCGGCTGAATTGCAGGCAGTGTTTGCACAGGAGAGACAGCATTAAAACAAATTTAAAAAGTAAGTGGCCTAAATATAAAAAATACTTCCAAAAATTAATTGTTTGCTCTAATCAGATTCTGTAAAAAATAAAAAATTCTGCATTCATTGAGGCAACCGTGAAGCTATCAGTGACTCTGGTGCGTTCGACGGTCATGTGACTAAAATTCAGAGACTTTTCGGTTGAACTGCAGGCAGTGTTTTCACAGAGCAGAGAGGAGAAGAGTAATTAAAAATGTAAATGTTAATACATCCATAGTATGTGGGGAGAACACTATTTCTCTTCTTTTTCTTAGTTTGTCATGATTTATTGCATTATAATTAATTTTTGGAAGTTTCATCTAAAATTTAGAGTCCTTTGCTGATGGAAAAGAAAGCATTCAAGCTTTTGAGACAAGAAAAACAGACAAGTTTTCATCTTTCTAAAGGTGTATTTTCAAAAAGTTAGTGGTGTTTGTTTACTGGTTTAAAGTACGGAAACAAATAAAAAAAATATATAGCAAAATATCTATAGTATGTGGAGCCACCATTATTTTTTTCCAGTGCTGTTAACACCTGTGGACACTTGGAAAAATGTTGTACAGTCAGGGTTTTCTTTCAGTTGTTGTAAAATAAATAATTAGAGAAATTCGATCGAAGAACACATTTCTGAGATCTCTGTTCTTCTTCATGGTTGTTCTGTTTCCACAGTGCAGGACTTTATGATGCAGTAAAAATGAGACACAGTGAGGAAAAATGTAAAATGACAACCAGAAAAAAGGGTTAAAGAAGGACATTGATCGTTCTCAGCAGAAAAACAACAGAACCTGTCACATGTTTAGTCACTATAAATGACCTAACTTCACCTTCACAGTCTTGGGATGGAGGATATGAAGAGCGTCGTCGCCCATAAACCGACCAGCAGCAGCATCATGTCGTGACTGTGCAGCCAAACCTCTCAGGAAGCAGCTCAGGGTGGATGTTTGGACCTCAGACCTAATTGTCTGTGTTTGACGCCGGACGCTGTGGTCTGAATCCCACCGGCAATCATCGCCGGCTTCCTTTAACCTCGACCACGACCCTGAACCAAGTGCTTTTAGCTGCCTGAGCCCACAGAAACCCGACGTTAACATCAGAAGACATCGCCCGGATGAGTCTTTATTCGACCACTGGAACAGAGAGTTGGTTCGTTCAGGACTGCAGTGACTCACAGAGGAGGAGAGGAGTTCTCACACCAGGATTTTAGCTGTGAGTTTTTACATTTGTGAGACAAAACACCTTAATCATGGCCAGATTCCTGCTCAAAACTATGTCTTGTTAGCCAAAAACACATCCGAACCAACTCTGGGAGATTCTGTGACCTGTTCAGGCATGATTGAAATTATGGGAACATTCATTAAAGCAAAAACCGCCTCATATGTTGTTAAATTTCAACATGAAAAAACATGGAAGAAACTTTGCACATATAACACCAACATCTAGACCCTATGATCACCAACATCTAGACCCTATGAACACCAACATCTAGACCCCTATGAACACCAACATCTAGACCCTATGAACACCAACATCTAGACCCTATGATCACCAACATCTAGACCCCTATGAACACCAACATCTAGACCCCTATGAACACCAACATCTAGACCTCTATGAACACCAACATCTAGACCCCTATGAACACCAACATCTAGACCCTATGAACACCAACATCTAGACCCCTATGAACACCAACATCTAGACCCTATGAACACCAACATCTAGACCCTATGAACACCAACATGTAGACCCTATGAACACCAACATGTAGACCCCTATGAACACCAACATCTAGACCCCTATGAACACCAACATCTAGACCCCTATGAACACCAACATCTAGACCCTATGAACACCAACATCTAGACTCTATGAACACCAACATCTAGACTCTATGAACACCAACATCTAGACTCTATGAACACCAACATCTAGACTCTATGAACACCAACATCTACACTCTATGAACACCAACATCTAGACTCTATGAACACCAACATCTAGACTCTATGAACACCAACATCTAGACCCCTATGAACACCAACATCTAGACCCCTATGAACACCAACATCTAGACCCTATGAACACCAACATCTAGACCCCTATGAACACCAACATCTAGACCCCTATGAACACCAACATCTAGACCCCTATGAACACCAACATCTAGACCCTCTGAACACCAACATCTAGACCCCTATGAACACCAACATCTAGACCCCTATGAACACCAACATCTAGACCCTTATGAACACCAACATCTAGACCCTAATGAACACCAACATCTAGACTCTATGGACTCCAACATCTAGACCCTATGAACGCCAACATCTAGACCCTATGAACACCAACATCTAGACCCCTATGAACACCAACATCTAGACCCCTATGAACACCAACATCTAGGCCCTATGAACACCAACATCTAGACCCCTATGGACACCAACATCTAGACCCCTATGAACACCAACATCTAGACCCCTATGGACACCAACATCTAGACCCTATGAACACCAACATCTACACCCCTATGAACACCAACATCTAGACCCCTATGAACACCAACATCTAGACCCTATGAACACCAACATCTAGACCCTATGAACACCAACATCTAGACCCTATGAACACCAACATCTAGACCCTATGAACACCAACATCTACACCCCTATGAACACCAACATCTAGACCCCTATGGACACCAACATCTAGACCCCTATGAACACCAACATCTAGACCTATGAACACCAACATGTAGACCCCTATGGACACCAACATCTAGACCCCTATGAGCACCAACATCTAGACCCCTATGAACACCAACATCTAGACCTATGAACACCAACATCTAGACCTATGAACACCAACATCTAGACCCTGCTCAGACACCACAACATCTGGAGGCCCTATGGGCACCAACATCTAGACCCTATGAACACCACATCTAGACCCCTATGAACACACCAACATCTAGACCCTATGAACTTTTAACATCTAAGCCCTATGGCAACATCTAGACCTATGAACACCAACATCTAGACCTACCAGACACCAACATCACAGACCACTGCATAGACACCAACACATCAGACCTATGAACACCAACATCCTGGAGCCCCTATGAACACCAACATCAGGAGCCCTATGAACACCAACATCTAGACCCCTATGAAGACACCAACATCTAGACCCTATGAGAACACTTTCCAACATCTAGACCCTATGAACACCAACATCTTGACCCCTATGAACACCAACATCTAGAGCCCTATGAACACCAACATCTTGACCCCTATGAACACCAACATCTAGACCCTATGAACACCAACATCTAGACCCCTATGAACACCAACATCTAGAGCCCTATGAACACCAACATCTTGACCCCTATGAACACCAACATCTAGACCCTTATGGACACCAACATCTAGAACCCTATGAACACCAACATCTAGAGCCCTATGAACACCAACATCTAGACCCCTATGAACACCAACATCTAGACCCCCTATCAACACCAACATCTAGACCCTATCAACACCAACATCTAGACCCTATGAACACCAACATGTAGACCTCTATGAACACCGACATCTAGACCCCTATGAACACCAGCATCTAGACCCCTATGGACACCAACATCTAGACCCCTATGAACACCAACATCTAGACCCCTATGGACACCAACATCTAGACCCCTATGAACACCAACATCTAGACCCCCATGAACACCAACATCTAGACCCCTATGAACACCAACATCTAGACCCTATGAACACCAACATCTAGACCCCTATGAACACCAACATCTAGACCCCTATGAACACCAACATCTAGACCCCTATGAACACCAACATCTAGACCCTATGAACACAAACATCTAGACCCTATGAACACCAACATCTAGACCCTATGAACACCAACATCTAGACCCTATGGACACCAACATCTAGACCCCTATGAACACCAACATCTAGACCCCTATATGGACTTCAATCTGGGAGCCCTATGAGCGCCAACATCCCAGACCCCAATGAACACCAGCATCTGGGCCCTATGAGGCACTTCAACATCTAGACCCCAATGAACACCAACATCTAGACCCTATGGACACCAACATCTGACCCTATGAACACCAGCATCTGAGACCCTATGAACGCCAACATCTAGACCCCTATGAAGACACCAACATCTAGACACCTCTATGCAGACACCAACATCTAGACCCCTATGAACACCAACATCTAGACCCTATGAAAACCAACATCTAGACCCCAATGAACACCAACATCTAGACCCTATGAACACCAACATCTAGACCCCTATGAACACCAACATCTAGACCCTCTGAACACCAACATCTAGACCCCTATGAACACCAACATCTAGACCCCTATGAACACCAACATCTAGACCCCTATGAACACCAACATCTCTACCCCTATGAACACCAACATCTAGACCCCTATGAACACCAACATCTAGACCCCTATGAACACCAACATCTAGACCCTATGAACACCAACATCTAGACCCCTATGAACACCAACATCTAGGCCCTACGAACACCAACATCTAGACCCTATGAACACCAACATCTAGACCCCTATGAACACCAACATCTAGACCCCTATGAACACCAACATCTAGACCCTATGAACACCAACATCTAGACCCCTATGAACACCAACATCTAGACCCCTATGAACACCAACATCTAGACCCTATGAACACCAACATCTAGACCCCATGAACACCAACATCTAGACCCCATGAACACCAACATCTAGACCCCTATGAACACCAACATCTAGACCCTATGAACACCAACATCTAGACCCCTATGAACACCAACATCTAGACCCCTATGAACACCAACATCTAGACCCCTATGAACACCAACATCTAGACCCTATGAACACCAACATCTAGACCCCTATGAACACCAACATCTAGACCCTATGAACACCAACATCTAGACCCCTATGAACACCAACATCTAGACCCCTATGAACACCAACATCTAGACCCTATGAACACCAACATCTAAACATTTGTTGAGACTTTTTATGTTTTTGTGGTGATTTTGCTCATTGTTGCAGTAATTTCTTCTCTCTTTGTGGTAATTTTGTGTTATTGTTGTGATGCTGCATCTTTTTGTTTTAGTTTTTGTGTCTTTATGTGGTAGTTTTGCTCTTTTAACTGGGACCAAAAAGTGGGGACATATAACCCTGGTCTTGGCAATGCTCCAATGGCTTCCTGTTCCCCTCAGGTTAGTTTTTATGGTTTTATTTCTTGTTATTATTGGCCCACCCCCATTATTTAGCAGAACTTATTCACGTCCACAAACCTGTTAAGGAGCTGAGATCGTCCAGTCAAATGGAAACTGATCATTAAATAAAGTTCCTGTGCATAAAGAATCAGCTGATTCTGAGGAGGATTTCCACCTGATTTAACCCCTTTGACTCGTCTTGTTTCCTTTCTGAGTTTCTGTTTCGGCAGACCTGAGGACACATTCAGGATACTAACTCGGTCTTCTGTCTGCCAACTCTGCTGCTGCAGTCGAATAATTCATGGAGACGAAGCTGCAGACAGAACTGGGACGAAGCAGCAGCAGCTCCTGGAGGGAATCCTGGACCTTCATCCTCCTCATCGTCGTCTCACATCCCTCCCATCAGCCCTCTGTGATGCTGGTAATCCGACGTGAGCGTTCGCCTCTGGTGCCTCCATTACGGAGAATTAGAGGCTGTTTTATTTGTGCTGCTGCTGAGGGAGAATCCGATCCTCCAGAACCGAGCAGATAAAAGACGCGTCTGGTGGTTTTTTAATGCAGTTTTCTGCAGCAGAGTTTTGTCCTGCTGGAGGACAGGGAATCTTCTCTGAATATTTTATAACTATCGGCGAGCTTCGGCTCCACATCGACAGAAAACAGAGATCAATAAGAGAAACGGTGACGCGGTGAATCCTCACCGACCGAACGAACCCGCCAGGACTCACGTAATTAAAATGTAACCTGCAGAGACGACGGCATCGATTTAACCTGCATTTAGTCGCTTTAGCTGCATTATTTACTGCGAGCAAAGTGACACAAACTGCTGGGCTCAGACTAGAAGGATGGAATTTAACACTCTGAACCCCAAAACCTGCAGCGGATTGAAGGGCCTTTAAAATCAACAAAACTACACCATTTATCAGAGCCAGAGACGGCAAAAACAGAATAAATTACGAGATTTTCAACTTTCCGACGGTCCTTGAACTACTCATGAACAATTAAGATATCTTTGCTGTTTGTTTGATAAAGTGAGCATCTTACAGACATCATTTTGCACTGTGAGATAAAGTTTTCTGACATTTTATAGCCTAAACAATCATTTAATCAACCTCCTGAACCCCAAAATTCAACATCAGGTTTTAAATTCGAGTAATATTTTTAAATTGCACAACTTATTATATCATCATTTAACATCATTTTGCAACGTCAAAATTCACTTTTCTGACGTTTTATAACTTAAAAAATCACTTAATTAACCCTCTATACCTCAAAACTCAACATCAGGTTTGAAATTCAAGTTATATTTTTAAATTGCACAACTTATTATATCTACAAACAGTAAAAACAGGAGAAAGTGATTAGTGATTTTATCCCAGTCCTACTCTTGTGATTACGGTCTACGTCTCCTTTACAGGTGAAAACAAAGCGGTAAAAATGACTAGGCATCGATGGAAGATGATTAGTGACAGAGTCCGATTAATAACATCCATCAATAGGTCTTTTTTCATTATTTAAACTTGTGTTGTTTCTCTCCGTACAGCCCTAACTGTGGAATAAATCAACGCCCAACTCTTTAACGCCCATATCTGACATTTAAACCACCTCAAGCTTTAACCAGCTACAGTTCTAATTAATCACCGACTGAATTCAACAAAAATGTACAAAGTGTTTTCGATGATGATCCACAGTGAGTTTAGTTTGTGTTTATATCAGCATAAGTTATGAAAATAAAGTCCCTGCTGGGTTCAGCTGCCAGCACAGATCCGTCAGCTGATCTCCACCACGGTGCAGTTTATCCCAGCAAGTCTTAATTAACTCAAGAAGTCAGAAACACAAACCACAAAGCAGCAGCAGCAAAACAAAACGCAGGATCGTGTTTTTTTTCTTCTCAAACACAGAAGATGAAGGAGGAACCGAGCGACCGTGGGCCGCCGTCAGTCCTCAGCGGTGAAGCGTTTCGTGTCGGAGGCTGTCAGACGGTTAACGAGCAGCTAATGATCCACAAAGACGAGATCAGGCTGTCAGAACACACAGACTCCCTCCTGCACCGATGCAAGCCTCACTTCCACCACACGAACACAGGAAATAAGAAACGAAGCCACTCTAAAATCTGAAGTTTTGCTCTGTGATGAAGGTCAGAGACGTTAATTCTTCTTCTATGGTTCCGTCTTTTCTGTCTCAACGGCCGAGTGACAACCAGAGGAGGCTTGGTGATGTTGTTGGAGTGAAACTGAACTCTAATCCAAGAATTTAATCTCTTTATTTGACGTCTGTCTCAGAAATGTGGGGTTGAATCTCAGAATTAAAAATCTACTACAAAAACTCTGAATTTTACCTGAAAGTCAAGCTTAAATTTTAATCTGATTAAACTCTAAACAGAACTTTTTAATTTAAATTTCCCACTTTTACTCCTTGATTTTAATATAAAAATATTCTGTCCTGGAATTTACCAGAAATTATAATCTTATTTTCACCATTTTTACGCTAATTTCAGAATTCTGACATCCCACAATATATTTTTTTTATAATTTAAAAGCAAAATATTTATTCCCATGATCAACTTTTATCTAAAAATTCAGAAACTTGAAATTCAAATAAATTAATTTGGACTTTTAAAAAAATCTTCATTTAAAAAAAAAAAAAATAGCAGGGTATTAGCTCAGCTTTAAAAAATTTTATATGTAAAGGTTAAAATGTGATTTTTGTCTCAACATTCAGCCAAAATTAATTTCAGAATTTAATTTAATTTTTTTAATGAATCAAATTTTTTTAAACTTTTATTTTTAAATTCCATTTCAAACCTTAAATTTCCCGACTTACTCTAAGAACTTCATCTCATCATCTACTTTAATTTTAAATTCTGAAATTTATCTAAAAAAAATCTATTTCTGACATTTATCTCACAACTTTTTTATTTATGTATTTATTTCTTTTATTCTCATGATTACCGCCTTAAGGATGCCCGATCCCGTCAGATCTGGGAAGCTAAGCAGGGTTGGGCCTGGTCAGTACCTGGATGGGAGACCGTGAGGGAAGCCTGGGTGGATGCAGTGTGAGAGTGAGTGGTTGGTGGTGGTCAGACTGGCAGCCAGGCCTCCGTCAGTACATATGTAGACTACCACCATGGAGGATGGAGTGAATGAATAATGCAATGTAAAGCATCTTTGAGTGCCTAGAAAAGCGCTTTATAAAACCAATGCATTATTATTATTATGAGATATAAATTCAAATGTTTATCACAGTTATTCAAGTTCTAATATAAATGATTCATATTCACTTTCTTGGATGTGAGGCAGTGTTAACTTGTACGTTATGTTCAGCTCAGCCTCTGACTGAACCCAGAGTCTCCAGTCTGACCTCATTTCCTCGTTTCTTTAATGTTTTTATGTTTCTCTTCGTCCATAAAACTTTCGTAGAAGTTGGAACACTCAGTCTTGTGGAAGCATTCGGGGAAATGTGAATTATTTCTGGCTGTAAATGTGACGGTGTGTGGCGCCTGTTCATGCTACATGTTTATCATAAACAAACATTAATCTTTGCATCAGTTCTTCAGACCGCAGACTAAGCTATTAATCTATAATTAGTGCTGTCTTTACACTGGCCTCGTATGCAGCTGTACAGACTCTAAAATTCATTTTGCATGCTGCGTGACACACAGTAGTAAATGTCAGCTGGTTTACAGGAAGAGTTCTTCGGAAAATCAGTAGAAGGTAATATTTGGAAGTTGAATTCAGTTGCTCTAAAATCATATTTCATCCTTGGTCAAGATTGAACTCTCTACATTCAGTTAACTCTCACACATTCAATAAAGTACAATTTCAGAGCAACTGAACTCAATTTCAAAATCCATCCATCCATCATCGAGACACCACCTAATCCTCTGTTGGGTCACGAGGAGCTGGAGTCAGGAGACACCTTGGACAGGTCTCCAGTCTATCACAGGGCTACATATAGGGACAACCAAGCACACTCTCATTCACACCTACGGACAATTTAGAATCATCAATTAACCTCAGCTTGTTTTTGGACTGTGGGAGGAAGCTGGAGAACCTGGTGAGAACATGCAAACTCCACACAGGAAGATCCCAGGCGTCCTAACCGGGACGCGAACCGGGGATCTTCTAGTTGTGAGGCGACGCCGCTAACCACCGAGCCACTGTGCAGCCCCCCAATTTCAAAATATAACATTAATTTTTAAGCATGCTGGAATTCAGTTTCAGTCTAATAAACTCAGTCTCAATTATGAGACACAAACTCAAAACCTTATTGCAGTTATTCAAGTTTAAATCTGAATTATTTAGACTTGGTTTCTGGGATGTTTGGCGCACTGTGACACCATCTGAATCTGAATTTCGAGAACCAAGTCTAAATCGTCAAAAGGATCAAGTTCAATTCCATTTTTGCCCACGGGATCGCTCCCTTAGTTTTGCTACGTGAGTCACAGAAGTGTGGATCTGTGTGTTTGAGACAAGAATGGCTCACTGCAGTTTCAAGGTGGAAACACTCGATACTCAAAATACTGGAGGTTGAGCTGCTTATTTTGCTCATCATGTGTCTTTCAGCATATAAAACACACCATGTTGACGTGTTAACAGGGTAAAAAGGCTGCAGATTGCTAGTAGAATAACGTTCCTGTTGAGCAGAACCAGGCGTTCTGCTAAGCTAAACTAAGCTAAGCTAACCGGCCTTATACTGAGTGAACAGGTTTGATGTTAGCACCAGAGCCCTTTTCTTCTTCTCTGAACTTGACGCCTTGTCATCAACACAATCCTCCAGTTTCCCCCCTGAAATCTTAATTACCAGCTGCCTGGCAACCATCGCTGGGGCAACAGCAGCATCTGCAGCCCCCACACCGGGGCAACCGGACCACTCGAGTCCTCGGCGTGACGTTTCAGACCCCCCCTCAGGGTGGGCTTTGGCACCATGGTGGTGATCGTCACCAACCTCATCCATTATAATCACCATCAGCGTCAGCAGGAACAGCGGGTCCCTCTCAGCCAGCTGCATTCTGCGTCCTGACTCTCCACAGGGGCATTCTGGGAAAAAAATGAGTCACACTGTACGGATGCAGAGAGTTCTATGAATGGAGAAAATATGGTTCAAGACGCAAAAGCTGTGCAGTCTCCAACACGCACACGGCCTGAGTCATCGAGTGTGAAGCGTTTAAATATCACAGCTTCAACAGCTTCTTCAGCTCCGGTTAGCTCTCAAGACCACCGACGTTAACTCAGCTGCTCTGCCGTAGTACAGTTAGTTATCAGAATCAATTCAACCTCCACTGATAAAACCTTCGTACAAGTTTGAACATCAAGTCACACTGAAGCATTCAGGCCAATGTGGATTAGTCCAGGCTATAAATAAATGTGATGTGTCTGGCGTCTGTTCATGCCACATATTCACCCGTTAATAAGCAAACACTAATCTTTGCATTCATCTTTTGCATCAGCAGCCTTCAGAATTCACTTTACACACAGTAATGGCTGTTAACTGGATTACAGGAATAATCAAACATCATTTCAGAGCGACTCCATTCAGTTTCAAGACACTGCTAAATTAAGAGGCACAAATTCAAACTTTTAATACAGTTAATTAAGTTAAAATATAAATTATTCAAATTCAGTTTCTCAGACGGGTGAATCTGAAACTGAATTTTCAAGAGCTGGATTTAAACTGTGTAAAGAGCGCCTGTGAAACTGAATTCAACCTCAAATGATCACATGCCTTTGTAAAAGCCGAGGAGAAGCGACACCAGCGCCTGAACCGACCCGGGGGGCTGCTCAGAACAGGACTGGCAGTTGAAGGTCGACCTATAGGGAGACAGCTCAGTTTCCCAGAAAGCATTGCAGTGTCTTCCGGGTATTGGAAACGTCAAGGCAAGTGGCCTTGCTGGAGTTGACTGCCCTCTGGGAAGACCGGATGGAGGAGGCCTTCGAGAGCAAGAGGGGCAGGCGAATGTCGAAGCAAGGGATGGAGGACCCGGTGCAACCCAGTCGAGGTGGGGTGCAGAGGATTCGTCACCCGGTCGCTCATCAGGGCCCTCAAGATGCTCGGGGTGAAGGGACTGTACGCCAGGAAGGCCATCAGGAACATCACGGACGCTACATCAAGATGGCTGTGGGTCAAGCGGGGGGATCCCTGGACCACACAAGCTACTACTGATCAACCCTGGCTGGGTCACCTGGGGGAGGGTGTGTGATGTTGTGAGACCCGAAACACCCAATGATCCAGGATACGACACTGAGGATGCGTCTGAGTTGCACCAGAGGCGTAAGTTAAGAACGTACCCGACCCGGGGGGCTGCTCAGAACAGGACTGGCAGTTGATGGTCGACCGATAGGGAGACAGCTCAGATTCCAAGAAAGCATTGTAGCGACCATGCTCAGGTCAGACGTCGTCCGGGTGTCGGAAACGTCAAAGCAAGTGGTCCTCTTGGAGTTGACTGCTCCCTGAGAAGACCGGATGGAGGAGGCCTTCGAGAGCAAGAAGGGCAGGCGAATGCCGAGGCAAGGGTCGGGGACCCGGTGCAACCCCGTCAAGGTGGGGTGCAGGGGATTCGTCGGCCGGTCACTCATCAGTGAAGGGACTGCACGTCAGGAAGGCCATCAGGAACATCATGGACGCTGCGTCAAGAAGGCTATGGGTCAAGTAGGGGGATCCCTGGACCACACAAGGTACTACTGATCAACCCTGGCTGGGTCGCCTGGGGAAGGGTGTGTGATGTTGTGAGACCCGAAACACCCAATGATCCAGGATACGACACTGAGGATGTGTCTGAGTTGCACCAGAGGCGTACGTTAAGAACTATTCAGTTTCAATCTACTCAATTCAGTTTCAAATTAAGAGACACAGATTCACACTTTGCAAATATGGATGATTCAAATTCAGTTTCTCTGATGTGAGGCGCATTGTGACCGAATCTGAATCTCAAAAACTGAATTTAAACTGTGCAAAGTGCATGTAGAAAGTTACAATTTTTTTTTTTTTTTTTAAAGATTTATTTTTGGCCTTTTGTGCCTTTATTAGATAGGACAGTGGATAGAATCGGAAACGGGAGAGAGTAGGGAAGGACATGCGATAAGCGCCCGAGGTCGGAGTCGAACCCGGGACCACCGCTACGCCTCTGCACTTGGGTCACGCGACATAACCATTAGGCTATCAGGGTGCCCCAGAAAGTTAAAATTTGAGCAAGGGTCAAGTGCAATTTCCGAGCAGCTCAATTCAGTATCAAAATATTACATTCAGAAGTTTATGGAAGTGTCTCGGGGTCTTGTTCACGAGTGAGGGGAGGATGGAGCGTGAGGTTGACAGGCGGATCGGTGCAACGTGAAGAAGGAGCTAAGCCAGAAGGCGAGGCTCTGTATTTACCGGTCAATCTATGTTCCGACTCTCACCTATGGTCATGAGCTTTGGATCATGTCAGTTGAGGAGGCTTGGACATCTGTTCTGGATGCCTCCTGGACGCCTCCCTGGGGAGATGTTCCAGGCATGTCCCACCAGGAGGAGGCCTCGGGGTAGACCTAGGACACACTGGAGGGACTATGTCTCTCGGCTGGCCTGGGAACACCTTGGGGTCCCACTGGAAGATCTGGAGGAGGTGTCTGGGGCGAGGGAAATCTGGGCCTCTCTGCTTAGACTGCTGTCTCCACGACCCGACCCCGGATGAGTGGAAGACAATGGATGGATGGATGGATGGATGGATGGACATTCAGTTTCAAGTGTACTGGAATTTTTATATCAATTATTCAAGTTGACACACGCACACGGCTTGAATCAAGCATGGAGCATTTAATCATCACGGCTTCTTTGCTCAGGAACCACCGACATGTTCCTGAGATAAGATCAAATCAGTTTGAAAGACAGTCGGTGAGGGAGCATCCAATCGATTATCAATAAGGAGGGACGGTCGAATGTTATCTCTTTATGCAGCAGAGACATTTGTTCCGCCTTGGGGCCGATCACCAGACAGGAAGCTGCTGCTGAGCTCACACTGGTCCAAACATCAACGAAAACAACCCAGCATGAGCCTCGCAGAGAGAAAACAGCTATTCTCCTGATGAGCTGCTCTGTGGCGGTACAGCGAGGCTGCCGTGGAGAAGGAAAACGTTTCTGAGGAATCCGTTTGTTGCGCTCTGATGACGACTTGAAGGCAACACGTGCACCGTTCGAATCCACAAAGAGACCTTTTGATGAGATTCAAGGTCAGCAGCTGAAACTCTGAGTAGAGAAAGTCCCCGAGATGGACCAACGAGAATCACTTTGTCTTAATAAAGCTGCTCCGATGAAGTTGATGAGGAGTCGTTGTCCCCGAGGCTGTCACAAAAACACATCCGATTGTGCTGTTAACCCCCTAAATGCCAAAACATGCAGCAGGTTCATAAAAAATCCCCTCAATTACACCATTTATCAGAGGTACAAACTGTAAAAACAGAAGGAATCATCTTGATTTTGAATTTTTCGATTGTCCTTGCATGAAACATGTGTTAGTAAGTGCAGTTGCATCCTAAAAATTAACCTAAAATAACTCAATTCAATTCAGTTTTATTTATATAGCGCATATTTACAACATAAGTCGTCACAAAGCGCTAAACATAGTAAGGAAGAACAGGAAACAGAAAACCCAACAATCCAAAGTTGCTTTTGGATTCCCTCTGAGCAGCAGTCAGCGACGGTGGGAAGGAACCAAAAACCCCCTATGGTAGGGAAGGGGAAAAAAAACCTCCGACAGAACCAGGCTCAGGGAGGGCGGACATCTGCCTCGACCGGTTGGGTTGGGAGCTTCGACCAGGAGTCATTATATGAAAATTCGGTGAATATTTGGCTGAACTACAGTGAGCAAGTATGGAAATAAATTAGAGACTGAGAGCAAAATATAACCAACTGACCAATAAAATCAATGCAGCACGGCTCAAAAGCAGGAAACAGAGCAGCAGGTTGTTGGAAGATACACTCAGCATGGTGAAACATACTGTATGTCCAGAGCTGATGAGCAGAGAAACAGCTCGTAAAATATGTACATCTGTATGAGGAGTCTCCATTTTTTCTAGCTTTTATTAGACATGGGCGCTCATTGACTTCAGGTCTCTTTAATTTCTGTTAAATAATCAAAGAAATTCAACCATTTCTTCCCTTTTTTTAATGGAAAAACGAATAAAAATTGGTCAACAGTGAATAAAAATGTGACAGGAGCACAAAATGCAGAGAAAATGAACTATTCCACTATTACTTTACATCAGTGGTTCTCAACTGTTGAGTCGGGACCCAAAAGTGGGTCGCGAAGCCATTTTTAGAGGGTCGCAGAAGCACATCCCTCTCCAAGAAAGTAGTGATGTAAAGTCTTTTACTTTAAAGGACGTGTTTGTTATGACACAGTTTGCTTTCAATAGCAGGATATTTAGTGGTGGTGACACCAGTAGCTGCCCAGTATTAACCTCTAGATCTGTCTCTGCCAGCTTGTAGGAGAAATTTATGCTAAAATGAGCCAAAAATAAACAAAAATGTGCTCAGAATCTGTCAAAATGGGTCAAAATATGCCCAAAACTCGGCAAAAGCGCCCCAAAATACCAAAATTAGCAAAAAAATAAGCCAAAATTTTCCTAAATTGTATCAAAATGTGTTGAGACTACACCCAAAAAAAGTTTAATTCGTTAACAACAACAGCAAACTTCAACAATTTGGGTCGCGATTGATATTAATAGAGACATAGTGGGTCCTGAGGCTAGACCAGTTGAGAACCGCTGCTTTACATCATTTCTAGCCTTCATATTCTACTGTTTTTCAGCCGACTCATTGATCGTAGCGTAGTTTACGTCAGCTTCAGAGAAAAAACGCATTTCCAAATAGAGTTTCGTATGAAGACGTGTGTTTACTGAGCTCAGAGCGGCGACAGAAGGCAAACAAAAGGCTGACCTGATGTCCCGTTCCCACTAAACAACATCCTAATCACCGCTCAGGCCGAGACATTCTGGTACTTTTCAAGCACATTAATGAGATTACAGCTAAATGATGACCTGAATGATAGTAATATGATATGAAATAACAGAAGTCACATGTCTCTGGTGACTTGCCAGCAGCTGAAGGGCGACTTTTATTACGAGGAGGAGGACAAATATTTTATTAGCGGCGTCCTGTAACATTAATCCAGTCTGAATGGGGCTGTTGTGAGTCACGTCTTCCTAAAATGTACATGAGGATGGACAACCGGAGGAGCCCAGAAGTCCTTATAAAGTCCCGTCTCATATCTAAAAGACTGGACAAACTTAGCCTTCACCAGCCACACGTGTTTTTATTCCGTTTACCCTCCTTAAATCTTGATTTGTGGGTTTCTGTGAGCATCACATGAGCAGAGCTGCGACCTGTGTTTCTGTGTCAACAAACGGTCGTAACCTCGGCCTCACTGGAAGTTTTCAAACCGCAGGAGTCGGGACCGGGATGCTTTTTTCATGGCGCGTGTGGTGCAGCAGGAACACGTCTGCAAAGCCTGAACCCGAGTTAATTTAGTCGTGAATGAGCCTGAGAGTGTCGGCCTGAATGCAGGGCTGTGTTCACCGTTCCTCCGAGCTGAAAAAAGCTGTTTTGCATTAAAGTTTCGCTGCGACTTTCACTTCAGAAGTTGTTACGGCTTCAACAAATACATCAACAAACATGCTGTATTGGTTCTTAAGTGTGCCAGATCTAATTATGCGACATATTTTCGATCAGATTGACCCAAATCTCATTAATTTACGCGTGAAAACTGAGATCTTCAAAGGAGCATTTGGTCACAACATGAAAGGGGGACAGAAAATTGCTGATGCTGAGCCGCTGCCAGCTCTTTTAATAGAACCCTAACAAGCCTGCACGTCCTATATGATGCATTAGAGGCTGAATTATTCACACACGTGCTGATGATCGGTCGGTCATGCTGCCGACGACAACGAGCCTGTTTGGCTGTAATTAGCGGTGGGACTCGGGCTGGACTCTGCGGCTAAACGGGGAAAACCAGTGAAGCACATGACCTGCCAGCTCGATGGGAAATAGGTCGGCGTAAACCATCTACATCCACCTGGGAGGAGGGAATCGGTTGCCATAGTTACTTGATTTATGATCAAACTGCACAAGCATCGATCCCGGGTCACCTGCGAGGTCACCTGTGAGGTCACCTGCGGACGATTTGAGGTGGGAAAAACCTGAAAAGAGAACCGAAGGACACGAGAAGCTCCTGTTGCTCGACCGTGAGACGAACACATTGAGGGCAGCCACTGAGGGACGGGAAGCAGAAACAGAGGGAGGCTATTTCAGGCGCCGGATGACGCCTTTTACGACCTAAAAAGCGAAATTAGAAACGAGGGGGCCGATTTCGCCGACACCTTCGGCTCGGCGGCAAACTGTTGACGCCCCAACGAGGTCAGACAAGGAAGCCAACAAGTCCTCGGCATCAGTAACAGGTCAGAACGCGTCTCCCTTTGATCGCTAAAGCCACATCACAAGACCTCTCACGGACGCTTTAGGCCTTAATGAACTCATTTTTCTTTCCTCGCCGCGAAGGAAGGGAGGGGTGACCCAGAAGATCGCTATTAATGCAACACCGTTCCAGGTCTCTGCATATTCATAGATGAAAGTGCTGATGCAGAGAAGAAGATGAAGAAGAAGAGGAGGAGGAGGAGAGTCTGGGAGGAATAGAAGGAGGCAATGAAAACAAACAAGAGGCAGAGGAGGCGGCTGAGGAAAAACAAGGAAACGTGGAGACTGTAAGAAGACGGGAGCGGCGACGGATGATTCGGGACTTGCTCCAAATATACACGAGAAAATAATCAAGAGTTACGACAACATCTAATGAAATCACGTTCAATCAACACTGAGTTAAAGGAAACAGCTTTTATCTGCAATCAAAGGTGTTCGCTTATTTCATCAAGTCACATCAACCTCGGCGGAGTTTTAAACCAACTAACGCTGGAATGAGCTGAAATTACACACAGTGTTAGGTTGAAGCAGCACTGCTACGTCAACCCAACGCATTAAAATCATGTTTACAACTTGAAAGGTTTAACTAAATCAGTGAATTAGACTTTTAATTCTGTCATGGGACTAGGTGGCTCCTCAGGGTGCAGAGAAGTGAAGTCTTGAGAAACTCCAAACAGCACTGCGGCTATAGTTTCACATGGATCATTCTCTAGCGCCGATGCAGTGTAGAATGGTCTGCTGCACCTTATTATCATCCTGCTATACTGGAAAAACTAACTCTGTTGAGTTTGTGTTTCTTTAATCGAATCACAGTTGTCCTGGGAGGAGCTAAGTACAGGATATTCACTTGAAATAGTGGCAAAGGAATTGTTTTGGTGGAAAATTTTCCCCAAGGAAGGTGAGAGCTGCTATTAAAATGGATAATACACTGAAAAAAACCAGCAGGGCTGCTTCGTCGCATGACCAGACCTTCAGCTAAACCTTAAATTGTAACCATGACGATTGCTGATTAGAGGTTGTTGTTACCATCACAGTCAATTCTGGCTTATCTAAACACATGAGCTCTGGTCGGAGGTCATTAAGCATCACGTAAGTCTTTGTCATGGTGCCCCATTGCTAGCAAAGCTCCCACAATGCTCTCTGCCTGCCAACATGAACTGTAGTCTGAGTGACGCCTCCTCTGGTCTCTACATTAAATAGTAAGAACTGGTGGAACAACCAGGTACTACAGCTGATCTACAATACATTTACTGTCATGAATGTGGATTTACAATATAGATTTTCTCCATCTTTTGGAGCTTGTGGAGTCACAGTACATCCTACCTTCTAATACTACATTTAGACGGTGTCCTACCGGAGCTTTACAACAAGGTTCCTGACCACCCACAAATACATCATCCATACAGTGAAGCACGGTGGTGGCACCATCATACTCAGTTGCAGGTACAGGGGGGCCTGAGTTTCCTGACCAAAGCCCAGCCTCAGACCTCCTAGAACATCTGAATATGGAGGAAACTGCACGAATTCAAGTGTGTAAAGCTTCTGACATTAGAATTAACATTAAGGAACAGCCTGGATGTGGAAATGCAACTTTTTTAGTGTATTGCAGACTATGGATGGATGATGGATGGATGGATGATGGATGGATGGATGGATGGATGGATGGATGGATGGATGGATGGATGATGGTACATGGATGGATGGATGGATGGATGGATGGATGGATGGATGGATGGATGATGATGGTAGGTAGATGGATAGATGGATGGATGGACGGATGGATGGATGATGGATGGATGGATGGATGGATGGATGGATGGATGATGGATGGATGGATGGATGGATGGATGGATGGATGGATGATGATGGTAGGTAGATGGATAGATGGATGGATGGACGGATGGATGGATGATGGATGGATGGATGGATGGATGGATAGATGGATGGACGAACGGATGGATGGATGGATGGATGGATGGATACTGTATTTATCCCTCTGGGTAAATTCAAGGAATCCAGTAGCTCACATATGTTGCACTTAAGAAAAATAAGGAAACTAATGTGTAAAATAACGTATAAATCATGCTGGTATTTTACAATATAACATTAAAAAGTCTGTAAATACAGTAAAAACAATAGACATAGTTGACTTCAGCCAGAAATATCCAGATAAGACACCAGATATGAACTTTTAAATGTGTTTTCTAATTTCACTGAGTCCTGTTTGCCTCCCTTCCCTTCCCTGCAGAAACTTCTATTCTACTGAAAAGAGTCTCTGGCGGTGATCAATAAGACACCAAAATCCCCAAAGTGCCTTTTAAGTAAAGAATCCTCTGAATCTTTTAAGGCAGGGGCAGATCATACCCTAAATCCTGCCTCAGCCCACTCATGCTCCCCCAGCTGTCCCAGCAGATGGTCCAACCCCCCAAAACACACACATGCTGCCTGGCTGCCAGTAAACACACCGACATACCGACGCTCAGCTCATTCATGCTGACAGATCAGGCCCAGGTGACGGGAGGAGAGAGCAGGATGAGGGGATGGAGTCGGGTTGAGGAGCGTGGAGGAGTCTGCTCCGCCGAGGGTGATGTGACATGACAGCCAACCAGACAGCTTGTCTTCGCCGTCCTCGCCGACAACGCGGAGCGGCTTTGAAGTCAGATTTTACCTTGTGCCGCTAACGCTGCCTTCGCTGACCCAGTTTTGTACAACTCGGTGTGTCACCACAAACACAGCAAACGCTCAGATCTGCTGTCTGAGCCGAAGTGATGAAGAGTCTGAGGCACTGAAAGCTTCCTCCTTAATTCACAACAAAGCAGGACGTCCTGGTCTGATCTCAAACATCAGCATCAGAGACGAGCTAATTATCTTTACCTGCACTGTAAAAATTTATAAAACCATAATTTTAAGAAATATTTACTGTTATTTTATTGATTTAGTTAAATTATTAATGATTATTATTATTATTATTAAGTATTAATTTACACATTGACTGTAAAAAAAAAAAAGGCCAAAGCTGTAAATAACATCTAAAACTCAGTATTTATATTAATGGTAATTAGTGTTTTTTTTTTGTTTTTTTTACAATGACTGTAAAAGTGCAGCTTCTTATTAAATGTAAATTAATTAAAAATAACATAAATGTAAAATATTTTTGATTAAAAAAAATTATGTATACTAAAGATTGGAAAATTATTTTTAAGAATTTATTTTAAAATTTATAATTATTTTACAGATTTTGTGTTTTGTTAAATTACAGACCATACCCAGTAAAATAATAGTAATAATAATGATAAAAATACATATTGACAGTAAAAAAAAAACAGGCAAAAACCCTCAACAATGTCCACATCAGACCTCTGTATTTTAATAAATGGTAAATTGTTCTTTCAAAACATTTGGCTGTAAAATTACCCAATTTTTTTTACTGTATTTAAATTAGCAAAAATAATATATATATATATTTACAGATATTATTTATGGGATTATTTAAAAGAAATTTATTTATATTAAAGATTTTAAAAACTGTTAATATTTTTACTGTTGTCTTACAAATTTCCTTGTTTTGTTAATTACAGATAATATCTAGTAAATCAATGAAAAAAGTCATAATTTACATGCTACATGTACAAAAACAGACGAAAGCTGTAAATAATGTCCACATGCACCACTTCTTACTGTATTTAACTGAGCATAAAATAACTTTAATTTATTAAAAAACATTTATATTATTTAAAAGAAAAAATATACACATTAACAAGTGTAAAATATGTTTCCCTGTTTTGTTAAGTTACAGATGATAACTAATAAAATCACAGTAAAATATTAACTTACATGGTCACTGTAAAAAAAAAAAAACAGGCCAAGACTGTAAATAAAGCCCAAATTAAAAATCTGTATTTTTATAAATGGTATTTTACTCTTTTACAGTGTTTTCCCATCAAATTACTTTATTTAAATCTGCAAAAATATAAGTATTTTACAGATACTTGCCTTAATTTTCATCATTTCTTTTCAGTTTTTGTTTGTTTGCATGCGATTCAATTCAAAACGGCACTTTTTTTTATATAGCACCTGAGCTTTAAAACAAAGTTGACCACCTATGAGGTTTTTTACCAGACAAACTATTTGGACAGAACTACAAGCGGTGAAGCACGGCGGCGGCAGCATCATATTTTTCCTCACTACTACTTACTTGAGATATTACAAATGTGGAAAATAACAGTATTGAACGGAGTTATTCTATATGTAGGAAAACAATGATATTGCACGGATTAAACTATATGTAGAAGAAATTTATACTTAAATGTACAAAATATTCATAATGCACTGGTTTAAATGCATTAATGTTGCACCAGAGTGATATAAGACGGTTATTCCTACCTTCTAATAATTTTAACGTACTTGAATTAAGACGTGACTTTTCTGTTTCTTGATTGCTTGTTTAAAAATGCTGTTATAGTATTATTATTATTATTATTATTGTTGTTGTTGTTGTTGTTGTTGCACAGCCTTGAGGAACAGCCACTTTGCATTCCACCACACAAACTGTACCAGCATGTGACCAATGAAGCTGTTGACTGTTGTTCGTCCCTGTGCAGCTGTATTTTGTAGTAACCCGGTCTCAGTGTGTGACTCCTGATCAGCAGATAGTCCACAATAAGGGACTCAGATCAGATCTGGGCCACAAGGACTGGATCAGGACAACAAACTGAAATGACGTTCGCGTGACTCCCAGCCTGGCATCTCATTTCCTGACAGAAGGAAACACTAGAGGAGTGTGTTGTCATCCTCCTCCTCCCCCCCCCTCCTCGCACATGCTCAGTCTGACTCGGTCCCATGAGCCCCCCCCCGGAGGTCGCGACCCTCCTCCATTCACCGCAGATGGTGGCACAATAACAGGCGGAGGGTCGGTCGAGTCTCCAGCGAGGCGCCGGCCGACCACAGCTGCTGCGGGGACGGAGGAGGTGATGGAACCCCCCCACCCCCCACCCCCGAAAAAGAAACCCCCGACCAAAAGTCTAAACCTCGTAAAACCCACAAAAGCCTCACCGGGGATCAGCGAGCCGAGCGCACGCCCAGACCGGATCATAAAAGCAGGGACACACACGGTTTGCCGCCGTCTGCTCGACAACAAAACAACAACAACAACACGGCGATGGGAGTCAGCTGACGACTCCGATCAGGTTTTATCTCCCTTTTATGATTCAACAAGATCCCATAAAAAACACCGAGGCGTCTCCAAACCATGAATGGAGCCTTTTCTTTGGCTCGTAATGAAATGAAGCTCCACAAAAATACAAATCATAGCCTCAAACACTGGACTGCTTGTCCAACGTACAGAACTCAGCTCTCTGAACTCTAGAAATGCCTTATGTGCAGCTTAACAAAGCTATAATGCAATAAACCATCGAAAAGGAAACACAAAAGATGAATTTCCTCAATAACTACCTCACAAAAATTGACAAAAACTGTGATCAACATGCAAAATATTTAGCCAACAGGCCCCAGGTGTCACCAGAACTCTATAAAAGCGACCTCGACACACCATACTGTAGATATTTAACTGCCTTTATTACATTTTTAATTAGTTTCTATACTTGTCTCTGTCTGCTCTGTGCACACTGCCTGCAGTTCAGCCGAGTGAAGCTGGCTGAGTGAATCGTGGTTGTGTAGTTTTTCCATATAATCTGCCGGAAATGGTTTTATTTTGGTGAATTTTCCAAATGCAGCTTCTATAATAATGTTATTTTGATGATTTAGTATGATTTTTATTTTTATTTTGGCTTCGTTTTCCCGTAGATCTCCACGTCACGCGCGGTTTGTTGGAGGTAATTTGTAGAATTTTTTTGTTTTTGCATTTCCAGGCTCTGATAAATGATGCATTTCTGGTTATTTTTTATTCATAAACAGCACATCTTCCAAACCTGCTGGTGGGTTAAACTGATTCCAGATCAAATTTAACTAATTAAACCAGTAAAACATAAATTAATGCATTTTAATAAAGTTTAGTGTTGGAGTTTGTGTTATTCCAAACCATGTGGCACCAAGATTTTTACTTATACTGCAAATGTACATTGTTTTCTCATATCAGTTATTGGCTCTTTGATTCCTAATAATCAATATTGACCCTGAAAAACAACATATCAGTCGATTCCTGCATTAGACAGCATTCATTTCTCTGGAAAACATAAACAGCTGAGTGTATCTAACTAATATAACTGCAACTGCAATGTTTAGTTTGAGTTTTTGCACGAAATGAAATAAAAAAATAGCAAAAAATGTAAAAAATCACCACTTTTCAGAGGCCAAAATGACGTCTTTATGTGCAAAAATATTCAGCCAACTATCATAACTGTAAATAAGAGCAGCTTTTTCTATAAGAGCTGCTCATAACTGATCATAAAGAGCAAAACGTAAAATAAAAATCACATCTCATAGGTAAAATGTTGAACGTTTACCCTGCAGAGATAGCAAATGTGCTCTTTTACAAAGTTTGACTGTATAATAACACTGTTGTCTTGGGTTTAACTGTTATTGTAATCATTATTCTACACATATTTGTTGTTATTTGAAAGGAAAATTACATATATTAGATTGAAAAATTGTATGTTTAACTGTAATTTTACAGAATTTTCTAGTTTTGTTAAAAAGATAATAATTTAAAATAAAATCAAAGGAAAAATTAATTAATTTACATTTATTTATTGAATTTAAAAAACAAAACCGCATCAAAAATCTGTATTTTTACAATTTTTTAAAGAAATAATTTACTTTTTTTTTTGCAACATTAAACTTTAAAATTACAACTTTTTATTTTATTTAATTTGCCAAAAATATGATTATTTTACAGCTGTTGTTTAAAAGAATAATTATGTATATTAAAGATTAAAAATAGTAAATAATTTTTTAACTGATATTTTACAGATTACCTTTGTTTTGCTAAATTACACAGAATAAAACAAAATAAATAAAAGTATTAATTTACATGTAAACCCTAAAAAAATAGGTTAAATAATGTCCGTGTCAAATTTTTTGTTTTATTCATGTTATTTTACTCCTTTATAATTTTTAACTGTAGAATTAAACTCTGTTACCTCAATAAATGATAGAAAAATATAGTTGTTTACAGATATTTAACATTATTTGAATGAAAAACTATGTATATTAATAATTTCTGAGCATTCTTCCCCCAGATTTTTCCAGTTTTGTTAAATTACTGATAATAACTATTAAAAGCACATAAATAAAGTATAAAGTCATTCACAGCTGATCATATAAAGTAAGAGATTAAGTAAATATCATGTTTATTTTATGCAGACGGTGCTTTTAAATCCAGTTTTAACAAGTGAATCAGTTCCATCAGTCATTTTCCTGCACATGTTAAACATTAAAACTCCCTCAGATGGATTCATAGTTTACAGAGACGTCATTAAACGAGAGCCTGGCAGGATTTCGGAGCTAATTCTGCCTCAGCGGTCAGAACTTACGACTGAACGCCCACATTTACGCTCTCAAACACCAAAACAGTCTGCTGGTGTGAAAAGTCTGGTGGAGGCCGGCGTGGGAGGAAGTGAGTCGGGTCCGTAAACGGTGATGGATGTGATAAATGTCAGCGTGACCGACTCATTTCACGGCTACGACAGTGATGAATGCCAAAGGGGGGCGGTTCTGGGGACTCGGTCGGAGCTGGAGGTCCTGACCAGACGATCGCATCGGTTCATTTCTTCCCCTCTGCTTTAGAGGAGGGAGTGTTTTCCTCTGATTTAACCTGCCTCACATCAGCATCAGCAATGAGGACGTTTTGATTTGCCGGTTTGACCCTGATGAGGAGCAGCAACAGTCCAGAATAAATGACATCTAATGGAGAAAACAAACGTAACCCCTTCCAGGATTGATTTCTTAGGAGGGTCAAGTGTTCACGATGCTTTCATGCTTTTAGTCTTTAGAAGGAGCAAATATTGAGGTCGATCTTGATTAAAAGCAGTTTTCTGGAGATGCTCGATGCTCTCCAATCATTTCCCACCTAACTGCAAGGAAATAACATCTTATTGTGACGGCGTGACACAAAGCTTTTCCTGTTTACTGGCCGTAATAAGAAAACGACATTCAATTATATGTAAAATGTGACATATTTATAATAACATTAATACAACATTTTCCGACAAAACTGCAAACTTTATTATATTTTGGGCCGATATATTTTTTAAAATCCTTTAAAATTGATCATATCATCGTACAAATCTAGTTCTCAGGTGTCCGTTATTCTCACCGTCAAAAAATACCGTAAAACATGTATTAAAAGCTCACTATTCATCCACTTTTAATACAGTAGAGCCCACTTAATATCATACCGCTTATTGGAATAGCCCGCATATAGTCATAGAATTTTGAAATCCAAAACCATTTCTTATGTAATTATAGTAAATATGCCCGTTTATAGTCATAGGATAATGTCATAAGCCCGGGTATAGTCATAGGCAAATGCACAAAATTTGGTCCCAGGAGTAGATAATATCATACCCAGTCACGGTATAGCAAGCAACCGATTAATTATCACTCCGGCAGCACGGCTTGCATATTACATATTATTATTTTGTAATAAATATAGTATTAAACACTTGTTTTCTTTTTTCAAGCAACTTTAATGTAGTTCTATGCCCCTTCAAATTAACAAATTGATGACTGAAACAAGTCTCATAGGCCTA
>CM045461.1:2958052-3114960 GCA_024666655.1 Dascyllus trimaculatus
CCCTATGAACACCAACATCTAGACCCCCTATGAACACCAACATCTAGACCCTATGAACACCAACATCTAGACCCCTATGAACACCAACATCTAGACCCCTATGAACACCAACATCTAGACCCCTATGAACACCAACATCTAGACCCCTATGAACACCAACATCTTGGATGTGGTAATTTTGCATCTTTTTTTAGTGACTTTGTGTGTTTTTATTGTAAATTTTCATCCTTTGTGGTAGTGTTATGTGTGTTTGTTGTTATTTTGCATCTTTCTGTAGTGATTTTGCATTTTTTTGTTGAGACTTTTTATCTTTTTGTGGTGATTTTGCTCATCTTTGCAGTAATTTCTTCTCTCTTTGTGGTAATTTTGTGTTATTGTTGTGATGCGGCATCTTTTTGTTTTAGTTTTTGTGTCTTTATGTGGTAGTTTTGCTCTTTTAACTGGGACCAAAAAGTGGGAACATATAACCCTGGTCTTGGCAACGCTCCAATGGCTTCCTGTTCCCCTCAGGTTAGTTTTTATGGTTTTATTTCTTGTTATTATTGGCCCACCCCCATTATTTAGCAGAACTTATTCACGTCCACAAACTTGTTAAGGAGCTGAGATCGTCCGGTCAAGTGGAAACTGATCATTAAATAAAGTTCCTGTGCATAAAGACTCAGCTGATTCTGAGGAGGATTTCCACCTGATTTAACCCCTTTGACTCGTCTTGTTTCCTTTCTGAGTTTCTGTTTCGGCAGACCTGAGGACACATTCAGGATACTAACTCGGTCTTCTGTCTGCCAACTCTGCTGCTGCAGTCGAATAATTCATGGAGACGAAGCTGCAGACAGAACTGGGACGAAGCAGCAGCAGCTCCTGGAGGGAATCCTGGACCTTCATCCTCCTCATCGTCGTCTCACATCCCTCCCATCAGCCCTCTGTGATGCTGGTAATCCGACGTGAGCGTTCGCCTCTGGTGCCTCCATTACGGAGAATTAAAGGCTGTTTTATTTGTGCTGCTGCTGAGGGAGAATCCGATCCTCCAGAACCGAGCAGATAAAAGACGCGTCTGGTGGTTTTTTAATGCAGTTTTCTGCAGCAGGGTTTTGTCCTGCTGGAGGACAGGGAATCTTCTCTGAATATTTTATAACTATCGGCGAGCTTCAGCTCCACATCGACAGAAAACAGAGATCAATAAGAGAAACGGTGACGCGGTGAATCCTCACCGACCGAACGAACCCGCCAGGACTCACGTAATTAAAATGTAACCCGCAGAGACGACGGCATCGATTTAACCTGCATTTAGTCGCTTTAGCTGCTTTATTTACTGCGAGCAAAGTGACACAAACTGCTGGGCTCAGACTAGAAGGATGACATTTAACACTCTGAACCCCAAAACCTGCAGCGGATTGAAGGGCCTTTAAAATCACCAAAACTACACCATTTATCAGAGCCAGAGACGGCAAAAACAGAATAAATTACGAGATTTTCAACTTTCCGACGGTCCTTGAACTACTCATGAACAAATTAAGATATATTTGCTGTTTGTTTGATAAAGTGAGCATCTTACAGACATCGTTTTGCACTGTGAGTTAAAGTTAAACAATCATTTAATTAACCTTTTGAACCCCAAAGGTTTGAAATTCAAGTTATATTTTTAAATTGCACAACTTATTATATCTACAAACTGTAAAAACAGGAAAAAGCGATTAGGTTTTCAACTTTCCGACGGTCCTTGAACTACTCATGAACAAATTAAGATACCTTTGCTGTTTGTTTGATAAAGTGAGCACCTAAAAAACATCATTTTGCAACGTCAAAATTCACTTTTCTGACGTTTTATAACTTAAACAATCACTTAATTAACCCTCTATGCTTCAAAACTCAACATCAGGTTTTAAATTCAAGTTATATTTTTAAATTGCACAACTTATTATATCTACAAACAGTAAAAACAGGAGAAAGTGATTAGTGATTTTATCCCACTCCTACTCTTGTGATTATGGTCTACATCTCCTTTACAGGTGAAAACAAAGCGGTAAAAATGACTCGGCATTGATGGAAGATGATTAGTGACAGAGTCAGCTTAATAACATCCAATAGTAGGTCTTTTTCATTATTTAATCTTGTGTTGTTTCACTCCGTACAGCCCTAACTGTGAAATAAATCAACGCCAAACTCTTTAACGCCCATATCTGACATTTAAACCACCTCAAGCTTTAACCAGCTCCAGTTTTAATTAATCACCGACTGAATTCAACAAAAATGTACAAAGTGTTCTCGATGATGATCCACAGTGAGTTTAGTTTGTGTTTATATCAGCATAAGTTATGAAAATAAAGTCCCTGCTGGGTTCAGCTGCCAGCACAGATCCGTCAGCTGATCTCCGCCACGGTGCAGTTTATCCCAGCAAGTCTTAATTAACTCAAGAAGTCAGAAACACAAACCACAAAGCAGCAGCAGCAAAACAAAACGCAGGATCGTGTTTTTTTTCTTCTCAAACACAGAAGATGAAGGAGGAAGCGAGCGACCGTGGGCCGCCGTCAGTCCTCAGCGGTGAAGCGTTTCGTGTCGGAGGCTGTCAGACGGTTAACGAGCAGCTAATGATCCACAAAGACGAGATCAGGCTGTCAGAACACACAGACTCCCTCCTGCACCGATGCAAGCCTCACTTCCACCACACGAACGCAGGAAATAAGAAACGAAGCCACTCTAAAATCTGAAGTTTTGCTCTGTGATGAAGGTCAGAGACGTTAATTCTTCTTCTATGGTTCCGTCTTTTCTGTCTCGACGGCCGAGTGACAACCAGAGGAGGCTTGGTGATGTTGTCGGAGTGAAACTGAACTCTAATCCAAGAATTTGATCTCTTTATTTGACGTCTGCCTCAAAAATGTGGGGTTGAATCTCAGAATTAAAAATCTACTACAAAAACTCTGAATTTTACCTGAAAGTCAAGTTTAAATTTTAATCTGATTAAACTCTAAACAGAACTTTTTAATTTAAATTTCCCACTTTTACTCCTTGATTTTAATATAAAAATATTCTGTCCTGGAATTTACCAGAAATTATAATCTTATTTTCACCATTTTTACGCTAATTTCAGAATTCTGACATCCCACAATATATTTTTTTTATAATTTAAAAGCAAAATGTTTATTCCCATGGTCGATTTTTTTCTCAAAATTCAGAAACTTGAAATTCAAAAAAAAATTAATTTGGACTTTTTAAGAAATCTTTATTTAAAAAAAATAAATAGCAGAGTATTAGCTTAGCTTTAAAATTTTTATATGTAAAGGATAAAATGTGATTTTTGTCACAAAATTCAGTCAAAATTAATTTCAGAATTTAATGTAATTTTTTTCAATTAATCAAATTTTTGTAACTTTTATTTTTAAATTCCATTTCAAACGTCAAATTTCCCGACTTACTCTAAGAACTTCATCTCATCATCTACTTTAGTTTTAAATTCTGAAATTTATCTAAAAAAATCTATTTCTGACATTTATCTCACACTTTTTTTATTTATGTATTTTTTTGTTTTATTCTCATGATTTCATTTTATCCTAAAATTACATGAGATCAGCCGTACTGCCTTAAGGACGCCCGATCCCGTCAGATCTGGGAAGCTAAGCAGGGTTGGGCCTGGTCAGTACCTGGATGGGAGACCATGAGGGAAGCCTGGGTGGATGCAGTGTGAGAGTGAGTGGTTGGTGGTGGTCGGAGGGGCTGATGGAGCAGACTGGCCTCCGTCAGTCTACCCCAGGACAGCTGTGGCTACATACGTAGCTTAGCACCATGGAGTATGGAGTGAATGAATAATGCAATGTAAAGCGTCTCTGAGTGTCTAGAAAAGCGCTATATAAAACCAATGCATCATTATTATTATTATAAATAAATATGAGATATAAATTCAAATTTTTATCACAGTTATTCAAGTTCTAATATAAATGATTCATATTTACTTTCTTGGATGTGAGGCAGATTTAACTTGTACGTTATGTTCAGCTCAGCCTCTGACTGAACCCAGAGTCTCCAGTCTGACCTCATTTCCTCGTTTCTTTAATGTTTTTATGTTTCTCTTCGTCCATAAAACTTTCGTAGAAGTTGGAACACTCAGTCTTGTGGAAGCATTCGGGGAAATGTGAATTATTTCTGGCTGTAAATGTGACGGTGTGTGGCGCCTGTTCATGCTACATGTTTATCATAAACAAACATTAATCTTTGCATCAGTTCTTCAGACCGCAGACTAAGCTATTAATCTATAATTAGTGCTGTCTTTACACTGGCCTCGTATGCAGCTGTACAGACTCTAAAATTCATTTTGCATGCTGCGTGAACATCGTAGTAAATGTCAACTGGTTTACAGGAAGAGTTCTTTGGAAAATAAGTAGAATGTAATATTTGGACGAGGAGCTGGAGTCAGGGGACACCTTGGACAGGTCTCCAGTCTATCACAGGGCTACACATGGAGACAACCAAGCACACTCTCATTCACACCTATGGACAATTTAAAATCATCAATTAACCTCAGGATGTGTTTGGACTGTGGAGGGAAGCTGGAGAACCCGATGAGAACATACAAACTCCACACAGGAAGATCCCAGGCGTCCTAACCGGGACGCGAACCGGGGATCTTCTAGCTGTGAGGCGACGCTGCTAACCACCGATCCACTGTGCAGCCCCCAATTTCAACATATAACATTAATTTTTAAGCATGCTGGAATTCAGTTTCAGTCTAATAAACTCAGTCTCAATTATGAGACACAAACTCAAAACTTCATTGCAGTTATTCAAGTTGAAATCTGAATTAGTCAAACTTGGTTTCTGGGATGTTTGGCGCAGTGTGACACCATCTGAATCTGAATTTCGAGAACCAAGTCTAAATCGTCAAAAGGATCAAGTTCAATTCCATTTTTGCCCACGGGATCGCTCCCTTAGTTTTTGCTACGTGAGTCACAGAAGTGTGGATCTGTGTGTTTGAGACAAGAATGGCTCACTGCAGTTTCAAGGTGGAAACACTCGATACTCAAAATACTGGAGGTTGAGCTGCTTATTTTGCTCATCATGTGTCTTTCAGCATATAAAACACACCATGTTGACGTGTTAACAGGGTAAAAAGGCTGCAGATTGCTAGTAGAATAACGTTCCTGTTGAGCAGAACCAGGCGTTCTGCTAAGCTAAGCTAAGCTAAGCTAACCGGCCTTATACTGAGTGAACAGGTTTTATGTTAGCACCAGAGCCCTTTTCTTCTTCTCTGAACTTGACGCCTTGTCATCAACACAATCCTCCAGTTTCCCCCCTGAAATCTTAATTACCAGCTGCCTGGCAACCATCGCTGGGGCAACAGCAGCATCTGCAGCCCCCACACCGGGGCAACCGGACCACTCGAGTCCTCGGCGTGACGTTTCAGACCCCCCCTCAGGGTGGGCTTTGGCACCATGGTGGTGATCGTCACCAACCTCATCCATTATAATCACCATCAGCGTCAGCAGGAACAGCGGGTCCCTCTCAGCCAGCTGCACTCTGCGTCCTGACTCTCCACAGGGGCATTCTGGGAAAAAAATGAGTCACACTGTACGGATGCAGAGAGTTCTATGAATGGAGAAAATATGGTTCAAGACGCAAAGCTGTGCAGTCTCCAACACGCACACGGCCTGACTCATCGAGTGTGAAGTGTTTAAATATCACAGCTTCAACAGCTTCTTCAGCTCCGGTTAGCTCTCAAGACCACCGACGTTAACTCAGCTGCTCTGCTGTAGTACAGTTAGTTATCAGATATCAATTCAACCTCCACTGATAAAACCTTCGTACAAGTTGGAGCATCAAGTCACATTGAGGCATTCAGGCCAATGTGGATTAGTCCAGGCTATAAATAAATGTGATGTGTCTGGCGTCTGTTCATGCCACATATTCACCCGTTAATAAGCAAACACTAATCTTTGCATTCATCTTTTGCATCAGCAGCCTTCAGAATTCACTTTACACACAGTAATGGCTGTTAACTGGATTACAGGAATAATCAAACATCATTTCAGAGCGACTCCATTCAGTTTCAAGACACTGCTAAATTAAGAGGCACAAATTCAAACTTTTAATACAGTTAATTAAGTTAAAATATAAATTATTCAAATTCAGTTTCTCAGACGGGTGAATCTGAAACTGAATTTTCAAGAGCTGGATTTAAACTGTGTAAAGAGCGCCTGTGAAACTGAATTCAACCTCAAATGATCACATGCCTTTGTAAAAGCCGAGGAGAAGCGACACCAGCGCCTGAACCGACCCGGGGGGCTGCTCAGAACAGGACTGGCAGTTGAAGGTCGACCTATAGGGAGACAGCTCAGTTTCCCAGAAAGCATTGCAGTGTCTTCCGGGTATTGGAAACGTCAAGGCAAGTGGCCTTGCTGGAGTTGACTGCCCTATGGGAAGACCGGATGGAGGAGGCCTTCGAGAGCAAGAGGGGCAGGCGAATGTCGAAGCAAGGGATGGAGGACCCGGTGCAACCCAGTCGAGGTGGGGTGCAGAGGATTCGTCGCCCGGTCGCTCATCAGGGCCCTCAAGATGCTCGGGGTGAAGGGACTGTACGCCAGGAAGGCCATCAGGAACATCACGGACGCTACATCAAGATGGCTGTGGGTCAAGCGGGGGGATCCCTGGACCACACAAGCTACTACTGATCAACCCTGGCTGGGTCACCTGGGGGAGGGTGTGTGATGTTGTGAGACCCGAAACACCCAATGATCCAGGATACGACACTGAGGATGCGTCTGAGTTGCACCAGAGGCGTAAGTTAAGAACGTACCCGACCCGGGGGGCTGCTCAGAACAGGACTGGCAGTTGATGGTCGACCGATAGGGAGACAGCTCAGATTCCAAGAAAGCATTGTAGCGACCATGCTCAGGTCAGACGTCGTCCGGGTGTCGGAAACGTCAAAGCAAGTGGTCCTCTTGGAGTTGACTGCTCCCTGAGAAGACCGGATGGAGGAGGCCTTCGAGAGCAAGAAGGGCAGGCGAATGCCGAGGCAAGGGTCGGGGACCCGGTGCAACCCCGTCAAGGTGGGGTGCAGGGGATTCGTCGGCCGGTCACTCATCAGTGAAGGGACTGCACGTCAGGAAGGCCATCAGGAACATCATGGACGCTGCGTCAAGAAGGCTATGGGTCAAGTAGGGGGATCCCTGGACCACACAAGGTACTACTGATCAACCCTGGCTGGGTCGCCTGGGGAAGGGTGTGTGATGTTGTGAGACCCGAAACACCCAATGATCCAGGATACGACACTGAGGATGTGTCTGAGTTGCACCAGAGGCGTACGTTAAGAACTATTCAGTTTCAATCTACTCAATTCAGTTTCAAATTAAGAGACACAGATTCACACTTTGCAAATATGGATGATTCAAATTCAGTTTCTCTGATGTGAGGCGCATTGTGACCGAATCTGAATCTCAAAAACTGAATTTAAACTGTGCAAAGTGCATGTAGAAAGTTAAAATTTTTTTTTTTTTTTTTAAAGATTTATTTTTGGCCTTTTGTGCCTTTATTAGATAGGACAGTGGATAGAATCGGAAACGGGAGAGAGTAGGGAAGGACATGCGATAAGCGCCCGAGGTCGGAGTCGAACCCGGGACCACCGCTACGCCTCTGCACTTGGGTCACGCGACATAACCATTAGGCTATCAGGGTGGCCCAGAAAGTTAAAATTTGAGCAAGGGTCAAGTGCAATTTCCGAGCAGCTCAATTCAGTATCAAAATATTACATTCAGAAGTTTATGGAAGTGTCTCGGGGTCTTGTTCACGAGTGAGGGGAGGATGGAGCGTGAGGTTGACAGGCGGATCGGTGCAACGTGAAGAAGGAGCTAAGCCAGAAGGCGAGGCTCTGTATTTACCGGTCAATCTATGTTCCGACTCTCACCTATGGTCATGAGCTTTGGATCATGTCAGTTGAGGAGGCTTGGACATCTGTTCCTGATGCCTCCTGGACGCCTCCCTGGGGAGATGTTCCAGGCATGTCCCACCAGGAGGAGGCCTCGGGGTAGACCTAGGACACACTGGAGGGACTATGTCTCTGGGCTGGTCTGGGAACACCTCGGGGTCCCACCAGAAGAGCTGGAGGAGGTGTCTGGGGCGAGGGAAGTCTGGGCCTCTCTGCTTAGACTGCTGCCTCCGCAACCCGACCCCGGACAAGCAGAAGATGAAGGATGGATGGATGGACGTTCAATTTCAAGTGTACTGGAATTTTTATATCAATTATTCAAGTTGATACGCGCACACGGCTTGAATCATCAAGCATGGAGCATTTAATCATCACGGCTTCTTCGCTCTGATTAATTCTCAAGACCACCGACATGTTCCTGAGATAAGATCAAATCAGTTTGAAAGACAGTCGGCGAGGGAGCATCCAATCGATTATCAATAAGGAGGGACGGTCGAATGTTATCTCTTTATGCAGCAGAGACATTTGTTCCGCCTCGGGGCCGATCACCAGACAGGAAGCTGCTGCTGAGCTCACACTGGTCCAAACATCAACGAAAACAACCCAGCATGAGCCTCGCAGAGAGAAAACAGCTATTCTCCTGATGAGCTGCTCTGTGGCGGTAAAGCGAGGCTGCTGTGGAGAAGGAAAACGTTTCTGAGGAATCCGTTTGTTGCGCTCTGAGGACGACTTGAAGGCAACACGTGCACCGTTCGAATCCACAAAGAGGCCTTTTGATGAGATTCAAGGTCAGCAGCTGAAACTCTGAGTAGAGAAAGTCTCCGAGATGGACCAACGAGAATCACTTTGTCTTAATAAAGCTGCTCCGATGAAGTCGATGAGCAGTCGCTGTCTCCGAGGCTGTCACAAAAACACATCCGATTGTGCTGTTAACCCCCTAAATGCCAAAACATGCAGCAGGTTCATAAAAAATCCCCTCAATTACACCATTTATCAGAGGTACAAACTGTAAAAACAGAAGGAATCATCTTGATTTTGAATTTTTCGATTGTCCTTGCATGAAACGTGTTAGTAAGTGCAGTTGCATCCTAAAAATTAACCTAAAATAACTCAATTCAATTCAACTCAGTTTTATTTATATAGCGCATATTTACAACATAAGTCGTCACAAAGCGCTAAACATAGTAAGGAAGAACAGGAAACAGAAAACCCAATAATCCAAAGTTGCTTTTGGATTCCCTATGAGCAAGCAGTCAGCGACGGTGGAAAGGAACCAAAAACCCCCTATGGTAGGGAAGGGGAAAAAAAACCTCCGACAGAACCAGGCTCAGGGAGGGCGGACATCTGCCTCGACCGGTTGGGTTGGGAGCTTCGACCAGGAGTCATTATATGAAAATTCGGTGAATATTTGGCTGAACTACAGTGAGCAAGTATGGAAATAAATTAGAGACTGAGAGCAAAATATAACCAACTGACCAATAAAATCAATGCAGCACGGCTCAAAAGCAGGAAACAGAGCAGCAGGTTGTTGGAAGATACACTCAGCATGGTGAAACATACTGTATGTCCAGAGCTGATGAGCAGAGAAACAGCTCGTAAAATATGTACATCTGTATGAGGAGTCTCCATTTTTTCTAGCTTTTATTAGACATGGGCGCTCATTGACTTCAGGTCTCTTTAATTTCTGTTAAATAATCAAAGAAATTCAACCATTTCTTCCCTTTTTTTAATGGAAAAACGAATAAAAATTGGTCAACAGTGAATAAAAATGTGACAGGAGCACAAAATGCAGAGAAAATGAACTATTCCACTATTACTTTACATCAGTGGTTCTCAACTGTTGAGTCGGGACCCAAAAGTGGGTCGCGAAGCCATTTTTAGAGGGTCGCAGAAGCACATCCCTCTCCAAGAAAGTAGTGATGTAAAGTCTTTTACTTTAAAGGACGTGTTTGTTATGACACAGTTTGCTTTCAATAGCAGGATATTTAGTGGTGGTGACACCAGTAGCAGCCCATTATTAACCTCTAGACCTGTCTCTGCCAGCTTGTAGGAGAAATTTATGCTAAAATGAGCCAAAAATGAACAAAAATGTGTTCAGAATCTGTCAAAATGGGCCAAAATATGCCCAAAACTAGGCAAAAAGCGTCCCAAAATACCAAAATTAGCAAAAAAATAAGCCAAAATTTTCTTAAATTGTATCAAAATGCGTTGGACTACACCCAAAAAAAGTTTAATTCGTTTACAACAACAGCAAACTTCAACAATTTGGGTCGCGATTGATATTAATAGAGACATAGTGGGTCCTGAGGCTGGACCAGTTGAGAACCGCTGCTTTACATCATTTCTAGCCTTCATATTCTACTGTTTTTCAGCCGACTCATTGATCGTAGCGTAGTTTATGTCAGCTTCAGAGAAAAAACGCATTTCCAAATAGAGTTTTACATGAAGACGTGTGTTTACTGAGCTCAGAGCGGCGACAGAAGGCAAACAAAAGGCTGACCTGATGTCCCGTTCCCACTAAACAACATCCTAATCACCGCTCAGGCCGAGACATTCTGGTACTTTTCAAGCACATTAATGAGATTACAGCTAAATGATGACCTGAATGATAGTAATATGATATGAAATAACAGAAGTCACATGTCTCTGGTGACTTGCCAGCAGCTGAAGGGCGACTTTTATTACGAGGAGGAGGACAAATATTTTATTAGCGGCGTCCTGTAACATTAATCCAGTCTGAATGGGGCTGTTGTGAGTCACGTCTTCCTAAAATGTACATGAGGATGGACAACCGGAGGAGCCCAGGAGTCCTTATAAAGTCCCGTCTCATATCTAAAAGACTGGACAAACTTAGCTTTCACCAGCCACACGTGTTTTTATTCCGTTTACCCTCCTTAAATCTTGATTTGTGGGTTTCTGTGAGCATCACATGAGCAGAGCTGCGACCTGTGTTTCTGTGTCAACAAACGGTCGTAACCTCGGCCTCACTGGAAGTTTTCAAACCGCGGAAGTCGGGACCGGGATGCTTTTTTCATGGCGCGTGTGGTGCAGCAGGAACACGTCTGCAAAGCCTGAACCCGAGTTAATTTAGTCGTGAATGAGCCTGAGAGCGTCGGCCTGAATGCAGGGCTGTGTTCACCATTCCTCCGAGCTGAAAAAAGCTGTTTTGCATCAAAGTTTCGCTGCGACTTTCACTTCAGAAGTTGTTACGGCTCCAACAAATACATCAACAAACACGCTGTATTGGTTCTTAAGTGTGCCAGATCTAATTATGCGACATATTTTCGATCAGATTGACCCAAATCTCATTAATTTACTCGTGAAAACTGAGATCTTCAAAGGAGCATTTGGTCACAACATGAAAGGGGGACAGAAAATCGCTGATGCCGAGCCGCTGCCAGCTCTTTTAATAGAACCCTAACAAGCCTGCACGTCCTATATGATGCATTAGAGGCTGAATTATTCACACACGTGCTGATGATCGGTCGGTCACGCTGCCGACGACAACGAGCCTGTTTGGCTGTAATTAGCGGTGGGACTCGGGCTGGACTCTGCGGCTGAACGGGGAAAACCAGTGAAGCACATGACCTGCCAGCTCGATGGGAAATAGGTCGGCGTAAACCATCGACATCCACCTGGGAGGAGGGAATCGGTTGCCATAGTTACTTGATTTATGATCAAACTGCACAAGCATCGATCCCGGGTCACCTGCGAGGTCACCTGCGGACGATTTAAGGTGGGAAAAACCTGAAAAGAGAAGCGAAGGACACGAGAAGCTCCTGTTGCTCGACCGTGAGACGAACACATTGAGGGCAGCCACTGAGGGACGAGAAGCAGAAACAGAGGGAGGCTATTTCAGGCGCCGGATGACGCCTTTTACGACCTAAAAAGCGAAATTAGAAACGAGGGGGCCGATTTCGCCGACACCTTCGGCTCGGCGGCAAACTGTTGACGCCCCAACGAGGTCAGACAAGGAAGCCAACAAGTCCTCGGCATCAGTAACAGGTCAGAACGCGTCTCCCTTTGATCGCTAAAGCCACATCACAAGACCTCTCACGGACGCTTTAGGCCTTAATGAACTCATTTTTCTTTCCTCGCCGCGAAGGAAGGGAGGGGTGACCCAGAAGATCGCTATTAATGCAACACCGTTCCAGGTCTCTGCATATTCATAGATGAAAGTGCTGATGCAGAGAAGAAGATGAAGAAGAAGAGGAGGAGGAGGAGGAGGAGGAGGAGGAGAGTCTGGGAGGAATAGAGGGAGGGAATGAAAACAAACAAGAGGCAGAGGAGGCGGCTGAGGAAAAACAAGGAAACGTGGAGACTGTAAGAAGACGGGAGTGGCGACGGATGATTCGGGACTTGCTCCAAATATACACGAGAAAATAATCAAGAGTTACGACAACATCTAATGAAATCACGTTCAATCAACACTGAGTTAAAGGAAACAGCTTTTATCTGCAGTCAAAGGTGTTCGCTTATTTCATCAAGTCACATCAACCTCAGTGTAGTTTTAAACCAACTAACGCTGGAATGAGCTGAAAATACACACAGTGTTAGGTTGAAGCAGCACTGCTATGTCAACCCAACGCATTAAAATCATGTTTACAACTTGAAAGGTTTAACTAAATCAGTGAATTAGATTTTTAATTCTGTCATGGGACTAGGTGGCTCCTCAGGGTGCAGAGAAGTGAAGTCTTGAGAAACTCCAAACAGCACTGCGGCTATAGTTTCACATGGATCATTCTCTAGCGCCGATGCAGTGTAGAATGGTCTGCTGCATCTCATTAGCATCCTGCTATACTGGAAAAACTAACTCTGTTGAGTTTGTGTTTCTTTAATCGAATCACAGTTGTCCTGGGAGGAGCTAAGTACAGGATATTCACTTGAAATAGTGGCAAAGGAATTGTTTTGGTGGAAAATTTTCCCCAAGGAAGGTGAGAGCTGCTATTAAAATGGATAATACACTGAAAAAAACCAGCAGGGCTGCTTCGTCGCATGACCAGACCTTCAGCTAAACCTTAAATTGTAACCATGACGATTGCTGATTAGAGGTTGTTGTTACCATCACAGTCAATTCTGGCTTATCTAAACACATGAGCTGAGTCGGAGGTCATTAAGCATCACGTAAGTCTTTGTCATGGTGCCCCATTGCTAGCAAAGCTCCCACAATGCTCTCTGCCTGCCAACATGAACTGTAGTCTGAGTGACGCCTCCTCTGGTCTCTACATTAAATAGGTGGAACAACCAGGTACTACAGCTGATCTACAATACATTTACTGTCATGAATGTGGATTTACAATATAGATTTTCTCCATCTTTTGGAGCTCGTGGAGTCACACTACATCCTACCCTCGAATACTACATTTAGATGGTGTCCTACCGGAGCTTTACAACAAGGTTCCTGACCACCTACAAATACATCATCCATACAGTGAAGCACGGTGGTGGCACCATCATACTCAGTGGCAGGTACAAGGGGGTTTGAGTTTCCCGACCAAACCCCAGCCTCAGACCTCCCAGAACATCTGAATATGGAGGAAACTGCACAAATTCAAGTGTGTAAAGCTTCTGACATTAGAATTAACATTAAGGAACAGCCTGGATGTGGAAATGCAACTTTTTTAGTGTATTGCAGACTATGGATGGATGGATGGATGATGGATGGATGGATGGATGGATGGATGGATGGATGTTTAGATGATGGATGGATGGATGGATGGATGGATGGATGATGGATGGATGGATGGATGGATGGATGGATGGATGGATGGATGGATGTTTAGATGATGGATGGATGGATGTTTAGATGATGGATGGATGGATGGATGGATGGATGGATGGATGGATGATGGATGGATGGATGTTTAGATGATGGATGATGGATGGTTGGATGATGGATGGATGGATGGATGGATGGATGGATGGATGGATGGATGGATGGATGGATGGATGGATGGATGGATGATGGATGGATGGATGGATGGATGGATGTTTAGATGATGGATGGATGGATGTTTAGATGATGGATGGATGGATGGATGGATGGATGATGGATGGTTGGATGATGGATGGATGGATGGATGGATGGATGGATGGATGGATGGATGTATGGATGATGGATCGATGGATGGATGGATGATGGTACATGGATGGATGGATGATTGATGGATGGATGGATGATGGTACATGGATGGATGGATGTATGGATGGACGGATGGATGATGGATGGATGATGGATGGATTGATGATGGATAATGATGGTAGATGGATGGATGGATGGATGATTGATGGATGGATGGATGGATGGATGGATGGATGACGGTACATGGATGGATGGATGTATGGATGGACGGATGGATGATGGATGGATGATGGATGGATTGATGATGGATAATGATGGTAGATGGATGGATGGATGGATGGATGATGGATGGATGATGGATGGATGATGGATGGATGGATGATGGATGGATGGATGGATGGATGGATGGATGGATGGATGGATGGATGGATGGATGGATGGATAATGATGGTAGGTGGATGGATGGATGGATGATGGATGGATGGATGATGGATGGATGATGGATGATGGATGGATGATGGATGGATGGATGGATGATGGATGGATGGATGGATATTGTATTCATCCCTTAGTGTAAATTCAAGGAATCCAGTAGCTCACATATGTCACACTTAAAAAGAATAAGGAAACTAACGTGTAAAATAACGTACAAATCATGTTGGTATTTTACAATATAACATTAAAAAGTCTGTAAATACAGTAAAAACAATAGACATTGTTGACTTCAGCCAGAAATATCCAGATAAGACACCAGATATGAACTTTTAAATGTGTTTTCTAATTTCGCTGAGTCCTGTTTGCCTCCCTTCCCTTCCCTGCAGAAACTTCTATTCTACTGAAAAGAGTCTCTGGCGGTGATCAATAAGACACCAAAATCCCCAAAGTGCCTTTTAAGTAAAGAATCCTCTGAATCTTTTAAGGCAGGGGCAGATCATACCCTAAATCCTGCCTCAGCCCACTCATGCTCCCCCAGCTGTCCCAGCAGATGGTCCAACCCCCCAAAACACACACATGCTGCCTGGCTGCCAGTAAACACACCGACATACCGACGCTCAGCTCATTCATGCTGACAGATCAGGCCCAGGTGACGGGAGGAGAGAGCAGGATGAGGGGATGGAGTCGGGTTGAGGAGCGTGGAGGAGTCTGCTCCGCCGAGGGTGATGTGACATGACAGCCAACCAGACAGCTTGTCTTCGCCGTCCTCGCCGACAACGCGGAGCGGCTTTGAAGTCAGATTTTACCTTGTGCCGCTAACGCTGCCTTCGCTGACCCAGTTTTGTACAACTCGGTGTGTCACCACAAACACAGCAAACGCTCAGATCTGCTGTCTGAGCCGAAGTGATGAAGAGTCTGAGGCACTGAAAGCTTCCTCCTTAATTCACAACAAAGCAGGACGTCCTGGTCTGATCTCAAACATCAGCATCAGAGACGAGCTAATTATCTTTACCTGCACTGTAAAAATTTATAAAACCATAATTTTAAGAAATATTTACTGTTATTTTATTGATTTAGTTAAATTATTAATGATTATTATTATTATTATTAAGTATTAATTTACACATTGACTGTAAAAAAAAAAAAGGCCAAAGCTGTAAATAACATCTAAAACTCAGTATTTATATTAATGGTAATTAGTGTTTTTTTGTTGTTTTTTTTACAATGACTGTAAGTGCAGTTTCTTGCTAAATGTAAATTAGCTAAAAATAACATAAATGTAAAATATTTATGATTAAAGAAAAATTATGTATACTTAATACTGGAAAATAATTTTTTAAGAATTTATTAAAAATTTCATATTTATTTTACAGATTTTTGTGTTTTGTTAAATGACAGATAATACCCAGTAAAATAATAGTAATAATAATGATAAAAATACATATTGACAGTAAAAAAAAAACAGGCAAAAACCCTCAACAATGTCCACATCAGACCTCTGTATTTTAATAAATGGTAATTTGTTCTTTCAAAACATTTGGCCGTAAAATTACCCAATTTTTTACTGTATTTAAATTAGCAAAAATAATATCATTATTTACAGATATTTGGGGTTATTTAAAAGAAATTTATTTATATTAAAGATTTTAAAAACTGTTAATATTTTTACTGTTGCTTTACAAATTTCCTTGTTTTGTTAATTACAGATAATATCTAGTAAATCACAGAGAAAGTGATCATTTACATGCTACATGTACAAAAACAGACCAAAGCTGTAAATAATGTCCACATGCACAACTTCTTACTGTATTTAACTGAGCAAAAAATAACTTTAATTTATTAAAAACATTTATATTATTTAAAAGAAAAAATATACACATTAACAAGTGTAAAATATGTTTCCCTGTTTTGTTAAGTTACAGATGATAACTAATAAAATCACAGTAAAATATTAACTTACATGGTCACTGTAAAAAAAAAAAAACAGGCCAAGACTGTAAATAAAGCCCAAATTAAAAATCTGTATTTTTATAAATGGTATTTTACTTTTACAGTGTTTTCCCATCAAATTACTTTATTTAAATCTGCAAAAATATAAGTATTTTACAGATACTTGCCTTAATTTTCATCATTTCTTTTCAGTTTTTGTTTGTTTGCATGCGATTCAATTCAAAACGGCACTTTTTTTTATACAGCACCTGAACTTTAAAACAAAGTTCCCGACCACCTATGAGGTTTTTTACCAGACTGACTATTTGGACAGAGCTACAAGCGGTGAAGCACGGCGGCGGCAGCATCATATTTTTCCTCACTACTTCTTACTTCAGATGTTACAAACGTGGAAAACAACAGTATTGCACGGAGTTATTCTATATGCAGGAAAACAGTGATATGTAGAAGAAAATTATACCGTACAGAGGATTTTAAATGTACAAAATATTCATAATGCACTGGTTTAAATGCATTGATGTCGCACTGGTGTGACATAAGTTTTTTCCTACCTTTTAATTATTTTAACGTACTTGAATTAAGACGTCACTTTTCTGTTTATGGTTGCTTGTTTAAAAATGCTCTCTGTTATAGTATTATTATTATTATTGTTGTTGTTGTTGTTGTTGTTGTTGTTGCACAGCCTTGAGGAACAGCCACTTTGCATTCCACCACACAGACTGTACCAGCATGTGACCAATGAAGCTGTTGACTGTTGTTCGTCCCTGTGCAGCTGTATTTTGTAGTAACCCGGTCTCAGTGTGTGACTCTTGATCAGCAGATAGTCCACAATAAGTGACTCAGATCAGATCTGGGCCACAAGGACTGGATCAGGACAACAAACTGAAATGACGTTCGCGTGACTCCCAGCCTGGCATCTCATTTCCTGACAGAAGGAAACACTAGAGGAGTGTGTTGTCATCCTCCTCCTCCCCCCCTCCTCGCACATGCTCAGTCTGACTCGGTCCCATGAGCCCCCCCCCGGAGGTCGCGACCCTCCTCCATTCACCGCAGATGGTGGCACAATAACAGGCGGAGGGTCGGTCGAGTCTCCAGCGAGGCGCCGGCCGACCACAGCTGCTGCGGGGACGGAGGAGGTGATGGAGCCCCCCCCCCCCCCACCCCCGAAAAAGAAACCCCCGACCAAAAGTCTAAACCTCGTAAAACCCACAAAAGCCTCACCGGGGATCAGCGAGCCGAGCGCACGCCCACACCGGATCATAAAAGCAGGGACACACACGGTTTGCCGCCGTCTGCTCGACAACAAAACAACAACAACAACAACAACACGGCGATGGGAGTCAGCTGACGGCTCCGATAAGGTTTTATCTCCCTTTTATGATTCAACAAGATCCCATAAAAAACACCGAGGCGGCTCCAAACCATGAATGGAGCCTTTTCTTTGGCTCGTAATGAAATGAAGCTCCACAAAAATACAAATCATAGCCTCAAACACTGGACTGCTTGTCCAACGTACAGAACTCAGCTCTCTGAACTCTAGAAAATGCCTTACGTGCAGCGTAACAAAGCTATAATGCAATAAACCATCGAAAAGGAAAGACAAAAGATGAATTTCCTCACAAAAATTGACAAAAACTGTGATCAACATGCAAAATATTTAGCCAACAGGCCCCAGGTGTCACCAGAACTCTATAAAAGCGACCTCGACACACCATACTGTAGATATTTAACTGCTTTTACTACATTTTTAATTAGTTTCTCTACTTGTCTCTGTCTTTTCTGTGTACACTGCCTGCAGTTCAGCCGAGTGAAGCTGGCTGAGTGAATCGTGGTTGTGTAGTTTTTCCATATAATCTGCTGCAAAATGGTTTTATTTTGGTGAATTTTCCAAATGCAGCTTCTATAATAATGCTATTTTGATGATTTAGTATGATTTTTATTTTTATTTTGGCTTCGTTTTCCCGTAGATCTCCACGTCACGCGCGGTTTGTTGGAGGTAATTTGTAGAATTTTTCTGTTTTTGCATTTCCAGGCTCTGATAAACGGGGTATTTCTGGTAATTTTTTATTCATAAACAGCACATCTTCCAAACCTGCTGGTGGGTTAAACTGATTCCAGATCAAATTTAACTAATTAAACCAGTAAAACATAAATTAATGCATTTTAATAAAGGTTAGCGTTGGAGTTTGTGTTATTCCAAACCATTTGGCACCAAGATTTTTACTTATACTGCAAATGTACATTGTTTTCTCATATCAGTTATTGGCTCTTTGATTCCTAATAATCAATATTGACCCTGAAAAACAACATATCAGTCGATTCCTGCATTAGACTGCATTCATTTCTCTGGAACACATAAACAGCTGAGTGTATCTAACTAATATAACTGCAACTGCAATGTTTAGTTTGAATTATTGCACAAAATGAAATAAAAAAATAGCAAAAAATGTAAAAAAATCACCACTTTTCAGAGGCTGAAGTGACGTCTTTACGTGTAAAAATATTCAGCCAACTATCGTAACTGTAAATAAGGGCAGTTTTTTCTATAAGAGCTGCTCATAACTGATCATAAAGAGCAAAACGTAAAATAAAAATCACATTTCATAGGTAAAATGTTGAACGTTTACCCTGCAGAGATAGCAAATGTGCTCTTTTACAAAGTTTGACTGTGTAATAACACTGTTGTCTTGGGTTTAACTGTTATTTTAATAATAGTTTTACACATATTTGTTGTTATTTGAAAGGAAAATTACATATATTAGATTGAAAAATTGTATGTTTAGCTGTAATTTTACAGAATCTTCTAGTTTTGTTAAAAAGATAATAATTTACAATAAAATCACAGGAAAAAATAATTAATTTACATTTATTTATTGAATTTAAAAAACAAAACCGCATCAAAAATCTGTATTTTTACAATTTTTTAACAAATAATTTACTTTTATTTGCAACATTAAATCATAAAATTACATTTTTAAATTTTATTTATTTTGCCAAAAATATGATTATTTTACAGCTGTTGTTTAAAAGAATAATTATGTATATTAAAGATTAAAAATAGTAAATAATTTTTTAACTGATATTTTACAGATTATCTTTGTTTTGCTAAATTACACATAATAAAACAAAATAAATAAAGGTATTAATTTACATGTAAACCCTAAAAAAAAATAGGTTAAATAATGTCCATGTCAAATTTTTTGTTTTTATTCATGTTTTTTTACTCTTTTATAATTTTTAACTGTAGAATTAAACTCTGTTACCTTGTTTAAATGATAGAAAAATATAGTTGTTTACAGATATTTATCATTATTTGAATGAAAAATTATGTATATTAATAATTTCTGAGCATTTTTCCCCCCAGATTTTTCCAGTCTTGTTAAATTACTGATAATAACTATTAAAAGCACATAAATAAAGTAAAAGTCACTCACAGCTGATCATATAAAGTAAGAGATTAGATAAATATCATGTTTATTTTATGCAGACGGTGCTTTGAAATCCAGTTTTAACAAGTGAATCAGTTCCATCAGTCGTTTTCCTGCACATGTTAAACATTAAAACCCCCTCAGATGGATTCATAGTTTACAGAGACGTCATTAAACGAGAGCCTGGCAGGATTTCGGAGCTAATTCTGCCTCAGCGGTCAGAACTTACGACTGAACGCCCACATTTACGCTCTCAAACACCAAAACAGTCTGCTGGTGTGAAAAGTCTGGTGGAGACCGGCGTGGGAGGAAGTGAGTCGGGTCCGTAAACGGTGATGGATGTGATAAATGTCAGCGTGACCGACTCATTTCACGGCTACGACAGTGATGAATGCCAAAGGGGGGCGGTTCTGGGGACTCGGTCGGAGCTGGAGGTCCTGACCAGACGATCGCATCGGTTCATTTCTTCCCCTCTGCTTTAGAGGAGGGAGTGTTTTCCTCTGATTTAACCTGCCTCACATCAGCATCAGCAATGAGGACGTTTTGATTTGCCGGTTTGACCCTGATGAGGAGCAGCAACAGTCCAGAATAAATGACATCTAATGGAGAAAACAAACGTAACCCCTTCCAGGATTGATTTCTTAGGAGGGTCAAGTGTTCACGATGCTTTCATGCTTTTAGTCTTTAGAAGGAGCAAATATTGAGGTCGATCTTGATTAAAAGCAGTTTTCTGGAGATGCTCGATGCTCTCCAATCATTTCCCACCTAACTGCAAGGAAATAACATCTTATTGTGACGGCGTGACACAAAGCTTTTCCTGTTTACTGGCCGTAATAAGAAAACGACATTCAATTATATGTAAAATGTGACATATTTATAAGAACATTAATATAACATTTTCCGACAAAACTGCAAACTTTATTATATTTTGGGCCGATATATTTTTTAAAATCCTTTAAAATTGATCATATCTTCGTACATCTCTAGTTCTCAGGTGTCTGTTATTCTCGCCGTCAAAAAATACCGTAAAACATGTATTAAAAGCTCACTATTCATCCACTTTTAATACATGTTTTACGGTATCAAGAAATATTGTAAAACATGTATTAAAAGCTCACTATTCATCCACTTTTAATACATGTTTTACGGTATCAAGAAATATCGTAAAACATGTATTAAAAGCTCATTATTCATCTGCAGCAAACTTCTCTTTCACTCATTACATTATGTCTAATAGAAACATTACCAATAAGTTTAATTATATACCTTTACAAGTGTAAAATGATTCTCTAAAACGGACATAACAACATGTATTATAAGGTTTAACTCCCTAAACTCCAAAACCTGCTGCATGGGTTGCAAAATACGTCACCTCGTGGGGTTTTTAACTTTCCCACGGTCCTTGAACTAATCGCGCATGACAGGCAGTTCAGTCGCAAAAAATATAAAAAATTTAAGGTTAAGCTCCCTAAAATCACTTTATTCTGTGTTTCTAATTCAAAATTCATTTAAAATAGATTCTTGCATCATTTTCTGTCCAAAACAAACAAACAAAATGCTGTGCTGCTTGGATGAACTGCAGGCTGTGTTCACACAAAGCAACGTAGAACGCTGGAAGTCGCAGTGCTGCCAGTGAAGAAGTTCATCTGGAGACCCGCATTTGGTCTCACGTGTGCGTTACCGCTGCAGAAAGTAATATAAAAACTAGAAAAGCCCTCAGAGAGCTCATACCTCCTCCAAGCAGCTTCAGTCCACCCCCAACACAATCTCCCAGTTCACATATTTTGTATGGAACGTTACAGATACAAATGTAATTACAGACAGTTCAAATGTCCTACCAACAATGCGGCCTTCACCCCATCCGACCTAATGAACAGACGCAGCCTCTAGCGCGGCAGCTCCTAACAGCCTCCCAGCTTCTTAGACAACCAGAGACAAGAATGCCGGCCCAACCGTGCGTATGTCGCTCAGGAAGGAAAGAGAACTCCGTCACTGTCGCTGTCTGTCGCGTGGAGCCCCAAAATGTCATGTGGTCAGAGGGGGTTACCCCAAAAACAAGAGTGCCCTCTGGTGGCTTTTAGAGGAAACCGCACTTAATTGTCCACCTGGTTACACTTACATTAAAAAAATTCCTGGATCCATGTCATCATGTGATCCTTGTTCCATTTTACACATTTCATCCAAATCCATCCATTAGTTTTCGAGTTATTTTCCACATAAACAAGCAAACAAACAAACCGACGGCGGCCATCACATAACCTCCTTGGCGTCTAGTTAAACAGAGCAAACGAAGGGGGGAAGAAGCCTCAGGATGAAGCTACGGAGGGTTTGTTTCTGACTGACCGTGTGAAGTGGTCCACCAGTGCTCCCACCAGCTCTCCCACTCGGTCCTGGTTGGGGCTCAGCTCTCCTCTCTGCAGACACAGCAGGACGTCATCCTGGGAGGACGTATGCAGCGCCACCATCTGGTCGACCCCGGAGGTCACACTCACGCCTGTAAACTGTAGATAGAAGACATACCGTTAGTTTACAGATATTAACCATCATTTATATGAAAAAGTCAGTATATTAAGGACAGAAAGACAGTAGATCTTCTGTTAAACTGCTATTTTACAATGTTCTCCAGGTTTGTTAAAGTGCAGATTACATGTAGTAAAATCACAGAAATCAATATTAATTCACATGTTGACTGGAAAAAAAATCCAAAACTGTAAATAACATAAAATCTATATTTTCACAAATGGCAAATTTGTTCTTCTACAAACTTTGACTAAAAATTTCACGATTTTACAGTATTCAAATAAAATTAAAACTAAAAAATACCATTATTTTACAGATATTTTCCATTGTTTGAAAGGAAAATTATGTTTAGTAAATAATTTTTAAGGGTTATTTTACAGATTTTAATTGTTTTGTCAAATTTCAGACATCAGCAAAATCCCAGAAAAACATATTAATTTACATGTTAACTATTAAAAAAAACACAGCCTCAAAGGAGTTTATGCAACATTTAACCGTAAAATTAACCTATTTTTACTGTTTAAATGTTTAAATTTAAACACAGTAAAGTAGTTTAATTTTTACTCACATAGTTTAAATTTAATTTAAATGTATTATATTATTAAATACAATATATAACATTATATTTAATAATAATAATAATAAATATATATATATGTAATTTATAATATATAAATATATAATTATAACAAAAAGAAAAATAAATATAAATAATAATAATATATAAATATATAATAAAATAATAATAAAAATATTAAATAAAATACTTAAAAAAATAATAATCATATATATAATTAATATATACGTTAATATCAAATTTATTTATTTTTATTTACAAAGTTTAAATTTAATTTAAATTTCTTCAGCAAAAAATATAATGATTTTACAAATGTTTGTTTTTAAACAGTTGTTTCTCATATTTTCCTTGTTTTGTTAAATGACAGATATTAACTCATAAAAGCACAGAAAAAATACTAATTTACATGTTGACTGTAAAAACACACATAAAAGAAGACAAACTGTACAAAACATACAAAATGAACACATAAAAATCTACATTTTTTTTTATTTTCAAATCAGCAAAAAAATTATTTATTTACTTTTTTGAAAGGTAAATTATGTATATGTGGGATTTAAAAATTAGAAATAATTTCTTAACTGTTATTTTACAGGCCCTAAAATGACACTATTTTATTGTATATAAATTATATATAATTATTATTTGACAGATATTTGCTTTTCATATATTTGTTGTTTTTAATTAAATTTTTAGGGGATTTTTTAACAGTGTACTTTTAGTTAAAGATGCAATTTTTTTCCCTAGTCTTATTTTTTTTCATGTATTTATTTTTTAATTAATATTTTACTGTTTATTTTATGCATTTTTTTGACACTCTTGCTGCCAGATATTTTTGTTTTTTAAGGATTTTTTTTACAGTGTACTTTTAGTTAAAGACCTGAACCCTTCCTCCTCCAGGACCAGGATGGTGACATTCAGGGACACAGATTGCAGCCGTGGAAATTCATTTACATGAAAGTGTGGGGGATTATCACGTCGACGTATAATACCTGTGGGTCTGAACCAGGAGGCAGCGAATATCCTGGATCAGAAATCAGCTACGGAGGAGGATTAAGTCTGCTCGGGGTCTGAGAGGGACCCGGTTCACATGTGAAGGAGCAGCGAGGGGAAAGTCAGGAGCCGAGACCCAGATGGGAAAAGGAAAGGTCTACAGAGACGAGGAGGAGGTTCACGTACGACGGGGAGGAGACCAGGGAGTCCAGATGAGGAGGAAGCGAGGAGCAGCGGTGGTTTTGGGGGAGGGACTAAGCCTCTTACGGCCCCTCAGCAGGTTAATCCAGGAGGACGATGAGCTGGACGTCATTGTCAAGGCCGAACTCTGGAACAAACTGTCCCCCGGTGCTGCAGGAAAAACCCAACGGCTGATTCAGCAGCTTTAGTGCTTCCAAAAGCTGCGACCGACACACTCAGTGTTTACTGTTAATTCTAATTATTATTATTATTATTATTATTATTAGTCCTGTTCACGTCTGGACCTATAATCTAATTAATACAAGTCAGATATTTAATCTCTTTTTAATCCTCTGAACTCCGACTAGTTCATGGTCATTTTTTCACTCCTCTCTCGTTTTTCTCTGCAATGTAAAATCCTGCGTCTCCGTGGAAACAGAACAACAATGAATTACTAGTATTAATATTATTTATATAAAGGATTTTACAGGTTTTCCTATTTGTTAAATTACATTAAATATCTGGTAAATTCACAGAAAAAAATGAATAATTTACATCCTAAAATATTTGTATTTTTAATAAATGGTAATTTTTAAAACATTTTTAATGCACTCTAATATTTATTTTTACTGTATTTAAATCAAGAAATTTTTTATTTCAGATACATGTTCTGCTATTTGAAAGAAGAATTATTTTTATTTGTTATTATCCGTTATTTTTACTGATTGCTCTGTTTTGTTTAATTACAGATAACATCTAGAAAAATTGCAGAAAATAAATTTACATGTTGACTGTAAAAAAACAACAAACAAAAATGCAAATAATAACATTTAAGTGTAAAATGACATTATTTTATTAATTTTTTTAACCATATTTACATCAGCAAAAAACATCTAAATTTTATTATTTAATTTAATTTATTTAATTTATTTATTATCAGAGCATTACAATATTCCACCATTCTTTTTATACATTTTTTGGCACTTTTTCTGCCAGATTTTCACAGTTTTTCCTCATATTTTGGACAGAAAAGCGACGTAAAAGTCACATACTGATTGTTTGAATGTGTTTTTTGGCATTTCCTGGTCGTTCGTTGTGATTTCTGTCATTTTCCACAAACATTTCTGTGTCACAATCTGTCATTTCTTATTATTTTTTAGTTAGTTTCCATTAAAAATCCTATTTGTGTTTCAGAGAAACAGACAGACAGGATGTGGTGTAATCAGACGCTGCATTAGTGAACATCAGCTTTCTGCTAAAAGCCCGTAGTAAGTTAAGTAAAGAGCGGGAACACCTCCATGGGCCGTAATGAGTCGACACAGCTGGACGTCCAGCCGCGGCTTCGCAGAGCGAGTCGGAGGCAGCGAGCTCTCGACACGCCAGAGGGTTAAAAAGCATCATTATGCAGCGGCTAAAGATAGCTGCTGCCATTAAGCCCCGCTGCTCAGACGTGAGTCCTATCCAGGTCAGGAGCACAGAAAGCAGCGCCAAAGAAGCAGCGCCGGCCTCTCGGTCTGGTCCACGGGCGTCTGGAGGGTCGCCGAGGCCGAGGTCACGAACCGAAGCAGCCCGACGGTTGTTTGTCAGGCCGGAGCTCGACTTTTACACGTGATCAAAACAAAATAAAAGGAAGTCAGTGTCTGATAAAGTCACAACCGATGAACCAACATGCAGCTGGAAGTCAACCACTGGCTGATCTGGAGTCAGTTTGGTTGAATTTAGCAGCTGTTTGTTCTCGAAACCTTTAAAACCCATTATTTAAAACTGGTTCCTGAACATGATGCAGCTCGTTAGATGTCTCCTCTGGTTCATGTTGGTTTTTGTATCTTTGGGTTTGTTCCTTGTTTGTGTGACAAAGTGAGAAACTCAAAGACGTCTTTTTACACGAACCCCAAAAGGTCTGGCATAAGGGTTTGTTTTCTGGGTCAAGGAGTCTAATAATGTAAATAAAACAATCCTGGGACGATTATTTTGAGAGGCGCCTGGCTGCAGACTTCCACTGTGAGGACAGGAAATGCACGGGATGCATTACAAAATAAAATCACGTAGGCACTTCCAGTGGAATTAATTTTCACGCTAATGCATTAGCAATACAACGTCAAATCTACTAGACCATCATCTATAGTATATATGGTTTTAATTTATATATTAAACTTGTGATTATTTTGAGAATGAGCCCCATTGTGAGTTTTTATTCCTGCTAACAGAAAAATCCTTAAATGTTATTTTTAATGCTCAGTTACAGTCATAAGAATAGAACAAAGACGTACTACAGGTAATGAAGACAACACAATAATTACTAATATAATGACAAAGTCGGCAACCGGGGACATTAAATAACAAAAGTGTAACCGTTAGATTCCCCTAAAACTACTTCTATCCTGCTACAGAACCGTCAGAGCCAGTGGCAGATTTCAGAAAGTCTATCCGAGCTCAGGCTGCTGTCAGCGGGGAGCTGTGAGCGCTGACCGCCTGGTAGTAGCTGTCTAATTTATCTGATAAACTGACCACAGATTTGATGTTTATACAACCACTTTATTGCCTCAAATAATCTTAAAACTAATTGTTGTGTCACATCATAGTAGTACCACATACTGAGAAACAGCCACAACCACTCGTTAAATGGCTGCTTCTTCGTTTGGTTTAATTAGCGGTTAGCAAACCAACTTCACATGCGTCACCGCCACCTACCGGACTGGACGCTTTAAATGTACTTTCCTTTTTTTACCCGTTACTTCCTGTCCTGACAGTGGAGGTCTGCAGCCAGGTACTCTTGATTATTTCTGGGTGTGAATCCCAACATGGGGTGAAATGAGCTGCTTGGAGCAGGTCTGAGCTCTCTGAGGGCTTTTCTACTTATTAGTTATCGTCTGTCATTTAACAAACAGGGTAAATCCATGAAATAACGACAGCTTCATCTTTGAAGACGACACATGGAGTTGTGAAGTTTGCAGAAAACAAAGAGATGAAGCTGCTAAATTTAACCAGAATCAGGAAGTCATTTACTTTCAGCTGCATGTCGGATCTTCAGTTCTCTCCGCAGTGGAGTTTCAGGAAGTCTAGCCTCTTTAGCTTCATGTTAGCTTCATGGTTAGCTTCATGTTAGCTTCAGGGTTAGCTTCATGTTAGCTTCATGTTAGCTTCATGGTTAGCTTCATGTTAGCTTCATGGTTAGCTTCACGTTAGATTCCTGGTTAGCTTCATGGTTATCTTCATGTTAGCTTCAGGGTTAGCTTCATGTTAGCTTCATGGTTAGCTTCATGTTAGCTTCAACGTTAGCTTCATGTTAGCTTCATGTTAGCTTCATGGTTAGCTTCATGTTAGTTTCATGGTTAGCTTCATGGTTAGCTTCCTACTTCATGTTTAAAGACATGAAGCTGCTAACTTTAACCATAATCAGGAAGTCATTTACTTTCAGCTGCATGTCGGATCTTCAGTTCTCTCTGCAGTGGAGTTTCAGGAAGTCTAGCCTATTTAGCTTCATGTTAGCTTCATGGTTAGCTTCATGTTAGCTTCATGTTAGCTTCATGGTTAGCTTCTGGTTAGCTTCATGGTTAGCTTCATGTTAGCTTCATGGTTAGCTTCATGTTAGTTTCATGGTTAGCTTCATGGTTAGCTTCATGGTTAGCTTCATGGTTAGCTTCATGTTAGCTTCATGTTAGCTTCATAGTTAGCTTCATGGTTAGCTTCATGTTAGCTTCCTACTTCATGTTTACAGACTTGTTCATTTGACTTCTACTGGTCAGAGTCTAGAGGGTTCATCTCTTCCTGTCTACAGGTCCTGAACATCCTCCTTCATGTAGCGGCTCATCAGACCATGGAAGAGGATCCAGACCTCCGTGTTATTTTGAGGGAACTCGAGGCCTCAGATTAAATAAAGCAGCCCTGATCCACTTCCTCAGATGGCACCGTGACACGAGCCCCGTCCGGCGTTCAGACGACAGGAGGCCTGATCGCCGCCGTTAGAGAAGAACCTCCAGATCGGTAGTTTACCCGGCGACGGATGCAGCGACCCGTCAGACATGATGGAGGACGGACGAGGAGGAGGCGTTCAGGGCAGCCGGGACGAAGCACAAACACTCTGACCCACATTCAGTTTGTCTATTTCTGTCGCACTACGAGGACGAAACCTTCACAGCCCAGACTGACAGCGAACTTCATCCTCTAGTGTCCTGGTTCTGGTTCATGGTTCACTTCTAAACCGTTTAAAAAACTTAACTTCAGGGTTTGATCTTAAAGTCAGGTTTAGGTTAAGCTAAGTTTACTAGTCATTGTAGAATCTCTGAACCCAATTAAATCACATTTACCTGTTTGTGTCTTTCTCTGCTGTCACATTTAAAACAGTGAAGCATAAATCAGACTGTTTAAGGAGCAGAGACACAAGACAACATCACTACTCTCATTTTTATCTCCTTTTTCAGGTTAAATATGTCGTTATGTTATGTTGTTTAATTTTTTCTGAGTAACATCTGGCAAAAGAATTTACTTCTTGATTAATAAAGTTCTGTTTTATCTGATCCTAATAATAATATGTTAAAATGCATCATATTTACAGAAATGTACTAATTTAATCAGAGCTAGAAACTGTAGGAACAGAAAGAATCGTCAGATGTCGAACTTTCCAAGCTGTCCTTGAACGCATCGCGCATTGATTTGATTTGTAAATTAATATTTTATCTCTGTGATTTTATTCTGGATTATTTGTAATTTAGCAAAACAGGGAAAGTATATCAAATAACAGTTATGAATTATTTACCATTTTTCAGTTATTAATATACTTCATTTGTATTTTTAAATTTAACAGCAAAAGTCTTTAAAATGCAGATTTTGTGGAATTTAAATAAATTAAAATGATATAATTTTACACCCACACATTGTAAATAGACAAATTAATATTTATAAGAACACAGATTTTTAATGTGGACGTTATTTTAGACATTTATTTTTTATAATTTAGACCAATTTTTTTGCAGTTAAAATGTAGATAAATTTTCTTTTCTGTCAATTTACTCATTATTTTTAATTTACAACATCGAAAAAAAAATCTGTAAAATAACAGTTTTAAAATTATGTTTTTATAACCTTAATATGCAGAAATTTTCTTTAAAAAAAACCAGCAAATATCTAAAATAATTATATTTTTATCTGATTTAAATTCAGTAAAAAAGAAGGAGTTACTGTTTGAAAAAACACTCATTTCGCATGAGGGACAAATATTTATAGTTTAAAGTGTTTTATTACAATCAACATGTTAATAAATATTCTTCTTCCTGTGATTTTAATAGATATTATCTGTAATTTAACAAAACTGGGAAAATCTGTTAAATTAACTTTTATAAAAATACTGAATTTTGATGTTATATTTATGTTTTTGGTCAGATTTTTAATGATTAATATGTAAATTATTAACAAATTACTTCATTTATAAATGCTTTGTTCCTGTGATTTTACCAGTTATCATCTTTTATTTAACAAAACAGAAAGACTGTAAAATTTAAAACAGTTTATGAAATAATTTACCATTTTTAGTCCTGAATATGGATAATTTTTCTTTCAAATAACAGATAATATCTGTAAAATAAAGTTTTTTGCTGATTTTAATACAATAAAAAAACTTTGTAAAAGAACAAATTATAAAAATGCAGACTTTTGATGATATATATTAACATTTTTGACCTCCTTTTTACAGTTAATGTGTAAATTAATAAATCATTCATTAATTGATTAAATGTTTTTACAGTGATTTTGCTAGTTGTTATCTGTAATTTATTATAAAAAACTAAGAAAATCTATAAAAAGACAGTAAATTATTCATAAAATGAGAATTAAAAGCTGTTTAAATGTATTTTTTTTACAGTGTACAGTAGCTGTTAGCAGTTGAAGCTCATCTTTCACTGGGATTTGCTGCTGATGATTAAAACACATAACAAAGACGAACATGCAGGTTTGATTCCCTGCAGACGACGATGGAGCGGTGAGTCGTGGTGGATGTTTGAGCTGCCGTTCAGACCCTCGTCCCCCCATCAGTACTTACGGCGTCCAGAGGAAGCCTCTTCAGGACCTTGTACTGCTTCTTGGGCTCTAATTTGTAGACGTACTTGTCCGTGACCAGCAGGCCTCGGTCTGTGCTCTTGTTGAATCTGTTCACCTGAGAGAAACACCACACAAACACAGTGAGGCTTTGTTCGTTCTCCGTCTGTACAGCTTGTAGACGTTCTGGTTATGAAAACAAGCTGCTGGGAGGCAACACAGAATCAGACAGGAAGAAAAGCCTGTGGTGGGTCGACCAGAGCTGAAGGTTGTTTCATTTACTACATCTGAGCCCAACCACAGAGTTAACATGAAGAATCCACCCGCCTTGGAAGTTTTATCCTTCTGTTGCTTTCAAACTAGAATTAAGGTCAATTTAATTTGGATGTTTGGACGAAAATAAAAAGGAAAAGACTCTTTAATGTCAACCTTTACAAGCCTTCCAGGACCTGCTGCTGAGAAACATCCTCACATAATGATGCTGCCACCTCCGTGCTTCACGTCATGATGCTGCCACCACCATGCTTCACATCATGATGCTGCCACCACCGTGCTTCACATCATGTTGCTGCCACCATCATGCTTCACATCATGATGCTGCCACCACCGTGCTTCACATCATGATGCTGCCACCACCGTGCTTCACATCATGATGCTGCCACCACCATGCTTCACGTCATGATGCTGCCACCACCGTGCTTCACATCATGATGCTGCCACCACCGTGCTTCACATCATGATGCTGCCACCACCGTGCTTCACATCATGATGCTGCCACCACCGTGCTTCATCATGATGCTGCCACCACTGACATCATGATGCTGCCACCACCGTGCTTCACGTCATGATGCTGCCACCACCGTGCTTTACATCATGATGCTGCCACCACCGTGCTTCACGTCATGATGCTGCCACCACCGTGCTTCACATCATGATGCTGCCACCACCGTGCTTACATCATGATGCTGCCACCACCGTGCTTCACACCATGATGCTGCCACCACCGTGCTTCACCACGTCATGATGCTGCCACCACCGTGCTTCACATCATGATGCTGCCACCTCCACGCTTCATGATGCTGCCACCACCGTGCTTCACATCATGATGCTGCCACCACCGTGCTTCACGTCATGATGCTGCCACCACCGTGCTTCACATCATGATGCTGCCACCACCGTGCTTCACGTCATGATGCTGCCACCACCGTGCTTCACAGTGGGGATGCTCTGTTTGTGATGATTTAGTGTTTAGTCTCTGTCAAACATAGCGTCTAGTCTGATGGACAAAAAGCTCAGTTCTAGTCTCCTCAGACCAAAGAACCTTCTTCCAGGTGACTTCAGAGTCTCCTCATGTCTTCTGGTGACTCTAGTCCAGATTTAATCTGAGATTTTTCCAACAGAGTCTTCCTCTTTGTCTCCATGAAGCTTTGACTGGTGAAGAACAGACATCAGTTGTATGAACAGTCTCTAACATCTCAGCTGCTGAAGCTTCTAACTCCTTCAGAGGAGTCATAGGAGTCTTGGTGTCCTCCCTCACTAGTCTCCTTTTGAGGACGCCAAGACTCCTATGACTCCTCTGAAGGAGTTAGAAGCTTCAGCAGCTGAGATGTTAGAGACTGTTTGCAGAAATCTGTCGTCACTTTGACATGAAAGAGTCTTTTTTGTGAATTCTTGCCAAAAACGTGACATTAAATTGACCAGGATTCAGTATTGAAAAGCAATAAAAGGGAAAAACATCCAAGGAAGGTGAAAGCTCTCTTTTTTTGAGCACCGTAGAATCGTAAAGACCTGCAATCCAGCCTTTCTTTAATCCCTGATATCTAAAATATGACCGTTATTCTCCAGAGGGATGTGATAAGAACAAGTTCAGCATGAGGTAAAATAAGAAGCAGGGTTTCAGACTGAATTCATGGTTCTTGATTAATCCTGTGGTTGGATTTTTAGGGGGTTTAACTGTCGGAACATGAAGCGTTGAAAGACGAGCTGATACAACAGAGGCGCAGAGTGAGGGGGTGGAAACGAGCGGAAACATCAAGCGAGAAAAACATCCCAAAGCCAGAAGGGAAGAAACAAAAGAACGGGAAACTTCCTCGCGGCTACAAAACAGACATTCCCATCCCGCCGAGTTCTGCTCCCCCGTGCCGTACCTTCCTGCAGAAGCCCGAGAAGAGGACCTGCCCGAACTCGTCTTTGTTCTTCAGCTCCTTGGAAACTCGGATGAAGCCGGAGCTGGTCTGAGGACAGTCTCTGACCTGCACAGATGGAAGACAAGCATCATCAGAGCAGGAGGCCCGACGCCAGCAGCTACATAAAGCTCTGTGGTCCGTCTTTACAAGCCGTTACTGCTGAGACCGATGGTGCATCCATGCATTCAAACCCAGCAGGCAGCATAATCCCAAAAACACACCAGCATTAAACATTAACGTTAAACTCTTCAGCGCCAGTGAAGGAAAATCTCCAACGTCAGAGCAAAAGTTCAGATTCACAGCCCCTCATCACACATGGAGGTGATTCAGACTAACTTTAAACATTGAAACATGTTTTTAAAAATGCCTAAATGATAAAAACAAGTAATTAAATTCGACAAGCTGAATAAACTGCACTCAGATGTGATCAGATAATTAAAACAGACTGATTAAAACAAGCAGAGAAAGACAAAAGATGAGCAGCAAAAGGCAAAGTGACTGACTGTGCAACAATAAAAAGACATGATAAATAAAGTCTTAAATAATGAGGAGTAAAGAGACTGTGACTGTGTATGTGTGCAAAAAAATAAAAATAATGTGCAGATAAGTTTAATAAAAGCACAAGCAGTTTAGAGACTTTATAAAATAAAAGTTATTAATTAAAAGCAGCGGAAAAAAAACTGTTCTTAGCTTACTTATAGAAAAAGACTGAAAACTCCCTGAATTGTTGTCATGTGACTGTTAGTTGCAGCTGAGTCACTGATGGCTTCACTGTTGCACCAAGAAGTACAAAATTATTTGTATTTTACAGATTCTGGTTGCTGCAGACGTTTTATTTTTTGTGAATTTTTAATTGAAGCATGCAGAATAAAGTGATTTCGGTGAAGTGTTGAGGTTTTAAGCTGACAGATGAGCAGTTCAAAGACTGTCAGAAGTTTAAAATGCAACGTTTCTTTCTGGTTTGCTATTAAAGAACAAACCTTAAAAATGCAGTGGTGGGTTCTGGGGTTTGGTTTTTAGCCTGAATTCCCTGAATTTTTGTCATGTGACTGTTGGTCGCAGCTGAGTCACTGATGGCTTCACATTTATGCTGAGAACTGTAGAATTTTTTGTCTTTTACAGATTCTAGTTGCTGCAGATGTTTTATTTTTTGTGAATTTTTAATTGAAACATGCAGAATGAAGTGATTTTGATGAACTATTAAGGTTTCAGGCTCAGGTATGGATCATTTTGCAGACAGACGCGTCGTTCAAAGACTGTCAAAAGCTGAAAATCCAACGTTTCTTTCTGTTTTTACAGTTTCAGGCTCTAATAAATGGATATGATTATTTAATAAATAGTTTTACCCTTAAAAATAATAAAACAGGACTTAAAAATGCACTGGTGGGTTTTGGGGTTTAGAGACTAACTACCAGATGGATTACCATTACTTGTTTTTCTTTTTGATGCAGCAGAAAACTTGTTGTCATGTGACTGTTAGTCGCACCCGAGTCACTGATGGCTTCACATTTATGCTGAGAACTGTAGAATTTTTTGTTTTTAACAGAATCTGGCTGCTGCAGATGATTTATTTTTGGTGAAGTTTTAACTGATGCATGTAGAATAAAGTGACTTTGATGAAATGTCAACATTTTGAGCTTAGATGTGGATCATTTTCCTGCCAGATGAGCAGTTAAAAGACTGTCAAAACTTGAAAATCCAACACTTCTGTCCATTTTTACAGATTCTTGTTCTGGTAAATGATAGAATTTATGCAATTTTTTTAAAGATAATGAACCCTTTTAAAAATGCACTGGCTGGTTTGGGGGTCGGAGTGACTACCGGATGGATTGCCATTACGTTTTTTCTTTTTTGGTGCAGCAGAAAACTCCCTGAATTTTTGTCATGTGACTGTTGGTCGCAGCTGAGTCACTAATAGCTTCACGGTTGCACCAAGGAGCGCAGAATTATTTGTTTTTTACAGAATCTAATTACTGCAAATACTTTATTTTTGGCAAATTTTTTAACTGAGGCATTTAGAATAAAGCGAATTTGATGAAGTTTAATGATTTAAAGCTTAGATTTGGTTAAGTTCCCCGACTGAGCAGCAGATCACTGATGTCACAGAGAAAGTTAAAAATCCAATGTGTCTTTCTGGTTTTATAATTTCTTGTACTGATAAATGATTTATTTTTTTGCAATTTTTTAAAGATAGCAAACCTTTGAAAGTCCAAACGTGGGTTTTGGGGTTCAGAGTGAAAATATCTAATGGATTGCATTTACTTTTTATTCGGTGCAGCAGAAAACTCCCTGAATTTTTGTCACGTGACCGTCGACTGCAGCTGAGTCACTGATAGCTTCTCAGTTGCCTCGGGGAATGCAGAATTTTTTGTTTTTCACAGAATCTGGCTGCTATAAATTGTTTATTTTAAGTGAATTTTAGATTGCAGCATGTCAAGTAAAGTGTTCTGAAGAAACGTCAAGATTTTGGGCTTAGATTTGGAAGATTAAAGAGTAGTTCAAGGACCATCAGAAAGCAGAAAATACAGCATTTCTTTCTGCTTCCACATCAATAATGGTGGAAATTGAGGATTTTTTAAAAAAGCTAACAGGCCTTTCAAGCCCGTTGTCTGGTTTTTGGAGTTCAGAGGCTAGAATTTAACTTGTAAACACCATTATTTAAGATTCAAGTCATAATCACAACTTGGAAACGCCTTGTCGAGTCAAATGTCTTATATTTTGAATTTAGAGCGCTTTGACTTTAAATCTGCTGGAGCTGTTTGACGACATGAAACACTCACAAGTTGTAAACATGGCATCATGTGACGGGATGAGGGCATGAATCTGCTAGAAGAATGAATGAACTGTCTAATAATGACACGAGGCTTTAATGTGAACAAATGCATGTAAAAAAAAAACACATCTGTAGGTTAAGAAACCAGCAGGGCGGTGATTATCTGCTCATCAAACCTCAAATCAGTCCCTGCACGGCGGCTAAATGTGATAAACCCCCTTCAGCTCTCAGATCTCGGACCACTGCAGCCACCGTTCCTCCTCTGCTCGTCTCTGCAGGTCATCGTGGAGTTAAACGGATCACATGCAGCCCCTGAAGGCGGCCGGCGAGTCACGGGCCGCCTGACCGACCGGCGACTCGGGACTCGGACTCACGCTGCCCGAGGGCGACTTTAAAGCCTGAAAACAGCCCTCGGATTATGTGGTGAGTGAGGCGGCCGTGGGGCTCGTTAAAGACGCCTGTGTTCATGTGTTGACTGCTGGAGGGGCGTCACATGGACCACATACGTTCACCGCCTCCTAAACCCTGCTGCTCCCTGACATCAACATAGTGGAGACGACTGCTCGGAAAACACCTCCAGCATCAGTCAGAGGAGATAAAAACTAACAAAAAAACACCCGAACAGTCATAAAAAGTACAAAATTAAACTCCAAAGTGCTTTTAAACGGCCTTGTTTTTGCATAAATGTACATTTTTAAGAGATTTTAACAGTTTTTGAGTCCAACTTTAACAAACAAAGTTACTGATATCGATGAAGAACATTGACCTGAAAGCTTCAATATAGAAATAAATTATGGTTTAAATCGACCTAACATGTTTAAATATTACGGTAATCAGTCCCTCCAGGAATTCGCGATGTTTCAGTCACAACAATTAATCCAACCAATCTCTGTGAATTTTAAGACCCTAGAATATTTACATATTATTTTAAATTATTAAGGTTGATATTAAACTGCTAAGTGGCTGCACACATGTTTTTATTTAAAATATGAGTGTTGATGAGGTAAAATCAGCTGTTCTGTGCTTCATGATGATCATTTATCTCTTTATTTTGAAGTTTTATCGACTAAACTGTTGATTGTTTAACCAATAATTAATATTCTGATCGGCTAATAATGGAAATAATCATCAGTGCAGCTTCAGAATAAATAAAGTCAAACTAAACCTCAGATCAACACCTTCATGACCGTTCTAACATGTATATATATTGATTATCAGCTGACAGTATTGATCCAGGCCTTGTTCTCCTTACGTTGCCCAGGTAGTCCCTCTCCCAGGCCCTGCCGACCCCCCAGTCCTTCCTCTCTCCGCTCAGAGCCGTCAGAGCCGAGACCTTGGCCCGGACCTCCAGCATGTCGGACGGGGGGATGTTCTTGACGACCTGCCGGGCCCACCACCTGAAGCACCAACCACAGGAAGAGAAAGAAGACTTTTACTTTGAAGGTGCACAGAGAGAAAAGTGCAGCAGGAGGAATATATTAGAGGGATATATTAGAGGGATATATTAGAGGAATATATGAGGATATATATGGATATATTAGGGGGATATAGGAATCATATAAATAGTTTAAAATAATCAAATAAAATCATATTATTCTGATATTCAAAACAGATCTTTGAAAATGAGAATAATGTAGAATAATAGAAAATAATAACAATTTTAATCCTACATTCAAAATTGATTTCTGAATAAAGGAATAATATAAAATAAAATTAACATATTCTTATATTCAAAACGGATTACTGAATATTAGAATAATAAAAATTATATAAAATAATTTTTTAAATAATATTTTAATCCAACATACAAAACTGATTTCTGAATAATCTAAAAATATTTTTTTTAAAATATTATTAATTCAAAACTGATGTCTGAATGAAAGAATAACATAAGATAATACAAAAACAATTTTATTATTATTTTCAAAACAGATTTTTGATATAAGTATGACATAAAATAATATAAAATTACTTTTAAAAATTATATTATATTATATTATATTACATTATATTATATCATATTATTTTATATTATATTATATCATATTATACTATATTATTTTATATTTATTATAATTTCTTTATTTAAACTGATTTATGAATATAGGAATCAAATAATAATTTCAAATAATATCAATTTTAATCCTATATTCAAAGCTGATCTCTGAATATTAGAATAACATAATATAATATAAAATAATTTAAAAAAATAATATTTTTATCTAATATACAAACCAATTTGAATATAAAGATAACATAGAATAATTTAAAATATTTTTTAAAAAAACATTAGGAATTCAAACTGATTTCTGAGTAAAATAATAACATAAAGTAATATAAAATCATTTTTTAAAATAAATTTATTCCTACATTATATTACATTAAATTATATTATATTATATTATATTATATTATATTATATCATATTATATTATCATTTCTACATTTAAACTGATTTCTGAATAAAATAATAACATAAAATAATATAAAATCATTTTTTAAAATAAATTTATTCCTACATTATATTACATTAAATTATATTATATTATATTATATTATATTATATTATATTATATTATATTATATTATATTATATTATCATTTCTACATTAAACTGATTTTTGAATATAGGATTAATGTTAAATAATATTAAATAATAAAACCATGTTACTCCTATTCTCTGTCTGTGTATTAAACATGTCTACACGCTACACGTATGTTCCGAGCTCCCTGCGTCCACTGAGGCTCTGACCTGCGATGCAGCATCACTGTGATGTTGTGAAACTGGGACAGAGCTGCAGGCGGCGTCGGCCACTCCACGCTCCTCCCGTAGTCGGCCATCGTCCTGACGCTGGCGAAGCGACGCTCCACCTCCCAGAAGTGGGCCTTGACCTTGTAGCGCTTGTAGCAGCCCATGATGGTGTAGATGGCCCTCATCCTCCGACACCTGGTCCGAGCCAGAGCCCCCCGCCACACCTGAGGTCAGACAGGAAGTGATGAAGACATGAGGAGGACGCTTCACAGGCAAACTTCTGCTCCAGTTAGAGTCCAGACTTCACTGCAGGCCTCAAAGTAGGTCAGGGAGAGGAGAGGCGAAGGCTGTTCCACTGAGCGGGAGACTAATTGACTTTAATGTGAAGGAGCTCTGGATCATTAATTATCCCAATTATCGTTACAGGAAATTAGGATTCAAGCTGGCAGACGAGCTTCAGTCCAACACGACCAGGAGCCACATATTCATGAGATTTCTGCTCTGGAAACGGGTGGAAATGATACAGTGGTGATTAACTGCAGCACAAGATCTGATCAGGATGTTAAATTAGGCGTCAGATGGTACGTCCCCTTCAAAATAAAAGCACTGATCGCCAAACAGCCACAGATATCAGAGATTCAGGTTCATCTATGGTCTAATATTAATGACAGCAGGATAACAGTAGATATGAAGCTGTGTTTTCTCATTAATTATGCCTCAAAGTAGGTGTCAAATCAATGCATCCTCTTCAAAATAAAAGTCCTGAGCTCCAAACAGGCACAGAGTTTAAAGATTCAGCTTGAAACTCATCCGTGGCTTCATGCTGATCATGATGACAGCAGGATAACAGTAAATATGAAGCTGATTTTCTCATTAATTATGTCTCAGATTGGGTTTTAAATCTGTACATCCTCTTCAAAATAAAAGCACTTATCTCCAAACAGCCACAGAGATCAGAGATTCAGGTTCATCTATGGTCTAATATTAATGACAGCAGGATAACAGTAAATATGAAGCTGCTTTTCTCATTAATTATGCCTCAAAGAAGGTGTCAAATCAATGCATCCTCTTCAAAATAAAAGCCCTGATCTCTAAACAGCCACAGAGTTTAAAGGTTCAGCTTTAAACTCATCCGTGGCTTCATGCTGATCATGATGACAATGAATATGAGGCTGATTTTATTATTAATCATGTCTCAAATTGGGTTTTAAATTAGTACGTCTTCTTCAAAATAAAAGCACTGATCTTCAAACAGCCACAGAGATCAGAGACTCGGGTTCGTCTATGGTTTAATATTAAAGACAGCAAGATAACAGTAAATATGAAGCTGCTTTTCTCATTAATTAAGCCTCAAAGAAGGTGTCAAATCAATACATCCTTTTCAAAATAAAAGTCCTGATCTCCAAACAGCCACAGAGTTTAAAGGTTCAGCTTTAAACTCGTCCGTAGTTTCATGCTGATCATGATGACAGCAGGATAACAGTAAATATGAAGCTGATTTAATCATTATTTATGCCTCAAATTGGGTTTTAAATTAGTACATCCTCTTCAAAATAAAAGCTCTGATATCCAAACAGCCACAGAGATCAGAGATTCAGGTTCTCAGATCAGCTTCGTCTGTGGTTTAATATTAAAGACAGCAGGATAACAGTAAATATAAAGCTGCTTTTCTTATTAATTATGTCTCAAATTGGGTTTTAAATCAGTACACCTTCTTCAAAATAAAAGCACTAATATCCAAGCAGCCACAGAGATCAGATATTAATCATCAGAGTAACGGTAAATATGGATCTGTGCTTTTATTTCCTGACCTTCTGCAGGAACAGCACCAGGATGGGGATGAGGGCGGCTCTCTCCTGCTCCAGACTGAACAGGGACCTCGGCGTTCGTACGAACAGCTTGGTGTGTCCGTACGCCACGTCGTCCTGGAAACCGTGCTGGGTGACGATGGCCTCCACGGCGTCCCTGTCGGAGGCCATCAGGTGGTTCGGCCAGGTGTACTCGCAGGTCATCTTATACCTGAGCAACAAGCAACAACACGATGAGGGAATATAAGCAACATCCTTGCTTATATTCCCTCCTTCAAAATGGAGGGAATATAATGTAATCTTCGACATCCTTGTAGTCCTCCTTCAAAATGTGCTTTTTAACTGTATTAAGTCAATTTACCTTTATTTTTACCTTTAAATACAAAAAATGAACTTTGTACTTTCTGTTCTCTGGATGTTCTCTGCTGTTAAATGTAACCTAACTTCTGCTTCAGCAAATAAATGACTGAGCTGCTGAAGAGACACTAAGAAGAGTCTAAACATCACAGAGCATCCCTTCACAGCGTACTGGTCCTCTCACCGCTGCAGGAAGCGAGCGTACGGCTGCCTGTAGGCGAACCCGGCCCTGCGAACCATCACGTTCTCCAGCAGGCCCAGGTAGGCCACCTGGTGCTGGCAGCGGGCGTCGTCGAACAGCACCGGGGACTTCATCTCGTTGGGTTTGATGCAGCGAACGTAGTAGGGCTCCTGAAAGACACAGCGAGGTCACGTCTTCTTCCAATAAAGCCTGTTTTTATTTGCTGTTAAATGTTTTATCAGACCAGGATTAGCTGGTCTACACACACCGTCACATAAAAAACGACAGATATAAGCTACGGCACAACAAAAGGTACAATAACATGAATATAAGACGTGTTGTTTCCTTGTGTTTTCTCCAAATCAAGACCCTCATTGCACTTCATTGTCCTTTACCTGCACCCAGAGAGCAGCTTGTACACCTGGAATATCCAGGCTTCAAATCAGGATATCGCCTTTTCTTCATGCCTGATTTAAAAATTTGCCAAAATTTAACCGTTAGTTCGAACCAGAATCTGTAAAAAACAAAAAATTCTGTGCTCTTTGGGGAAACTGTGATGGTATTAAGGATGTAAGTGTGACCAACAGTTACATTATTAAAATTCAGGGACTAAGTAGTATGTTTTATTGCGTGCATACGGCATGAAACTGATTAGGCTGCTGTTTATTCCTATTTATTACCTGCACATTTATATTTATATTGTCATTTACAGTCATTATGTTTATAAATTTAGTGTGTGACATACATGTAAACCCATATAAAGCACTTTACTGCTTCTTTTGCATTTCTGGTTGTGTGTTTGTTTTGGACTCTGTGTAGCGATGATAAAGTTTAATCTGATCTAAGACAGTTTGTTCTTCCTGAGAGCAGCTGCAGTTTGTACTTAAAGCAAAAAGAAAGCAGCCCGAATGTCTGAATGACTGAGGCAGTATTTTTCATGTCACTCTTGTTTTATCACCTGCACAAACTTGCATTCTCGTTTTTCTCGCCGCTGCGTTCGTCGCTGTGCGAGTAAATAAACTGAGCTCGGCCTGCAAACCGTCGCCGAGCCACAGCCGAGCCGCTAAACTAGCAAACTGGGTTCAGTGACCTTAATCAGAGCATTTCAACAGCTGAGCCTCACGACGGCATCCAGCACAGGGACTTATTAACAGCACAGTGAACCCACATTAACACCGAGGAGACGAGGAGGCCTCCAGCGATGAGAAGTGACTGAGCTCCTGAACCTCGACAGGTTTCTCTGAGGACACGACGTCCTGACGAAGAGCAGCTCTGTTCTCAGCGTCGGAAACTCTCTGTCCACGAAAGATGAACAAGATGAACAAGGTGGAACAAAGTGAGCAGCTCCAGACATCCATCAGGTCAATGATGCATCTGCTGAGGACGTCCTGATCAAGTTCTGTAGCCCCCAACCCAATCCAGGTCATTCAATATTTAATATCTGATACCATTGTCCCAGATAAGGTGTTAAAATCAGCAGTGTTAGAGGGTAAATGTAGTGTTACTGATCCCCTTGGGGAAACTCCTTCTCTGCGTTTGACTCATCCTATTCACAGTTAACCTGAACTATACCTACTAGGAGCGGTGGGCTGCCGCGGTGCAGCACCCGGGGAGCAGTCAGGGGTTGGGGGCCTTGCTTAGGGGCCCAACAGTGGCTGCAGGGGGGATTCGATCCTCTGACCTTCTGATCAGCAGCCAGGGGCTTAACCTGTTGTGCCACCACTGCCCCCGATTGCAAAGGGTCATGAGCCGGACTCGAACCCACGACCACTGCTGGCGACCTGCGCTCACATAGTAACAACCGACCTCAGTGAGCTACATTATATTACCAAAAGTATTTGCTCACCTGCCTTGACTCACATATGAACTTAAGTCCATCCGATTCCTAACCATTAGGGTTCAATATGATGTCGGTCCACCTTTTGCAGCTATTACAGCTTCAACTCTTCTGGGAAGGCTGTCCACAAGGTTGAGGAGTGTGTTCATGGGAATATTTGACCATCTTCCAGAAGCGCATTGGTGAGGTCACACACTGATGTTGGACCAGAAGGCCTGGCTCTCAGTCTCCGCTCTAATTCATCCCAAAGGTGTTCTATCGGGTTGAGGTCAGGACTCTGTGCAGGCCAGTCAGGTTCCTCCACACCAGACTCTGTCATCCATGTCTTTATTGACCTTGCTTTGTGCACTGGTGCACAGTCATGTTGGAAGAGGAAGGGGCTCCAAACTGTTCCCACAAGGTCGGGAGCATAGAATTGTCCAAAATGTTTCGGTATCCTGAAGCATTCAAAGTTCCTTTCACTGGAACTAAGGGGCCAAGCCCGACTCCTGAAAAACAACCCCACACCATAATTCCTCCTCCACCAAATTTCACACTTGGCACAATGCAGTCCCAAATGTACCGTTGTCCTGGTAACCTCCAAACCCAGACTGGTCCATCAGATTACCAGATGGAAAAGTGTGATTCATCACTCCAGAGAACACGTCTCCACTGCTCTATAGTCCAGTGGCGGCGTGCTTTACACCACTGCATCCGGCGCTTCGCATTGCACTTGGTGATGTACGGCTTGGATGCAGCCGCTCTGCCATGGAAACCCATTAATGAAGCTCTCTGCTTACTGTACTTGGGCTAATCTGAAGGCCACATGAAGTTTGGAGCTCTGCAGCAATTGACTGTGCAGGAAGTCGGCGACCTCTTTGCACTATGTGCCTCAGCATCTCCATCAGTTTACGTGGCCGAACACTTGGTGGCCGAGTTGCTGTTGTTCCCAAACTCTTCCATTTTCTCATAATAAAGCTGACAGTTGACTGTGGAATATTTAGGAACGAGGAAATTTCACCACTGGATTTGTTCCTATGACAGTTCCACGCTGGAATTCACTGAGCTCCTGAGAGCGACACATTCTTTACAAATGTTTGTCAAACAGTTTGCATGCTTAGGGGCTTGATTTTATACACCTGTGGCCAGGCCAAGTGATTAGGACACCTGACTCTGATCATTTGGATGGATGAGCAAATACTTTTGGTAATATAGTGTATATGGTGGTTTACAGCATGGGATGATGTCCTGTATCCCACTGGAATATGTAACAGAGCCTTTATGGCCCAAATGATCTGTGCGTTAATTAAAACAACAACATCAGGACAAACGTCACCCTGTATTTAATTTGTATTATTAATAATTGACTGATAAAGGTGGTAATTATTTTAAAAATGATTTAAAACCAGCATCCTGTCACAAGTTGTGCTCTCCCTTTGCGCCACCTGTCTGATCAGGTAAATAAACGCCTTGATCTGCACTGATTCTGATCTCTGAGACTGAATCAGGACATCCATGATCACGTGTGTCTCCGGCTTTAACTCATCTCAGCTGTGATTTAAGGGAAGAGTCCACTCGCGAGGCCACAGGTGCTTCAGAGCAGCTGCCGAAGAAAGGAAATGTTCCGTCTGGGGAGTTTCCTTCATTTTACCTCTGACACAGCCTCCTGACAGCAGGACATCCCAGAATAACAGCAGAAATGTCAGACTTCAGTCAGAGAGATGAGGCCGGCAGAGGTGAGCGGCACATCCTGACACCGTAAAGAGCACAGCGCTGCCTCCATGTTAATGCTGGACGCTTCCTCTCGGTTTGTCATGCGGCGCGATGAAGCGACGTCCCAGAAGAGACGCTGCTCAGACACATCGGCAGCCTGAGAATAGTCGGTGACTCATGCAGCTTTGCAGGGACCAGAACGGCCTATATGCTGCTGCACAGCGTCTCCAGGTCGGTGACAGCAGAGTAAACCACAGCGATGAACGACGCTGAGACTGAACTGTCACACAGAAATAAAAGCGAAAAGGTCGAACTCCCATATTCTGCTCTTCAAAGTCCAAACACAGCAGATACACTAAAGGGTCGAACAATCAGGTGGTGTAAAATCGAAATCTGAAACAATGCAATGAGCAGGACGTCAAAAAGTCTGTCTCAGGGTTTAAACTGTTTTCTAGATCACTGCCATCCTCAGGTGTTACTGCTTCATCACATGTTTTTAACCAAAACAGAAAATCCTAAGTCAAATCACAACGTTTGTCAGAAAAAATCCTTCAGCCTGCTATATACTCCTTCAAAACTGACTAAATGTTGGCCTACACAGGATTTTAATGTCTGTTTTACCAAATAAAAAGGATTTTTCAGGATTGAAATGTACCATATTTGTGAAAACAGCATGTGTTAGAACAGCAAAACAGCCCAAAGACACAGAATTTCCCTTTCTAAAGATTATTTGAATACCATTTGCTGGGTTTCATGTATATTCTACTTTTTTGGGGGGTGAAATGTCTAAAATATTTAGCTTATAAGTAGTTAAAGTAATGGCTTTACAACCTTTTGTGCAGTGTGTCTAGACAAGCCTTCCTACATGAAAATATTTCACCAACAGGATTTTACAGGGGCACCGTCCCTGCATCCTGGGCTTAGCACCACTCAGGACTACTGTGATTGGTTTAAAGAAATACAAACAATCCACAGTGTTTATTCTCCTATAGCAGGATGATAATAAGGTGCAGCAGACCTTTTCTACAGAAAGCATGTTTACTTACATCTGGAGAATATGGAGTCTGGGGCATCTCGGTAGCATCACAATACTTTATTACCTCCGCCGGCATGTTTTTGCCAGCGTTGGTTTTTGTCGGCGCCCGGCGGCGGTGCGCAGGACTATTCCAATATCAAAATTATTATCCGAAAACCACCACAACGAATGGATATTCTGATATTGGTATATTCATTACCAGCCCTAATATTACGTCTGTAAAGCAGCAAAGCTACCATACTGTTGGTTAGCTAACTTAGCCACTCTAGGCTACTTGGAACTACACCGTACTTGGCTTTAAGGTTGCCTTATTATTACCTCCACCAAGGAGGTTATGTTTTTGCCAGAGTTCGTTTGTTTCTTTGTTTGTTTGTGTTCAGAATAACTTGAAAAGTTATGAACAGATTTGGATGAAATTTTCAGGAAATGTTTGAAATGGGACAAGGAACAAATTACGACATTTTGGGACTGATCTGGATCACCGTCTGGATCCTGGATGTTTTCAAAAAGATTCTTTAACATTGGGAGTGTTAGGAAGCCTTGCATTGTACATATATGGTGGGTGTCGGCCGCTCGTGCTCAACCACAGTAGTGCTACGGTGTGAGAGTGATTACCGGACAATTAACTTTATTTAAGGATACTTTGTCGTTGGGAGATTGTGTTGGGGGTGGACTGAAGCTGCTTGGCGGAGGTCTGCGCTCTCTGAGTGCTTTTCTAGTTTATAACGATATGTCGTGACACATTTTACCTTCAACAAAAAAAACTGCAGCTCCAGCAATTTGGATCCTGAAAACTGGCCACTGGAAACCTTCCTCTCAACTCCACTGCTTTCACAGCTACTACATTCTGCTTTTCTAAAGCAGCACTGCTTGGCCTTAAGCATTATACAGTCAAGAACAAAAGTTTGCACATATTTGTAAAGACTGTCAAGCATGGCGGTGGCAGTATCATGCTCTGGGGCTGTTAGTGGAACTGGTGCTTTACACAAAGTAAATGTCATAATGAGGAAGGAGGATTAGCTGCAAAACTAGAGCTATTTGGCCACAATAACCAGCAATATGTTCGGAGGACAGAAGGTGAGGCCTTTAACCCTAAGAATGCTACCCACTGTCAAGCACGGAGGTGGCAGTATCATGCTCTGGGGCTGTTTCACAAATAGTAGAAATTGTTGCTGAAAAACCTAAAAAATCAGCAGAAGGTTGATCTTGGACACAGTCGGATGTTTCAGCAAAGACAATGAGCCCAAACACATCAAAGGTGGTAAAAAAAATGGTTCAATCAGGCTAGAATGAAGGTTTTAGACCGGTCCCCCCAAAGTCCTGACTTAGACCATCAAGAACCTGAAGAAACCAGTCTGACACATTTAGTTGGACTGAACCATTTCTGTCCAGAGGAGTCAAAGATAAACCAGAAGCTTGTAGTAATATTAGAATTGCTGTATGTATATTTTTGACCCAACAAGTCATTTTTCCAGAACACCTGTAATAAATCTATAAAAGAACCAACATGCATGCTTGTTTTTTCAATGACAAAGACCCATTCAAGCCTTTTTCAGTCTCGGCACTGCAAATCACAGCCACAGCTTCCCCCCTTCGGTTAAAGGAGGGAATCATGAAGTTAATCACAGCAGAAGCTACTGACCTTGCAGGCCAGTTTGTCAACCAGAGCCACAATGGAGTTCTTGAAGAGGGTGGCGGCGGTCAGAGGTCGCTTGGTGACCTCGGTGATGCTCAGCTGACCATCTGGCCACATCTCCTTCAGGACCGGGTTGGAGCTACGAGGCAGGAAAAGGGGGGCAAAGAGCAGAAAAAGGACACCGGTAACTAGGCCAGCAGAGGAGCGGGGAAGAAGAAACTCATTTATACACTTAACCCAGATATTGAACTGTCAAGAGCATCGTGTTGTTGGAAAGAACACCGACTGTAATTGGCACCTGTTGTACATAAGACGCTTGAAATCCTGGAAGAGAAGGTCCTTGTTCTTGTCCAGAAAGCCCTCGACAGAGTATCTGCAACAGACATGAAGGGAGAGTGGAATCGGACGAAAGTAGTTCAGGAGAAGGAGGGAGGGAGGAAGAGCCGTGTGTCACAAAAAGAAGAGTCAAGATGCTAAAATTACAAGGAAGTAACACGGTTTGAATGATTCACAGTCTGCAGGCGAAGGATTACGACAACAACAGTCAGTCCTGCTGCTCGGTTCATTTACACATTAGAAACATGGTTCAGGTTTTTACCCCGTGGTGATGAAAAAAAAAGGCCTAATCTTTGCCTTTTCTGCTGGTCTGGTTTAGACGCAGCATCAGTGTGAGGTCAGTTACATAAACCAACAGCCTCCAGCCTGCTGTAGTATGAACCTCATTCACAGCGGAACAAAGGCCTGGATGCTCTGTTTTATCAATGTAGGAAAACAGTGACGGAGGAGTTTAAACATGAGACAAACATATACGAACATATACTCCACTATGATTATAACACCTGCATCCATACCTGGATAGAACTGAAGCATTATCAGCTCAATGTAAGAAAATTTTAAATCACAAGCAAAGAAAGCTGGCGTTAGCGACACTTTATTACCTCCGCCAAGGAAGTTATGTGATGGCTGGTTTTGGTTTGTTTGTTTGTTCGTGTCCAAAATAACTGTAAAACTCATGGACGGATTTGGATGAAATTTTCAGGAAATGTGTGAAATGGGACAAGGATCAAATGATGAAATTCTGGGACTGATCCGGATCACCGTCTGGATCCAGGATGTTTTTTAAATGTAAGTGTAACCAGGTGGACAATTAAATGCGGTTCACTCTAAAAGCCACCAGAGGGCACTCTTGTTTTTGGGGTAACCCCCTCTGACCACATGACATTTTGGGTCTCCACGCGACAGACAGCGACAGTGACGGAGTTCTCTTTCCTTCCTGAGCGACATACGCATGGTTGGGCTGGCATTCTTATCTCCGGTTGTCTAAGAAGCTGGGAGGCTGTTAGGAGCCGCCGCGCTAGAGGCCACGCCTGTTCATTAGGTCAGATGGGGTGAAGGCCGCATTGTTGGTAGGACATTTGAACTGTCTGTAATTACATTTGTATCTGCAACGTTCCATACAAAATAAGTGAATTGGGAGATTGTGTTGGGGGTGGACTGAAGCTGCTTGGTGGAGGTTTGAGCTCTCTGAGGGCTTTTCTAGTTTTGTATTACATTATTAGAAAATGGTATTTGGTGGAGGTGAAACTACTTTTAACTTGTGTACATGTCGCCATGTGTTTGCTCAAAACTTCTATGATATTGTGAGATCTATATCTCATTATGTAAATTTCACTGATATTTTTTATGTAGTGTACTGGCACCATGGTTTCATTGGAATAAAATGGTCAATGGTCTGCACTTATATAGTGCTTTTTCTACCTTAGTGGTTCCAAAGTGCTTTATAATGTGTTTCCCATTCACACATTTACACTCCAATGGTGACAGAGCTTCCATGCAAGATGCTAATCTACCATTGGGACCAACTTGGGGTTCAGTGTCTTGCCCAAAGACACTTCGGCATGCGGAGGGGCCGGGGATCGAACCGCCAACCTAGTGATCAGTGGACAACCTGCTCTACCACCTGAGCCACAGCTGCCCTGCAAACTGTTTATTATCATGTTTTATTACCTCCATCTATTCTTACTGTCTCTTATTTTGCAGAATCAGAAACTAAAGAAGCCTCTTGGATGAAGGTGAGACTTAAGAACCAAAACAGAAGTCCAGCTGCTTCTTACTGAAGCTCTCAGGAGTCTTACGACCAGGATGACTGAGAATCTAAACAGACATGTTTAAAAGGATTAGTGGGAGCTCAGTGGTTTAGGCTACTGGTCGCAAGGCCGAGGGTTCAAGCCCCAGCACTGCCAAGCTGCAAGGCTTAGCTTAACCCTGTCTGCTCCAGGGGCCCTGGAGTGGGACTTCAGAGGAGTCATAGGTGTCTTGGTGGCCTACCTGACTAGTCTCTTCTTGCTCGGTCATTCAGTTTTTGAGAACATCTTGCTCTAATCAGATTTAGTCTTGTTCCAGATCCTTCCATTTCTCAATGATGGTCTAACTGGACTCCTAGAGATCTTCAGCACCTTAAATGTTCTGGTTTCATCTCCTGACTGATGCTTTTCAACAACCTTCTCTCAGAGGTTCTTGGAGGGTTCTTTAGTCTTCATGCTGTAGTTCTATCCAGGAGTCCTGATCCACCAGTGACTTCCAGATACAGAAGTCTTTATTCTGCAATCACTGAGACTCATTCACTGACCTCAGATGATCCACTCCACTAACTTTGTGACTTTTAGCACCAAGTGGCTGCACCTGAGTTCAATTAGGTGACTCACTTTGAAGACGATGAATACTTGAAAAACACTTATTTCATGTTCTTAATTAATTGACATCACGTTGTTGACAACTGTTTTCACTCTGACATGAAAGCATTGTAAATAAATTGACCATAATTCAATGTTTAGAAGCACTAAAAGGGGAAAACATCCAAGGGGAGAGACTGGTTTTTTATAAGTAGTGCACCTACAAGCTGTCATACTTGAGTAAATCAGCTTCCACTCTCTCCTCGGCCTCCATAACAAACTAAAAACACAGCGTGTCACATGTCGTCTGCATGTCTCTGACCGCGTCCTCGGCTGTCACATCTGGAGGCAAAGAAGCCGAGGCTGCCGATGACAGATGTGTCCTCTTGGCTCACGGAGCCACCTGACCCGGGAAGCTCGGGAAGGGAGACAGAGTGTGAAAGGAAAAGAGCGAGCAGTCGGAACAAAGACAACAAGCCTCATTTACAAAGGACAGGACAGGACAGAGAGACAGGAGAGGACATGCAGGGATGGAGGCAGCTGCCCCCCAGAGACCAGAGCATGATTTAGAGGAAAGTGTATTTATGTATGGAGGTCAAGGAGAGGGCTGAGGACAAGGTGAGAGAGCCCAGCGATGAAGATGTCTTGCGATATAAAGCTGTGGCTGTATTATATATCTCCCCCTCAAAGTGCTGCATGTGCAGGTTGAAATACTGCAGGGAATTAAAAGTGGCAGAGAGAGGCAGGTGAGGGCTGCAGTGCTGAGGAAGGAGGAGGCAGCGAAGTAGGTCAAAGCCTGCGATAGTGGCGGTTCGGTGGTGAAAGGGGGCCGGCGGGGGCTGAGGACGAGGGTATATTTAGCCGGAGTAAGGATCAGATGGGATGGGACAGGGGACGGTGCCACCAGGAAGCAGAATACGAGAGGTGACAGCTCGGCTGGACAGACGCCGACGAGGCCGAGTGACGAACGGTGACGGAGGCGGACGTCTGTCATCGCCGCCAAAAACACGACATGATGTGGCTTCACCTGCAGCTGCTCAAGACCTCAAACTATGCATGAGTGAAATATTCATGACAAAAAAAGAAAAAAGAATCATTATTCAAGAGTTTACCATCACTAGTATGTCGCTGTTTTCTTTGCTGCAGGAAACAACAACCTCCAAACAGAGACCTGCACTGAAAATTCCAGTTTTCTGCTGAGGAGTTTGACCGTGCGCTAAGGCAGTCCTTCTAGCTTTTTGCACTGGCTTATCAATTTTAATGACATTGCAAATGTTCCACAAAAACAATTCCCAACCCAACGAAGATGCACCACAAACATGCTCAAACATGCCTTCAAAATCTGGCTTCAAACTTAGGCTACGTTCAGACTCCAGGGCTTAATGCTCATTTCAGATTTTTTTGTGAAATCCAATTTTTTTGCGAGTTCGTTCACATTTCCAAATAGAAAAGCACTCAGAGAGCTCATACCTCCTCTAAGGAGCTTCAGTCCACCCCCAACACAATCTCCTAATTCACATATTTTGTATGGAACGTTACAGATACTAATGTAATTACAGACAGTTCAAATGTCCTACCGACAATGCGGCCTTCACCCCATCCGACCTAACGAACAGGCGCGGCCTCTAGCGCGGCAGCTCCTAACAGCCTCCCAGCTTCTTAGACAACAGGAGATAAGAATGCCGTCCCAACCGTGCGTATGTCGCTCAGGAAGGAAAAAGAACTCCGTCACTGTCGCTGTCTGTCACGTGGAGACCCAAAATGTCATGTGGTCAGAGGGGGTTACCCCAGAAACAAGAGTGCCCTCTGGTGGCTTTTAGAGTGAACCGCATTTAATTGTCCACCTGGTTACACTTACATTAAAAAAACATCCTGGATCCAGACGGTGATCCGGATCAGTCCCAAAATGTCATCATTTGTTCTTTGTCCCATTTCACACATATCCTGAAAATTTAATCCAAATCCTTCCATGAGTTTTCAAGTTATTTTGAAGACGAACAAACAAACAAACAAACCAACGCCGGCCGTCACATAACTTCCTCGGTGGAGGTAATGAAATGCGGCTTGTATTTTATCTCCTCTGTGAACTTCATACGACCCAAAAGTGTCCTGCATGGGCAGAAGAGGACACGACGACGTCACACGGCAAAGCTGCTATCCTGCAGTTCTATCGGCTGAACGCTGGGCTCATCTCCCAAAATGTGGTCCAGCTCTTCGTAAAGTGGACCGGCAACACGTCCACGGCCGCTTCGTTTGTTTGAGTCTCTAGCCTCCTTATATTCGGCTCGGAGGCTCTTTACTTTCTTTGGCATTGGAGCCAGGACTGTTTATACCCACTGCTCGGCCATTTCTTTGGAAATGTTTTCAAAAACTGCCCGGTTCCCATAAGACCCCTGGAGTTAGTCCTGACTAGAGCTGTCCCCCCAAATATTAATGAACTCCGAAACCTCCACTGACTGGACTCCACATTATCGTCCACCATGGTTGTTTTTATTCCTATTTTAACGCAGAATAGAGACGTTTGTCATGTATCAGTGACGTGTAGGTCGGATAAATGCGACCTGGTCGTTCAGACAGAAGTCGCATGGCAGAAGATCAGATACCTATCGGATTTAGGACCACATATCCAAGTGGTCTGGGCTGCATTTGAAAAAATTGGATCTGTGTTGTTCAGACTGTCATTAAAAGACCAGATACAGGTCGCATAGGGGGGAAAAGATCAGATCTGGGTCACTTTATCCTGCAGTCTGAACGTAGCCTGAGTGTATTTAAGAGTGAAATATTCATGACTGATAAGAAACAGAGTCAAAACACCTGGATGCAGGTAGAAGCCTCCCATTGGCAGCTCATTTTCTCCCCAACTTCTGCTATATATGAGTTACTGTTTTCCACGTTTGTTGACGGTCTGGATCGTGCAGTCAGGAAGCCCCGGTAGCTTTTTGCAGTGGATGTAACTACTGGAATAACTTCAGCAGTAAGTTGACCACATTAGAAAGTTTCTTCTCCTCCGTCTACAACTGGTTAGTTTTTCTTGCACAAATGACCAATATTTCATGTTTTGCACAATGAAACCACTTTGATGTCACTTCAGGACATTTCTTACTATCTTTACGTCGTGTTGATGGTTTTAAACGGATTAAAGCGTGAAGAAAACACTGATTAGCTGCAGCCTTTTATAAAACAATCAGCTCCACTTCAACCAGACAGCTGCGTAGACGTTAATGCATCAGTGATATTGATCTAATTATATAAAATACAACAGTAAGAGCTCCACAGACGTATTAAATGAGTGGGTTTCCCCGATCAAAGCGCCTCAGTAAACCTCTACTCCACTTCTTCTTGATTACTGCTGCTGTCTTGTCACACAGAGGCTAAATTGTCTCATCAGCTGCCTCCTCCTCCTCCCCGTCGTGCTCCCCTGACATATTAATGTCCTTCCTCCTCTAGATTGAGGCCACGTGAGCCGGGTGGGGGGGGGGATCTTTGGGAATCAAAGCCATGACGAGCGACTCGCTGGCCGGGAGCCTCAGCTGGTCGCCGCCATCTTTGAATCCAGACACGCATTAAGGAGGCAGAGCAGCGACGGGGCCAAGAGTCACTCCAGCTTGACCATCTCTGATTTACCTGGAATTTTTATAGCAATAAATATGGATATGTATAAAGACATCTGTGGAGTTTTAGCTTAATATATCAAATACTTTCCAAGATATATGTTTTTTAAAAATCGCCCATTGACCCACTTTTAGCAGATTTTTTTTGTAAATTTGAGGCTGTTTAAAACGACAATATCTCAGGAACTATTAAAGATAAAAACCTGAATTTTTAATTGTTATTTCCCATCGTATCCTTGATTTAGAATCTGCAATATTAGACACATAGATTAAACAGTCTCTGATTACAGGTGAGTTGAAATATGAGGAAAAATTTAAGCCGTGATGAAAAGTCGCATCTTTCGAGCTCGAATTAACAATAAAACTGATAATGCAGGAGTCCCCTGCTGGTGGGTTTGTACAATATTTTCAAAAAAATTGAAGGGCCAGTGTTTATCAGAGACAAAAACTACAAAAACAGCCATGATGGTCTGATTTTTAACTCTCCGACACTCTTTGGATGCTCACTGGTGACGTGCCGTTTGTTCAGGAAACCAATTCTGAGAGTAAAATTACGATATTTCAGCAAAATTTAATTAAAAAATCTGCGAAAAATAAACCGTTTGCACTAAACAGATTCCGTAAAGAACAAAAAATTCTATGCTCATTACTGCAACCAGGAAGGCTTCAGTGGCTCAGCTGCGACCAACAGTCACGTGATGAAAATTCAGGGAATTTCAGAACTGAACTGCAGGCAGTGTAGCACAGAACAGATGGGAGAGAAGCATGGAAACTAATTTAAAATGTAAATAGTTAAATATCTATAGACTGTAGAGGCACTGTATTTTTTTCCAGTATTGGTAACACCTGTGGACACGTGGAAAATGATTGCACTTGTTAATTCCAGGTTTTTTCAATTTTAGTAAAATAAATATTCAAAGAAATTCAGTTTTCGTTTTTTATTTTTAGTCTTATCATGTTGTTATTCTGATCTTTAGGTTCTGTCTCCTTCTTCATGGTTGTTCTGTTTCCACAGAGCTGCTGGACTTTATGTTGCAGTTAAAAATGAACCAACAGTGAGTGAAAATGTGACAGCAGCAGAAATCCGAGGTCCAGGGGTTAATACAGGGATTCAGATCAGTAAGTCTGTCTGTGGACTTCTGGAACCTCTGGGTCACAAACTGACCTGCTTTAACAGGATTACAGTGTTTGCACTCGTGAACTCTGAACAGCATCCCGACATTTTTTCCCTCCGCAAAGAGGCTCCGGCTGAAAAAGACGATTATAACTAAGTGTGTAAACGTGCGGCCGACTCACGTGACGTCTCCTGCATAGTGTCGGATCCGGAAGTGCTTCTGGAAGTCCATGGTTTTGTCGGTGGGGCTGAGCTGGAGACAGGACAAACACGGCGTCACAGATCATCTCCTCACATCCACGTCACTGACATTTACAGTCGGCACAGATGTCAACTTTTAAAAGGAGGAAATAATGTCTGTGTTTGGAGGTTCTGGTGGTTAAAATGCAGCTCATGATGTCTGAGGAGGGAATACTGGAGAAACTCTGCTCCCTACTGACAAAAACACAAAACTGCACTTTTATTTTGAAATACCTTTGGAGATTTACACTTGCTTCCTATTCTAGACTAAAAATCAAACCAAAATATCCACATTTGTATATACATGCCAATAGTTTTTAATTTGTGATTTATTTTTGAATTATTTTATTTTATAACAATATTTATATATTTATATTAATTGGTAGATTAATAACATATATCTTATAAATTATATTATATTATATAACAATTTATAACCATATACATATTTAAAATAATTATTTATCGCATTTATTATTCTTTTTAATCATTTTAATTTATATTAATATTTATATAATTATAAAAATTGATAGATTCATTATATATAACATATAAATTATAATATATTATACTATATTAAATATGACAAATTATAACAATATAAATTTTAAAATTATTATTTATTATATTTATTAATATTTTTATTATTTTTAATTTATATATTATAATACTTGATAGATTCATAATATATAACACATAAATTATACTATATATGACAATTTAGAACAATATAAATTTTAAAATATTATTTATTGTATTTATTATTTTTTGATTATTTTATTTTTTAAATAATATTTATTTATTTAAAATAATTGATAGATTCATAATATATAACACATAAATTATATTATATTATAAATAACAATTTATAACAATATAATTTTTAAATTTTTCATTTATTGTATTTATTATGTATTTATTTATTATTTACTATCAATTTATTAACTAAACCAACCAAACATCACTTAAATAAACCACCTTCAAAAGGAGGTAAAAATCTGCATGTGCTTTTTTTAGTCGCCTAAACATAACATAAATTTATACAGCTTCTCTGTTTGTATTTCTACAGTTAGCGCCAAATTAATTTTGCACAAGATAATTTATTTTAGAAAAGCAAAGGTTGGTGTCTTTAAAATGCACATATGGTTGACTTTATAAATGTGTATGTATCAGTATGAATGTACATCCGTTTGTGTCCCTGCTATGTTTTATATTCTTATGAAGTAAACTTAAGTCTTTTTTATGCATTCATGTCACTTCTGCTCGTATTAACTTGTTGTTGATGCAGAGGAAACCACTAGCGTCTCTAACTTTGGCTTAAAATAATAAGATTTCTCGGCTTTCTTCCTTCAGAATTGCTGTAAGTCAGTAAATACATCAGCAACAATCCATCACTTCCTCCTCAGTCATCCAAAAAGTCCAACGTCTCCTTTTTTAAACTCTTCCTCAGTTTCGTGCTGAGTGGTTCGAGGTGTTCTGCTTTTGTTTTGATTAACAGACATACCTGCCAAGTATAACGACATCCTCACTGACCAGCAACACCAAAAATTAACCATTTGCCAAAACCAGATTCTGTAAAAAATAAAAAATTCTTCACTCCTTCGTGAAACAGTGAAGCCGTTAATGAGTCAGCTGTGACCAACAGTCACATGACAAAAATTCATGGACTTCTTGGTTGAACTGCAGGCTGTGTAATCACACAAAGCAGAGAGGAGACAAGAATGGAAACTAATCAAAAATGAAAAACACTTGAATATCTGTAGTACGTAGAGCCTCCATTTGTCCCTGAACTGGAAACGCCTGTATGTTGATTGTAAAAGTACGTCTGTGAAGCCTGGCAGGCTGTGATTGGCTCTCACCTTGCGGGAGGTGTAGTGGGGATGCTGCGACAGTTTGGTGTCCATGCTTTCCAGACAGACGGTGTCGGTGACTTTACCGACGCTGAGGCAAGCTTCATCCAGGATGGAGATGATGCCTTTGTGGGGCTGCTCCACCAGGTCCACGATGATCTGGTTGTCGAAGTAATCGATCTGCAGGAGAAGAGAAAAGGTTGAATGAACGAAAACAGACACTGACCTTGTATTTACTGACAAGGTCTGTCAGTAAATCCATATGTGGCGCTTCACTTATAAACCACAATTTAAAAGACACTCACATTAATTATTTATTTATTAACATTATAGCAAAACAGGTGTATTTCTTCAATGCATTTGCAGATAGTTCATGAAGTTTGCCACCAAAATGTCAGTGCTGAACCTGCTGAATGAGGGTCAACAGGCAAATAAAAATAATCTCAGGAAGTATTTCATATATCACAGATAAAATGTCACACATATCTTTTTCATCCATCCATCCATTATCAATACACCGCTTAATCCACTTCAGGGTCGTGGGGGGCTGCAGATAATAAACACTAAAGCTAACTAACAAATGGGGACAAAGAAAACTGACTACAACTGAAGCCTACACCGAAAGAGGAAACTAAACCGATGGGGAAAACTGACTGGAGAAACCAGACTCAATGCAAGAACTAAAGCAAGACAAACCAAACGGGGAAACTCACAAGACTGAAAACTAGACTAAGGCTCGGGGAAGGCAGACATGAGACAGGTCGGGAACAGTGGCAGGAATAGGCCGACTCTGGGGGCAGGATCCGGGTAGCAAGTGTGCAGCTGAAGCAGGGGGCTCTGGTGGCAACGGACTGCCTGCTTTCCCACAAGCTGTTGCTACGGACAATTTAGAACAATCAGTTAACCTCAGCATGTTTTTGGACTGTGGGAGGAAGCTGGAGAACCCGGTGAGAACATGCAAACTCCACACAGAAAGATCCCAGGCGTCCTAACCGGGACGCGAACCGGGGATCTTCTAGCTGTCAGACGACGCTTCTAACCACCCAGCCACTGTGCAGTCTACATCTTTTGCAGTTACACTAATTTTTTTTAGTTTTTTAGGGTTAACGTGTAGATCTGTCTGTGATTTTGTTTGTTATTTTCTGCAATTTAACAAAACGTGGAAATAAACTTGATGATATGAGATAAAATGACCCAACTAGTTCAACTTCTGAACCCCCAAACCTGCAGTCGGGTTTGTAAAGCATGTTTCCTTGACAAAATCATCAAAGTGCACCATTTATTAACTGCAAAAACAGAGAGAAACTGCGGATTTTTAACTTTTCTGACCAGTCTCCTGCCTGTTTTCCCACAAGCCGTTGCCACCAGAGCCCCCTGCTTCAGCTGCACACTCGCTACCCGGATCCTGCCCCCAGAGTCGGCCTATTCCTGCCACTGTTCCCAACCTGTCTCATGTCTGCCCTCCCCGAGCCTTAGTCTAGTTTTCAGTCTTGTGAGTTTCCCCGTTTGGTTTGTCTTGCTTTAGTTAATTCATATCAGTTTTGCTTTTTCCTGTTTTGTTTGCTGCTTCGAGTCGTTCCTTGGTTTCGGTAGTTTTGTCCATTTCTTCTATTAAGTCTGGTTTCTCCAGTCTGTTTTCCTCCTCAGTTTAGTTTCCTCTTTCGGTGTCAGTCTCAGTTGTAGTCAGTTTTCTTTGTCCCTGTTCGTTAGTTAGCTTTAGTGTTCATTATCTGTTTTCCTTAGATCCCCCTCGGTTGATTGATGATATGAGATAAAATGACTCAACTAGTTCAACTTCTGAACCCCCAAACCTGCAGTTGGGTTTGTAAAGCATGTTTTCTTGACAAAATCACCAAAGTGCACCATTTATTAGAGCCAAAAACTGCAAAAACAGAGAGAAACTGCTGATTTTCAACTTTTCTGATGGTCCTTGAACTGCTTGAACTCGGCCATGATCTGTTCACTCAGGATTATTTCATTAAAATCAATTTATTCGACAAATCTCAACTAGAAATTAGCCAAAAAATAAAGTGTTTGCAGTAGCCAGATTCTGTGAAAAACAAAAAATTCTGCACTTCCTAGTGGAACCGTGAAGCCATTAATGATGTGGCTGTGACCAAAAGTCACATGGCAAAAATTCCGGGACTTCTCAATTGAATTGCAGGCTGTGTTTTAAAAAGGCATAGCAGGAGACAAGTGTGAAAACTATTTGAAAATGCAAGCAGTTTAATATCTATTGGATGTAGAGTTAGCTTCTTTCCAGTGTTACTAACAGCTGTGGCACTTGGAAAAATATTGCAAATGTTGATTCTAGGATTTTTTAATTTTAGCAACATAAGAAATTAAAGAAATTCACTTTTCGTCTTTTGTTTTTTCTGATTTCCGTCATTCTTCTTCATAGAGCTGCAGGACTTTATATTGCAGTAACTAATGAGGCCACAGTGAGTGAAAATGTGACAGGAAGTACTTGAGGTTTGGAGAGTTAATGAGGAGGAAGTGTCTGTTTGTGTTTGCCTCACGTGTTGCCAGGTGATTCCTTCCCTCTGATACTCTCCTTGCTCCTGCTGCAGGATGAGTGCGATGAACAGCTGCTGCAGCTTCTCGTTGCAGTAGTTGATGCAGAACTGCTCAAAACTGGGCGACAGCAAAAGGAACAGGCGCTTGAGCAACGACGATGACTGGCATCCTGCAGAAAAATGAAGATAAAAACGGCAAACCTGTTGTTGTCGAAGATCTCGAAGCCGTAGATGTCCAGCACGCCGATCACGGTGTTTTTCCCATGAAGCACTGGGTTGTAGTCTTTCACCTCGATGATGCCGTTGATTCGACTCACGATCCAGCCGAAGAGCCTCTCGTAAAGAGCCTGCAGCAGGGAAAGGAGATTAAAATAACACGACAGCTGTGAAGGCAGATAAAAGAAAGCAAGTCACAGTGATGATGTTAACATCTGTAAACTGGAAATCTCATCCTGATAAGCTGTTTCATCGGCAGAGATGTGGGTAAATGGTTTGTAAGTGACTAAACCGAACCTTGGCGAAAGCGTCTCGTCCGAAGCAGGCGTCCTGCTCGCTGTGTCCCTTCTCGATGACTTCGCCGCCGCCGGTCGCCACCGTCCGGAACAGCAGACTCTTGGTGACGCTGTCTGGATCTGTGGCGGTCAGCTCGGAGATGTGGCTCACAGCTTCCTGTCCGACGACCTGAACGTTCTCACCGTCGCTCTCAAACTGCACATTCCCCTGAAAAACACATGCATGAGACATTATACTGGATGTTTGCAGTGTTTCAACCTGTATTTAACTGACATTTATATAGGTTTAATCCTGTAAGATGATCTAATGTCACTCCAGGAATCAGCTTTAGATTGGTTGTTTGTATTTCTATATTTATTAATGCTGTCACTCTTAATATACTGTATTTATTTATTTATCTATTTTTCTTTCTCCTCTCTTTGTACGAGGCAACTTTTTGCATTTTTTGCTCTTGTCTCAGCCGAAAAGTTCCTGAATTTTTGCCAAGTGACGGCTGGTCGCAACTGAATCAGTGATAGCTTCCTGGTTGCGCAGAGGAGTGAAGAATTTTTTGTTTTTTACAGAATCTGGCTCATGCAAACCTGCTGTTTCTGGGAAATTTTTAAATAAGATGTGTAAGACGACGCAATTTTGATGAAATGTCGTGATTTAAAGCTTAGATTTGGTGTTTTTTTCCAATGGAACTGGCAGCTGCACATAATTAATATGGTTTCTTTCTGTTTTTTCAGTTTCTGTCTCTGATAAATGGTGTTATTTTACAGATTTGTTTTAAGAAAATCCTCCTTTCAAGCCCAGCAGTGGTTCTTGTGGTTCAGAGAGTTAATGCTTTTTTGTTTTCATCCTCCAGAGGAGTTGCTGTGAGCTCTGTGGAGTGAAAGTAGGAAAACCGTGCACCAAACTTTGGATCCTGCATCCATAAACTTCCTTGCATCTTTTAATAAATCTTGCTTTGACTCACCAACAGTAGAATGGAGGCGAGGATCTGGTAAACGGAGGAAATCTCCTCCTCTGAGAAGCCGATTACGTCCAGAGCGCTCATCACCGCCTTGTGGCTCGACCGATCGTTGTTGGACGTCTGGAAAAAGAAGGAGGACTTTTTATAGGGGAAGGTTTTGCATTTTGTCTCAAATCTTTCAAACTATGCTTAAGAAAATATCGAGATTAATTGCAGTGCAGTTTGGCAGATGAACTCACGGTGGTTTCGGCTCCTTCTCTGGTGTAAACGTAAGCAGCAGGATCGTTCTGCAGGTGAAAAGACTCCAACATCTCATCAGAGCCTCCTCGAAGTAACTGAGAACACAGTAAACACACAGGAATGTGCAGGAATCATAGGAGATGTTTCACCGAAACAAACTCCAGTGCCGTTTCTACATTAGTGCAGCTCATTTGAACAAATACAAAAGCTGTCCTGCAAACTTCGGCACCAAGTAACTGAAATTCTTCCACTAAAATATGAACACAGCATCAACGAAAGACGTTTAAACGAGCCAAAAACAGCCTGTAAGCCTGTTTTTTCTCGTTACAGGAGTGATGGTGCCCATTATAGGTCAGTAAAGGTGTCAGAACCAACGTCTTTTTGCAGGATGTTTCCATTTGTGTGTGCATTGGAGGAATTTCTGGCACTTCTTTATGCTTTTTATAAGCTCCTTGTGAGTTTTCAGTTGGTAAAAATAACACAAAATTTAGCTACACAAGTTTCGTGCATTTAGTCCAACAGAAAGTAGAGTTTAAAAAGTTTGATAAGTTCACCTGCCATTAATCCCCTCCCTCAATAAAAGCCCGGTTCATTCAGTCGCTCTCCGCCAGACCATAAATCATACAACCAGTCTCCTGCCTGTTTTCCCACAAGCCGTTGCCACCAGAGCCCCCTGCTTCAGCTGCACACTCGCTACCCGGATCCTGCCCCCAGAGTCGGCCTATTCCTGCCACTGTTCCCGACCTGTCTCATGTCTGCCTTCCCCGAGCCTTAGTCTAGTTTTCAGTCTTGTGAGTTTCCCCGTTTGGTTTGTCTTGCTTTAGTTAATTCATATCAGTTTTGCTTTTTTCCTGTTTTGTTTGTTGCTTCGAGTCGTTCCTTGGTTTCGGTAGTTTTGCACATTTCTTGCATTAAGTCTGGTTTCTCCATTCTGTTTAGTTTCCTCTTTCGGTGTAGTTGTCAGTTGTATTCAGTTTTCTTTGTCCCCGTTTGTTAGTTAGCTTTCGTGTTCATTATCTGTTTTCCTTAGATCCGCCTCGGTTGATTGCTTAAACATTTATTTGGTTTAGTTGTTGCCCCTTTTCCATATTTGGTTCAATTTGCTCCTGTTGTTCCTCCCTCTGTTAGTTTTTCCGGTTCTTGTTTGGTTTAAGTTCTGTCTTTGCAATAAAAGATCATTTTGAAAATTCCGCCGGTCTCTGCCTGCTCTTGTGTCGGCGCCTGGGTTCTCAGCCACCCCTCGTGACGAAAATATATGTTAAAAATGCTGCTTGATCAGGTTGTGACCCTGCAGATGTCGTTTTTGGTTTAAAGTTAAAGATGCCAGATAAAACAAGAAGCAAAAAAGGTTGATTTTTGACTAAAAATAAGATTTATTAATGCAGAATTGCTGTAATTTAGCAACAGATCATCACTTCCTACTCAGTCATCTACAAACTCAGACGTCCCGCTTCTTCAAACGTCCCCACTTTGCATAAACTGCATAATTTCTGCTTTGGTCAAAACCGTGAGCGCACCTTTTATTTATAGTTCTGACACTGTGGTGGTTGTTTTGCAGTGAATGTGTTTGTGGACTGATGCTCGTGTTTGGAGTCTTACCTGGTAGAAGGAGTGGAAGTTCCTCTCTCCGTCCTGCTGCTGGACGACCCTGGACTTAAAGAGGAAAACAGACCGTGGTAGTAAAAACCAAACACCCAAACATTCATCATCAGACGCTGAGAAAATGATTCTGTGATGCTTCAAGCTGCTGCAGGAGAAATAATGAACAACCTGAAACTAATTCAATTTATCAAAGCTGCAGGAATTAATCAATTAAAAGAACAATAATCATCGGCTGTTTTGATATTTTGCAAACAAAAACGACAAAAAAAACCTGGTTTAAGATGTTAAAATGAGGGAATTTGCAGTATTTCTTGTACTGATGTTACAAAAAAACTGAATATTTGGGGTCGATCAGACAAAACAAGACGTTTAATGACGCATTCTTGGGTTTCATGATTGCCTAGATACTGTTTTCTGATGCTTTAGACACCAAAAAATAATAATAATCTTTGACAACATTTATATTAAGCTGAAAGAAGCAGGTCGGTGCTACTTCCCGGAGATCAGCTGTGTGACTTTTTCAGGCAACAGAAGACAAATAACAGCTTTAAGGAGGTCAGAGGGGTTTAGTCCAAAAAGAAAAAGTGAAAGTAACTCTTAGGAGACATGTCATGAGGCCGCTACGGAGTCAGCTGTCTCCTTTAACAAACCAGAGGTCGATACTTTACTGGACGGTTTAGTGACAGATGTCGGCCTAAAAACAAAGCCTTTGCTCTCAGATTTTAAAGGATTGATAACAAAACCTCACGCAGAGTTCTGGTGTTTCAAAATGCCTTCAAACTCTACTTTTGCTGCTCATAAAATGTCTAAAAGCAGATTTTGTCCAGTCCGATCCGCTCGGAAAGTCTCAGAAGGAGAGATCGTAGATGATGAACATGTTTAATATTTGCGACTACAAACCCTGTAGTGTGGGGCGAGCACGCTCTGTGTGTGATGTCACGTGTACCAGATTTAAGCCAATCAGAACGCGAGCTGAGTCAGCTGACTGACGGAACAGGAAGTAAAAACAAACAAGTAGAGTTAACGTCGCTTTTGAGTCTCTGAAATATATAGAAAATAACAAGAAAGGTTTATCAGCCCTTCAGTTTTATTCAGAATACCTTGAATGAATTTGTCTGCCACTTTATGCAATTTACCTTTTAATTTATGTGTCTTTTTTTTATTATTATCTATTCTTTTAACTTTGATGTTTACTCTATATTTTTCTCTCACCTAATTTACTATATTAGTCAGCCTCGACGTTTCTTTAGCAGCTCTGATAGATTCAGAAGCATCAGGTGACCCATTCATTCACGCAGCAGCAGCTTCACAGCGACATCTATTCACGAACGTTCCCTCACACCTCTTCATCATCATCTTCATCGAGAACAGAGCTGAGAACCGGGGACCTCCCCCCCGCTCACCTTCTCCAGCAGGTAGTTGTTGATGTGTCCTCCGGTGGGGTCTCCGTTGAAGTTGAAGTTGATGTCCATGTACTTGCCGAAGCGGCTGGAGTTGTCGTTGCGGTTCGTCTTGGCGTTCCCGAAGGCCTCCAGCACGCAGTTGGACTTCAGCAGCACGTTCTTCACGCTGGCTCGCCGCGTCGTCGTGGCAACCAGCGATGGAAACAACCGCGAGGGAGGAGAATCAGAGGAGACGAGTTATCCTAATGACACACCTGTTTATTGAGGTGCAGACGGCGTGAAGCCCTCACCTCTCCACCTCAGCTCTCTGACTGGGGTTTGTGATGGCGGCGATGTACTGCATGATGTATTTACTGGCTTCTGTTTTTCCTGCACCGCTTTCACCTGAAACACAAACAGAATCACAACAACAGCTGCAGTTAGATGGACAGAACTTCTTTATCCTGACTGAAACCATTCAAATACGTTAATCCCAAACCCTAAAGGAATTTAATTAGAGCAACTATTTCGACATGCTACCAGTGGCTCTATCAGCTGTGAAGTGTCTAAATGTAGTGATTTTCTTTGTTATCCTTTTGTTAAACTGAATATATATATATCTTTTTTGACTGTTAGCTGCACAATAAAAACGTGGTTTTACAGCTTTCTGTCATTTTAATCGACTAGTCATGAAAAAACAGGGGGCATATTTTAATTTGAGGCTAATCACAGAATATTTGATCGTATTGTCCGATATTAAAGATTCAGAATCAGTGACATGATGGGAAATAACAGGGAAAATTTCAGGTTTTTATCTTTAGTAGTTTCTAAAATATTGTTGATCAAATGGCCTGAAAGTTAAATGTGGGGAAAAATCTTCTGAAAGTGGGTCTGAAGGCAATTTTAAAAACATATCTCAGAAAGTACTTGATATATATGAAGCTACAATTTGACAGATAAAACTTAAAATATCTATAATTTATTATAAAAGACATTTTAAGCAAACTACACTTAACAAAAATATAAAGGCCCCATGTGAAATATTCTGTACCAGACAGTATACGCTCACTTTGGGTGGTGCACTTCATGTGGCATCAATATTTCACATGGGGCCTTTAGATTTTAGCTCAGTGTAAAAACATTTGAATAGAAGATCATCCTGATTTAAGATGGAATAACCCAACACCTTATTCCTCACTGGCTGGTTTCAAACTCTTGTCTTGTTCTAAAGTAGAAGTTTGTCCTGACCGACCGCCTGACGGGACGCTGCTGGTTATGAGGTTAAAATATTGGAAGTGTCAACTGTCCTGTAAACTGATTAACAGCCTGAGGCCATAAACAGCAGAGAAGTTTAAAGGGACAGACCTGATATGACGATGCAGGTGTCCTTGGCCCGTCTCTTCATGGCTTTGTAGGCGGCGTCCGACACGGCGTACAGGTGAGGAGGGTTTTCATAGAGCTCCCGTCCACGGTACGCATCGATGGTGTCTTTAGCGTAAATGTCCATCTGTCTGTACGGGTTCACGGAGACGACCACCTCTCCGATGTAGGTGTAGATACGACCCTTCTCAAACCTGACCAGAGAAAAGACAATAACACACAGCTGCTGTTAGTCAAGCAAGAATGTAGATATTATTAATGCTTTTATTGCAGATACGTTTTATACATTGCTTTTTAACATTGAGTCACGGTCAGTTAATTTGGCTTTTTTTAAACAAGAATATACAAAAAGGCTTTGACTGTTTGCTTCGGCTCATTGTGTTGATGGAAAACTGATCTTCTCCAAGTCTCAGTTCTCTATCAGACTAATCAGGTCATCCTCCAGGACTTCTCTAGACTTTACTGCTTTATTTTACCCTCTACCTTTACAGGACCTGCTGCTGAGGAACATCCCACATCATGATGCTGCCACCACTGTGCTTCACATCATGATGCTGCCACCACTGTGCTTCACATCATGATGCTGCCACCACTGTGCTTCACATCATGATCCTGCCACCACCGTGCTTCACATCATGATGCTGCCACCACTGTGCTTCACATCATGATGCTTCCACCACCATGCTTCACGTCATGATGCTGTCACCACCGTGCTTCACATCATGATGCTGCCACCACTGTGCTTCACATCATGATGCTGCCACGACTGTGCTTCACATCATGATGCTGCCACCACTGTGCTTCACATCATGATCCTGCCACCACCGTGCTTCACATCATGATGCTGCCACCACTGTGCTTCACATCATGATGCTTCCACCACCATGCTTCACGTCATGATGCTGTCACCACCCTGCTTCACATCATGATGCTGCCACCACCGTGCTTCACATCATGATCCTGCCACCACCGTGCTTCACATCATGATGCTGCCACTACCATGCTTCACATCATGATGCTGCCACTTCCGTGCTTCACATCATGATGCTGCCACCACCGTGCTTCGCATCATGATGCTGCCACCACCATGCTTCACATCATGATGCTGCCACCACCATGCTTCACATCATGATGCTGCCACCACTGTGCTTCACATCATAATGCTTCCACCTCCGTGCTTCACATCATGATGCTGCCACCACCATGCTTCACATCATGATGCTGCCACCACCATGCTTCACATCATGATGCTGCCACCACCATACTTCACATCATGATGCTGCCACCTCCATGCTTTCCATCATGATGCTGCCACCACCATGCTTCACATCATGATGCTGCCACCACCATACTTCACATCATGATGCTGCCACCACCATGCTTTCCATCATGATGCTGCCACCACCTTGCTTCACATCATGATGCTGCCACCACCATACTTCACATCATGATGCTGCCACCACCATGCTTTCCATCATGATGCTGCCACCACCGTGCTTTCCATCATGATGCTGCCACCACCGTGCTTCACGTCATGATGCTGCCACCACCATGCTTCACGTCATGATGCTGCCACCACCATGCTTCACGTCATGATGCTGCCCCCACTATGCTTCACATCATGATACTGCCACCACCATGCTTCACAGTGAGGATGCTGTGTTTGTGATGATGATCAGTGTTTGGTGTCTGCCAAACGTAGCCTCGAGTCTGATGGACAAAAAGCTAAATTTTGTTCTCATCAGACCAAAGAACCTTCTTCCAGGTGACTTCAGAGTCTCCACATGTCTTCTGGTGACTCTAGTCCAGATTTAATCTGAGCTTTTTTCAACAGAGTCTTTCTCTTTGTCTCACGTAAAGCTTTGACTGATGAAAAACAGACATCAGTTGTTGTATGAACAGTCTCTAACATCTCAGTGAAGCTTGTAACTCCTTCAGAAGAGTCATAGGAGTCTTGGTTTCCTCTCTCACTAGTCTCTTTCTTGCTCAGTCACTCAGTTTTTAGGACGTCCTGCTCTAGTTAGGTTTCATATTCCTTCTATTTCTTAAAGATGGATTTAACTGGACTCCTAGACATATTCAGCGACTTGGGAAAATTCTTGTATCTATTCCCTGACTTATAATACTTAATTTATATCTTCTGTTTTTTAGCATTACTTTGTAGAAATCTGCTTTCACTCTGACATGAAAGAGCGCCTTTTGTTTTTTAAATTCTTGTCATAAAAGGAAATTCAATTGACTTTGAATGTTGAAAAGCAAAGCAAAGGGCAACACGTCCAAAGAGAATGAACACTTTCTATGGGCTCTGTATAGCCACAAGGTACGCATGTGGTATTTCGTGAGTATACAGCAGGTTAGCACCGTTTCCTCATGAGTTCTTCTTACCACCCATGAAAAAACCCTCGAGTTATAAAATCACCTCCCTCTATGTCACACTGACGGGAAGTGACACAAGCGTGTGAAATCAGGAAATGAAACTTGTGGTTCGAAGGGCGTCACTGCTTTGTGTTGCCATGAGAGGGTTTGTTGAGCTGGGAGGGTTAAAACTGACAGACCACAGGGGTTAATGGGGCCGCCGGATCCTCCAAAGTCCTCATTTGTAGACTTGATGCATCTAAAAGGATGATTCTGGCTAATTTTACCCCGGTGTATTGAAAACAAGGGCTCTCTTTGCACGTCTGTTTCACGAGGCAGGTGTGTAGGAGTGGGATCAGTTTCAGAAAAACTCCCGCACACCGTCGAACTTTCAAAAACACACACATAAGGAACCTTTCAGTGGTCGACCTTCATCAGGCAAACATCTTTTTGCAAGTTAGACAGTCAGTGTGCAGACGACTTGGTGTATTTACAGTTCCTGGGGCGCCGTGGGGTCATGCTAACTTTGCCGTGTGTCGTAGAGACTCAGGCGAACAAAGGAGGCGAACAAAGCATCTGGTAAAAAAACGCAGGGCCCAGCGATTTGGGGATTTTTCTGACGGATGCAACAATTTGGTGTGAGGTAGAATTGTTTTACAGTCAGGTTTCAGTTCAGTATCCAACGTTTAAAGCATGTGATGGAGCACCATCAACAGTGTGACACAAAGAGAGCAGCAGGAACATAGCATTAGCTTCTTTATTATCTATAATCTCTATCCTGGACTGCAGCTTTTGCTATTTGATGGTTGCATTGTTTAAAACTGCGGTTTAGATTTCACTTCTACTAGTGGTTCAGCAGCAGAACAGTGTATTCTATGGAAGCTAGCAAAACCTCCCTGCAGATATTAAAAAACACAGTCTGACGATTGTTTTCAAGTCTGGCAAAACAGGTATTTTGATATATGTATATGGGGCGGCTGTGGCTCAGGTGGTAGAGCAGGTTGTCCACTGATCGCAAGGTTGGTGGTTCGATCCCCGGCCCCTCCACATGCCGAAGTGTCCTTGGGCAAGACACTGAACCCCAAGTTGCTCCCAATGGCAGATTAGCGCCTTGCATGGCAGCTCTGTCGCCATTGGAGTGTGAATGGCTGAATGGGGAACACATTATAAAGCGCTTTGGAACCACTAAGGTAGGATAAAGCGCTATCAAAGTGCAGACCTGTTACCATTTATATCCTGAAGTGCAGCCTACGCGATTTGCCAATTGGATTGTCTCAAATTGCAGTTTAAAGATCAAGCTCTATGCAGCAACTACAACATGAAACACAGCTGTTATTATTGACATTATTGAAGGTTCTGTCTTATTTAAGTACAGGGTTCTAGCGTTTTTAGTATCACCTGTGTTTACTCACGTTTTCATCAGGCCTAAAGATCTTAAAGTTGGGACAACGCTTCGTGATTTCAACAGTCTGAATGCAAAAAATGCAAGAAATGCAACTTTGCTATTCTGCAGGACTCAGTATCCCATAATTCATTGCGATTCTGATGATATGTGCAAGGTGTTTTTAATACGCAGTAGACGAAACCAATCTGTCAACACAGAGGTTTGGAAGACCTAAAAAGGGAGATCAAAGTAGACTCTTTCATGAATCCTTAGACTTTGCCAGGAGACAAGTCTGATCAAGCTGTGAAGAAACTCCGGCTCACGTGTTTGATGATGATCAGACGCCAGGCCGGAGTAACTATGTGGGAAACGTTCATTTAGAGCCATCTGCTGCTGCACACTCCAGCTGACAGAGCGCCATCATCCCTCTAAATCTAGACTTCACTCAGCGTCGCCTGACAGTTCGGTTTTCGCGCCTCGGCTCGGCTTCCAGAATGACGCCGGCCGCCCAGAGCTGCCGTGTGATATTTCGCAGTTCGTACCGAGGACATGATGCCCCGCGAAGAGGAGGAAGTGAGAATAGTCTGAGACAGGCGGCAGCAACAGCAGCAACAGCTGATGGAGGAGAAAGGTCACAGGACAAGACCGAACAGAGCGAAGGCTACACGCTGGGCCGGACGGGTTTGACTGGGTGGTTTGTTATCGGCCTCGTGCTTCACCTGACAGCCGCAGTGAAAGGAGGCGACGATCAAATGAACCACAAGTTTAAACCTGAACCCCGAGGCAGAGCTGACTCATGCTTGTTTGCTCTTATGTCCTCACCAAGATGTCAAATGGGTAATTTAGTATTGTTGCACAACACCGTTTAAACATTAGGCAGGGAAGTTTTGATCATTAAACACTTAATTTCATCCAATTTGTACCTTTTTTGCATCAATTTGCAGTGGAAACGTCTTAATTTATGTAATAGAACACATAAAGTGCAAATAGTGCTGCAGTTTTTTGCACTTATTTCATGTTTTAATTATGTGTTCAATGTATGCATCCCTCCTTTAATCCATACTTATGTTGGACACTAAAAAGTAATTCAAGGGATCTTTTTCTACCGCTTAATTAAATACATGGCAGCAAGGTAAAAAGATTTAAACATTAATTAGATGGGTTGTTTCGACATAATATTGCTAGTAATTGCTTTAACTTAACATTATGTGTAAATTAAACTCAAATTTCCACATTAGTTGATTTTAAACTAACTTCAAGTTGAGATAACTTAATGAAATTGGTTTTCTTCTTAACACTGGAACAACTTTATTTTCAAAATTTGCCAACTTAAGTTCTTTTTTTTAGTCATTTTTAGTATTTAATTATAGAAATTCAGCAAATAAGATGTAAAATTCATTAAAAATAACGTGGAAATACTAGTTGGAACTTCATTTTTCTGAGTAATCAACTTGCTACCAATCAAAAAGTAAGTGACTGTAGAGGTTCGGCCAGTTACAACCAACTCAGTGTAGTTTGTTGGTTGAACATAACTCCATTAGAAATCGCAATAACTCAAAAAACTCACGCAAACTGTTGCTTTATTTTGTTTCGTTAAGCTCAAGCATTATTTTTAAACAGTGGTATGGGGTGTTGTGTCTCCATAAAGTTCCTGTAAGTGTATATATATGGATGTATCTATCTAAATACAGTCTTTGTTCAACATCACCATTTTGTCAAGATGCCAAAAATCAAAGTCTACAGATGTTAGAGCCTCAACAGTCAAGGTGAAATGTCAACCAAAGACTGTATTTATAGTAGTAAATATGGATCCATCCATAGATATACACTTACAGGAACTTTCTGGGGACCCTATACCAACTATATTTCCAATTCGTCCCATTGTTTTTCCATTTTTAAGGGCCAAAAAGTAAACAATTCATACTCTGCTGGAATCACTCAATCACTTGGATCTACTGGAAACTATTCTCTTTTTATGCTACCAATCAATACATAAGTGGTCGTTAAAGATACCTTTGATTTCAGAGGAAAAGCTGATTTTCTTAATGTTAACAGTCAACACTTCAATCTTGATTTTCCATTCATTTAATTCATTCAAAACCATATTTTCTTCATGTTTTTGGATGAATCCCACTAACTCAAGGTAGTTCATTGGTTGAACACATCAACAGAAGTTCTAATATCTCAAAAAGATTGGTGCAAACTCTTGTGTTAATTGTTATGTTGAGCTCAACCATTACTTAGAGTTTATGTGAGCCAGAAAATGTATCAGGAAACAGTATAATCTTCATTTTCCATTCATTAAAAACTTGGTTTTCTCTATGTTTTTGAATGAATTCCACTAACTCAATGTAATCTGTTGGTTGAACATGTCAACAGAAGTTCTAGCAACTCAAAAAGATTGGTGCAAACTCTTACATTAATCTGCCTTGTTGACCCAAACATTATTTTTTTGGAGTTTATGTGAGCCAAAAACTGTTTATGGTAACAGTAAACACTTTAATCTTGATTTTCCATTCATTTAATTCATTCAAACCATGGTTTTCTTTGCGTTTTTGAATGAATTCCACTAACTCAATGTAGTTTGTTGGTTGGACATGTCAATGGAAGTTCTAATAACGCAAAAAATTGATAAAAGCTCTTAGGTTCATCTGGTTTTTTTTGACTCAAACATTATTTTTTAGAGTTTTTGTGAGTCAGAAACTGTTTATGGTAACAGTAAACACTTGAATCTTGATTTTCCATTCATTTAATTCGTTCAAACCATGGTTTTCTTTGCGTTTTTGAATAACTTCCACTAACTCAATGTAGTTTGTTGGTTGAACATGTCAGTATAAGTGTTAATAACACAAAAAGATTGGTGCAAACTCTTACATTAATCTGCTTTGTTGATCCAAACATTATTTTTTAGAGTTTATGTCAGCCAAAAACTGTTTATGGTAATAGTAAACACTTTAATCTTGATTTTCCATTCATTTAATTCATTGAAACCATGGTTTTCTTTGCGTTTTTGAATGAATTCCACTAATTCAATGTAGTTTGTTGGTTGAACATGTCAACAGAAGTTCTGAAGAAGGTCTAACTCAAAAAGATCGACTCAAACTGTTGAGTTAATTTGTTTTTTGCTGAGCCCAAACATTACTTTTTAGGGTTTACATGCGTCAGAAGGCGTATTTGGTAACTGTACACACTTTAATCTTCATTTTCCATTCATTGTCTCCATATATCGGGTACATAAGAAGCTAAACCCTCTGCATCTCTTCCCTCCAGCTGCTTCCACCTCCTTCCTCCTGTCTCACAGAACTTCAGGCCTTACCTCAGCTTCAGATTCTCCATAAACTGCTCCATCGTCACCTCATCCAGCAGCACAAAGTCCGACTTCCCAAACTCCAGGCCCTCCAGCTCCGCCATCCCGCTCTGTAGCCGCCGAACACACGGAAATAAAAGTCAGACGAGACGCAGGAGGGAACAGAAAGCAGCTCGAGGAAGAAGAAAGAGAAGTGTGCTCTCGTCCGGGCCCGGTAGTGCAGACGGCTTGCAGGCGTGGCGTGATGTTTGCCACAGCGCTGTGGTCTACAAGCTGCAGCACGTCATCCTGTCACTCACATCTGTATAAATAGCAGGAGGCTATCTTTAAAAGCTCACACCACTTCTGCATCCTCCTCTGTCTCGCTCTTCCTGCCGCAAACTTCTACATTGATCAAGCTTCAACTCGCTGCAGTTCAAACTCATTCAGGGCATCTCTCACTTCCCAGAACCAGGAACCCGCACTTGGGCCGCTGCCAGACAAGAGCAGCTAACTTTGCTAATTTGAGGCTATGAGCCGGCCTCTATCTCCTGGGAAGGATCGTGGCATTTCCTTTCTGAACTTGGCACTGGCAGCTCAACTCGTCCCTCAGGGTTTTACTGTCTGGAGCTCCGTTTGGAGATGTTGTAGATGTTGGGAATGTGCCTGTGTAGGGGTGTGTGATCAAGTTCAGATACGGGGATGCTGACTACAGCAGGTTTCCCAGTCCCCCTTGACACCGTTTCACAGTTTGCGTTGGTCTCGGAAACGTTTTCAAGAAGTTTTCAAGTCTCCACAAACAGCTAAACAGCATTTTCAATTATGTTTCGAAGGATCCAATGCTTTCCACCACATTACGTCTGTTTTTAACCAACGCAGCGTCACTGTTGCTTCCTTTGAGGGAACCAGTGGGACTTGTCACCATGGTAACCCAGAAAATGGAGGCCAAGCTTCAAATATGTCGTATTTTAACCCAAACAAAGGAACTCTGAGGAGCGAGTTAAAGCCAAAAGTAAACGACAAAAAACTAAAAAGCACAGGTACAGATTTACACCTTACAGCCCCTACAGAAGGTGCATTATCCACCATTTTTTAAATCTGAGACCATTAGCAACTGTTGACATTAGCATTTTTTAAAACTACTACTACTATCAACATTATCTAGACTCTTATTATGATTAGTTTGTGAATAGTTAGGCTGTTTTTTTATATAATCTTTCAGTCAAATGTGACCATGCAACGAATAACATAGACAGTAGTGAGCTGTGGTGTGAGCTAACTGTTTTAGCCTTACACTGCTTACCATGCTAACATTAGCAGTGTGAGGCTAAAGCAGTTAGCTCACACCACAGCTAACTGTCTGTTATTCGTTGCATGGTCACATTTGTGGATTATTTTTGTATGTTAGTTACATTTCTGCACAGTCTGACAGCGATTTCTTGTGATTGAGTCATTTCTTCTAGTATGGTTAGCATCTTTTAATTAGCTTAAATTAGCTGCTTTTGAAGTATTTTTTAGTTTTTTGTTAAGTTAAATCAGATGCAATCAAACACTTTAAATGTTAAACCAGCATTAGCGCTTATATTCTATGTTTTTGATGTGTTGGTAACTCACACATGGTTAGCCCTACTACTAGTTAGCTCTACTGCCAATTAGCCTTGTAGTCACATTATTTAAATAGCATAAATTAGCTACTTCTGAGGTGGTATGTGTATGCTGTTTTTTATATAATCTTTCAGTCATCACACTGCTAACCATGCTAACGTTAGCAGCATCTGTTAGCTCACAGCACAGCTAACTAATGTCTATGTTATTCGTTGCATGGTCACATTAGTGGATTATTTTTGTATGTTAGTTACATTTCTGCACAGTCTGACAGCTAGTTTTTTGTGACTGAGTCGTTTCTTCTAGGAACATGTACGGTTAGCATCTTTTAATTAGCGACCCTACAGAGGATTAAGCGGTACATAGATGATGGATGATCCTGTATTTTTTGCCAAGCAGTCTGGACATTTATTGTGGAGTTCCATGCACATGGCCCTATCTCCCAATGCTAAAGAGTCCTGCAGAATCCAGACGGTGATCCGGATCAGCACCAACATCTAATCCTCTGTTTCTGGTCCCATCATCCAGCTTTCCTGAACATTTCATCAAAATCCATTCAGAACTTTTCACATAAAGTTGACAGACAGACGGATAAATGCAAGCAAAAACAGAAGCTCCTTGGTGGAGGTAATAATGCTCTCAGGAACCTTTATTAAACTCTTATAATGTTTGTCTTTAGAATCTAAATCTGAATTAGAATCTGTTTTGTTGTAATTTTTGAGAAATTTCACTTTGTGTTTTGGTGCATTATAATAAAAACTAACATGTAAAGCAGGAAAATAGGCTGAAGGAAGTGTCAACAGCAAATGTAGGAAATCCAAGGAGTTATAAAAGTGAAAAAAAACTAATAGAAATATTTAAAGTGTGCAGGAATGTGCAAATCAATCTATTAGTATGAATGTAAACAACTTGGATAACAATAATAGTTCTATTTAAAAAGCTGTGGTTTATTGTACTGAGTGTTCAGACTCTGTTTACACATTTGGGTGACCTACATCTTAATCAGTTAACTCTCCAAATACACCCTGATCTTTACGTTAACAGGTTCAGGCTTTGAAAGAACAATGAGCAGCTTGTCCATCTTTATGTGTCTTATGCTCTGTTAATGAAATAACCTGGCAACAGATTAAACACAAACACAGGAAACCCACAGCTCTGAGGTCACGGATGGATTTCTCATCACACTGATCTGAGTTTTAGTTTTTACTGTTAACTAAAAGTCCTCTGAGTCATAATTCGAGTCGCCAGCGTCGCCCTGCTGAACTGATCTTTTTACATTCGATTTCTACACTCACTGGGAAATTACATGAACAAATGGGCTTTTATTTTGTCAGAAATAAGAAAACACCTTCCTACAGCAGAGTTTTCACCTGAGCTGAACTTCTTGTTTGTTTATTTAAAGCCTTTTTCAGACATTAGAGACAACAACTTAAAGAAGGTGGGGTCAGGTCCATGTATTGCAGAGCACGGTGGCGGCAGTATCATGCAGTAGATCAATGTCTGAAGTGCCATAACTTGAGAATTAATGTAGCTACAGTCCTGAAACTTTGCAGGATCATTGATGTGTTCATCTGGTCTTAGAGGTTATAGTGTCTAATCTAAAGATATTTACTGTGAAATTGAAACAACATCCACTCAAACATCCGTCTAATCTCTCTGCACACTCACCTGTTAGATCCTCATCAGCCATCAGGACTTCCTCTCAGCCGCATCACGGATGTTTTCACTTCCTGTCCGCACTTTATCTGAGTCTGTCTCCATCTAGATGCTGCATTCAGGTGTTACAGGAACAAAAACACACAGAGAGAGAACTGTCCACAGAGCAAATACATAAAGATTAAACAGGTAAAAGTCATCATCTCACTTAGTTCACACAAAAACATCCTTTCAAACATTAACAATAATCATCCCCACATCATGATGCTGCCACCACCGTGCTTCACATAATGATGCTGCCACCACCGTGCTTCACATCATGATGCTGCCACCACCGTGCTTCACATAATGATGCTGCCACCACCGTGCTTCACAGCATGATGCTGCCACCACCATGCTTCACAGCATGATGCTGCCACCACTGTGCTTCACAGCATGATGCTGCCACCGCCATGCTTCACAGCATGATGCTGCCATCTTCATGCTTCACATCATGATGCTGCCACCACCGTGCTTCACATCATGATGCTGCCACCACCGTGCTTCACATCATGATGCTGCCCCCACCGTGCTTCACATCATGATGCTGCCACCACTGTGCTTCACAGCATGATGCTGCCATCTTCATGCTTCACATCATGATGCTGCCACCACCGTGCTTCACATCATGATGCTGCCACCACCATGCTTCCCATCATGATGCTGCCACCACCGTGCTTCGCGTCATGATGCTGCCACCACTGTTTTTGCCACATCTTTTTTGTTTCAGGATATAAATGTGAACAATTTGCTGTTTTTTCCACCTAAACATGCATTAATTAAAATATTATATACATTATACATATTAAATTGAATATCTTGGGTTTTCAGATTGTCAGTCATACAAAACAAGAGACTTACAGACCAAACAGAAGCTCTAGAAAATCATTATGGACATTTTCTAATCTTCTCTGTTGGTCTGGAGGCCAAACAACTGACTTATTAATAGAGAATAATAATAAACGCATGAATCATTTAGGACGTCATTTATTTTATTGAAATTTATAGTCATTTTACAAATATTGGATTGGATTGCACATAACAGTTATCAAAAGAAAATTAAAAATGCTATTTCTTTTTTAAAGGAATAATTTGACAGTTTAAAAAATGTTCTCATTAACTTCTTGTTTAAACAGCTTCAGGTCAAAAGAATCAGATCTGACCTCCAAGCAAAACCTGCTCTTTTCACATTTTGGTTTCTGATTAAACAAACAAGACAGAATGCGTTTCGTCGATGTCCCAAGTGAGCAGCAAAAAAAAGGAATCTGGAGTGTTTTAGAGTTTGATTTCTTTTTGTTTTGGCCTCAGATTCCAGTGTTGGTTCAATGATTCAACACCGAAGACCAATAACATGAATTTAGATGCATTAAATCATAGCATAAATGTAAAATGAGGTGTAAAATGTACAGTTTTTGTGCTTTTTTCAACCATGTTAACAGAGATTTCCTGCTCATTTATATTTTTTTCAACTTTACTTTAAACTCAGCAGCTGCAGTGAGAGTTTAGTTTGTGATTTAGAAGCAGAAGTTAGTTTTCTCTCTGTTGTGCAAAAAGTCATTTGTGCCTTTTTCTCCTCAAAGCTCCACTTTGAAATCAGTTTTTTCCACTTTTGAATTACTGATGAATTATGGATTATCTGAAAACAGCAAGAACAAATTTACATTTTAAAAGAAAAGTGTGTTTCCTACAATGTCAGCCTTCTATTCCTTTAAAGCTGGGGTGTCAATCCTGGTCCTCGAAGGCCCCTATCCAGTATGTTTTAGATGTTTCCCTCTTCCAACGCACCTGATTAAACGATCAGCTCATCATCAAACTCTGCAGAGGCCTGATAAGTCATAGACATATATACGTAGACGCCGCGTTGACTGCTGCTGCCGATTGGAGCCGACGTGCCTACGCGGCGGCCATCTTGGTACAGTGCCACTCGCCCCTACAGTGCATTACGTCTATAGAGGAACGACATGTCTGCACTATAAAAGTGATCATAAATCCATCAGTTGTCAACATATATTGTTTGTTACAAACGTCAGACATGGAGGACGGACAGGCAGACATAAATAGAACAAAAGCATCCAAGCATCCTGTGTCAAAGCTACATGTGTGACGTTTTTAACAAACCAAACCGTTTGGAAATCGGTCGAAAATTCAGTGAATAATTCTACTTTAAGATTGTGGAGTACCTCTTACCTCCATAGACTTACATTCACTCCCCCCTCTGCTAGCCCTGTACCAAGATGGCGGAGCTTTAGGCACGTCCCTCCACAGTCAATGCGGCGTCTACGTATATATGTCTATGTGAAAAGGATCCTGATCCTTTGAATCAGGTGTGTTAGAAGAGGGAAACATCGAAAACATGCAGGATAGTGGATCTCGAGGACCAGGACTGGACACCCCTGGTTTAAAGAATTAAACACTGGTTTCAGTGCAGGACTGAGCCTCAAGTGTTGGTTCGATGATCCAACACCAAACCAACAGCAGCTGTTAGAAAAAATAATTCAGAGTTTATGTGGAAAATGAGGCACAAAATTAGAGTTTCAGAATAAAATTAAAACCTACAGTTTAGTGTGAATTAGAAAAGAAAAGTTTGTGCAGTCATTTGTGGCTTTTTTATTCCTCCACGTTGAAATCATTTTTATTCCATGTTTGAATTTCAAGTGAGTGACGGATTATCCAGATGCTCATTTAAAAAGAAACTTCTACTCCTTCAAAGCTCAAACACTGGATCCAGTATTGGGCTGAGCCTCCAGCGCTGGTCGGGTTCTGTGATTCAGACGTGATAATCCATAGTTTCAGTGTTGATTCGTTGCTCCTTCATCTTCTTTTCTTTCTTTGAAACTTCTGCTTTATATTTCTTGGAATGAATTTCAAACCGAGCAGCCGCTGAATGAAATTTCTGTGTGGTTTAGAAGGCAGAACTCTGTTTTCTGTTTCCAGCTCGATGTCGTTTGCTCCGTCCGGCTCCTTCGTCACACGAGGCTCAGATGGGCTTCTTCTCCTCGGGCCTCCACTTCTTCCAGCAGCAGCTCCGTGTTGCTCCTCCTGGTTCCTGGATGAGGAGGAACCTGCAGCTCCACCAGGAGGACGGTTAGAACTGCCTCCTCTCTCGGGCTCGTTCTTTACCCGAGGCTCAGAGTTGCTTCTTCTCCTCGAGGCGGCACTTCTAGGATGAACATCAGCAGCTTCTTGTTTCTCCTCCGGGTTCTTGGGTGGGTTCGACCCTGCAGCGCGACCAGGAGGAGGTTTAGTGCTGCTTTCTCTGTTCGGCGGCAGAGAGCTGCTCCTGTTCCTGAGGCTCCTATCCGAGGTTCTTCCTGTGCGTCCTGGCGGGTTTGTCTTCCTTCCCAGCAGCCTTTGCTTCACCTCGTAGCTCTCGCCGGACGGTCCAATGAGGTGAAGTCTGTCTTCCATCTCACACACCAACACCGAGCCGGAAACGTTTCTGTTTCTCTGAATTTCCTCTAACAGAGCTCTGCCGTCCTGATCCACGTCCCTGAGAGGAACCTCCTGGGTACGAAGGGATCTGCTGAGATCATCCAGCAGCTTCTGAAGTTCACCAGCAGCTGACTCTGAGCTCCTCCCCTGTAAAGTGATGGTGGAGCTGCTGCTGTTCTCTCGGACCTTCATTCTGACACTGTGGCTCTTCAGGATGCTGTCGACGTCCCTTTTCCGGAGCCGCTCGGCGTACCTGAACACATCAGCATCGACCACAACGGTCTCATGTCCGTTCCTGAGTGAAGCATGTTGGTCTGGAGAAGCAGCAGCAGCAGCTCTGTACTCCTGAGAGGCTGGACGGTTGGGTTTCGAACCTGCTGCTGAGGAGGAGGAGGACGGTGAAGATGGAGAAGCATGTGGAGGCTTCTCTCTGGACTGGGATCTGCTTCTGTTATCATGACTGTAGTATTTGGAAATGGCTCCAGAGGAAGGGGAAGGCGAACGCAGCGGTGCCTTGGTTTGCTGCTCGATCAGCTGCTCCAAACGGACCTTCACCGCTTTCAGCTCGAAAAAATAACCCCGAACGTGAAGCCGACCTTCATCCAGGTCTGTCAGCTGAAAGCCGTGAGACCGGAGGATTCCTCTGACCTTGGTCTCGTCTTGAAATGGATTCAGATGTATCGTTGCCTCCACTGGAACATCCATCTGAGAAACAAAAACACAACTCTGAGGAACTAATCTGAACTAATATCAGGTGGACAACAGTCACTGTGTCGGCTGGGTTCAGTTACCTCTGGTGTTTCCACTGTTTTAACGATGCTGTTGATTCACCTCCAGAACACAGGAGCTCTTCTGTAAAACTCGAGCAGCAACTGTGAAACACAATACAACACTTGTTGATCAGCTGATTAAAACACCAGCAGGTATTAAAATCATCTGTGATGTGCAGTTCAGTTGGTAAACATAAAACATAAAGACTCCTGCATCTGGAAGGTCCAGTCCCTGGTGGATCAGGACTCCTGGATCGAACTACAACATGAAGACTAAAGAACCCGATAAGAAACTCTGAGAGAAGGTTGTTGAACAGCATCAGTCAGGAGATGAAACAAGAAAATGTCCAAGTCACTGAACATCTCTAGGAGTCCTGTTAAATCCATCATTAAGACATGGAAGGAACATGGAACATGACTAAATCTGACTAGAGCAGGACGTCCTCAAAGACTGAGAGACTGAGCAAGAAGGAGACTAGTGAGGGAGGACACCAAGACTCCTATGACTCCTCTGAAGGAGTCACAAGCTTCAGCAGCTGAGATGTTAGAGACTGTTCATACAACTGATGTCTGTTCTTCACCAGTCAAAGCTTCATGGAGACAAAGAGAAAGACTCTGTTGGAAAAAGCTCAGATTAAATCTGGACTAGAGTCACCAGAAGACATGTGGAGACTCTGAAGTCACCTGGAAGAAGGTTCTTTGGTCTGAGGAGACCAGGATGGAGTTTTCTGACCATCAGACTCGATGCTACGTTTGACAGACACTAAACACTGCATCATCACAAACACATCATCCCTAGCGTGAAGCATGGTGGTGGCAGCATTATGATGTGAAGCACGGTGGTGGCAGCATTATGATGTGAAGCACGGTGGTGGCAGCATCATGGTGTGAAGCACGGTGGTGGCAGCATCATGGCGTGAAGCACGGTGGTGGCAGCATCATGATGTGAAGCATGGTGGTGGCAGCATCATGATGTGAAGCATGGTGGTGGCAGCATCATGATGTGAAGCACGGTGATGGCAGCATCATGATGTGACGCACGGTGGTGGCAGCATCATGATGTGACGCACGGTGGTGGCAGCATCATGATGTGAAGCATGGAGGTGGCAGCATCATGATGTGAAGCATGGAGGTAGCAGCATCATGATGTGAAGCACGGTGGTGGCAGCATCATGAGGTGAAGCACGGTGGTGGCAGCATTATGATGTGAAGCACGGTGGTGGCAGCATCATGATGTGAAGCACGGTGATGGCAGCATCATGATGTGACGCACGGTGGTGGCAGCATCATGATGTGACGCACGGTGGTGGCAGCATCATGATGTGAAGCATGGAGGTGGCAGCATCATGATGTGAAGCATGGAGGTAGCAGCATCATGATGTGAAGCACGGTGGTGGCAGCATCATGATGTGAAGCACGGTGGTGGCAGCATCATGAGGTGAAGCACGGTGGTGGCAGCATTATGATGTGAAGCATGGTGGTGGCAGCATCATGATGTGAAGCACGGTGGTGGCAGCATTATGATGTGAAGCATGGTGGTGGCAGCATCATGATGTAAAGCACGGTGGTGGCAGCATCATGATGTGAGGATGTTTCTCAGCAGCAGGTCCTGGAAGGCTTGTAAAGGTAGAGGGTAACTGAATGCAGCAGAGTCTAGAGAAGTCCTGGAGGACAACCTGATGCAGAACTGAGACTTGGAGAAGATCAGTTTTTCATCCAGACCATGAGCTGAAGCTACACAGAGATGGTTTAAAGACAACAAGGTGGATGTTCTGGAGGCCGAGTCAGAGTCCAGACCTCAATCAACCCAACAGTTTGTGACTGGAAGAGAAAGCTGAAGAAAAGCTGTTTTCTCACTGCAGCCTCCAGACGTTCAGGCTGGTTGAGACCAACACTGGATCAATGCTGTCACTGAGTCAGAGGTGAATCTACTATTAACCACCTGGAGGGTCGAATACTGATGCAGTCAGTTGATCTACGACATCACTTTGTAGAAACATGCGCTCACTTTGACATGAAAGAGTCTTTTAGTTCATTTTCGTCAAAGACAGCCTCATTAAATCGACCATGAATGAATGTTGAAAGGAAATAAGAGGCTGATTATTTAAGACTTGTTTTGATCATTTAAGGCTCCTGCTTTGTGTCTTTTGATGACTTGCACATTTTCTGTTTAGTCAAAGTTGTTGCAGTTCATACTGACGGTCAGCAGAGGGAGACAAAGGCCCACAGACCAGTTAATACCACCTTAAATAGAGAATTAATTCAGTTTTTCCTCCTTTAAACTTCATATTTTCTACTTTCTGCTTCAAAACTCACCGCCTGGTTCCTGGAATAAGATCAAGGCCTGTCCAGGAGAACTCCACCTGCAGAACCTCCCCTCCTCGGTTCTTATCTACTGTCCTGTCAGCTGGTAGAACTTCTGGGACCCTCAGAGCCTCCAACATCCTCCAACATCCTCCACCTTCCTCCACCTTCACATCAGCTGCCAACAGAACAGAGACACCAGGTTCTACTTCCAGGTTCGGACTTTACCAGACGTTCAGATCTGAGCTGAGGTGAACCTTAAAGGCGTTTCATCGAAAGTGAAAGTAAGTCTTCAGGTGAACTCTGGATCCAAACATCCACAAAATCAGATTTTAAACGGTGAAAACTGAGAATTAAAGCGGTGCAGGTTTGATTTTCTCTCTTTGTCAAACACAAACTTCGGTTTTCTGATTAGAAACGTCTCCAAACTTTTCCCCAACTCCACCGAGTGAAGCTGATCTAAGAAATGACTCGTTAATAATCGGATTAAATGAATCAAACACGGACTGGTTTCCTCTCCGGACCTCAGGACTTCTCTCCTCCTCTGGTCGCTTCTCTTCAGGACCTTCAGTGTTTCCAGCAGGTCGCGGTGAAACCGGAACCAACATGTCGGCTGCTCCTGAACGAGCCGCTGAGCCGTAAAACAAACAGAACCTTGACCTTCATAAGTCACAATACATCCAGAAATATTCAAATAAATATTATTTAAACGTATATAAAAAAGACATTCATATTTTAATAATTTCAGATTTTAAAATTTATTTGAAATGTCTTATTTTATATAATAAACTTTGATACTTTTATATTTAGTAATTTTATTATTTAAAATATTTAATTTAATAATATTTAACATTTTAAAATTTAATAATTTAAATAATATTCAAAATTATTTTTAATGTATTATTTTATATGATAAACTTTGACACTTTTATATTTAGTCATTTTAATGTTTAAAATATATTTAATAGTAATAATAATAATTAATATTTTAACGTTTAAGTTATTCAGATTTAAATGTTTAATTTTATATAATAAACTCTGACACTTTTATATTTATCAATTTTAATACAATTAATAAAATATATTAAATATAATAGTAATTTTTGTTATTTAAATTTAAAAGTATTATTTTATAATACTTTCTGATATTTTACATCATTCATTTCAGTGTTTAATTATTCATATTTAAGTGTCACTTTAATACTTTTATATTTAGTAATTTTAATGTTTAAAATATATCTAATAGTAATAATAATTAATATTGTAACATTTAAGTTTTTCAGATTTAAATGTTTAATTTTATGCACTAAACTTTGACATTTTATATTTATTACTTTTAGTAAAATTAATAAAATATATTAATTGTAATAGTAACGTTTATTATTTAAATTTAAAAGTATTTTCTAATACGTTGACATTTTTACAATTATTCATTTCAGTGTTTAATGATTCATATTCAGGTGTCATTTTATGTGATATGATAAGCTTTAATACTTTCATATTCAGTCATTTTCATGTTTAAAATATATTTAATATAATAGTAAAAACAAACTAACATTTCTAAATGTAATCATTTCAATGTTTAATTTAAATTTAAAAGGTATTTTATATTGTAATAATAAATACACTTTACATTTATTCATTTGAGAGTTTTATGATTTATATTTACATGTAATCGTGTTACTGACATTTTCATATTTAGGGTTATTTATTACTAATAAACGTTGGCGTGTAGCATTCAGGCAAATGTTAGAGCTGCGATAACAAATGTTATAAAATGCAACTTACTGAGCGTCGTCACCTCCTCGTTGAACCTACTGAGGTTAGAATAATCAATTCGTTTTACCTGCAGTCAGTTAAACCTCCAAAGACTGTGAAAATATAAACTACTGAAGACAGTTGTGTAAATGTGTGGTTCATTACGTCACTTATCTAAACAGCACAGTTAAAACAGACGCTGAGCCTAAAACAGCTTCTCACCTGAGAAATAAGAAAAACAATCAATAAGCAGAAACCATGTAGTACATCTGATTTTCATTTAATCCACACACAAGCAGCAGTTTTCATGTTTTACAGGCTGCAAACGTCGATTCCTGACAAAAGTATTACCTTTACTTACATGAACTTATGGGCCTAAAGCAGCCTGGGTATGAAAACCAACTGCAGATCTTCAGAATTCTTTAATAAAATTACAAAAATTCAGCTGACATTTTACAAAAACTCACCCAGAAAGGAACAAAAACTGAGTTTCCAGCTAACATCAAAGTCCAGCTGTGGTGCAGCGTCGCCCCCATGTGGATGTTGGTCAGTACTTCACATTAAAACAGGACAATTCACTGTAAACTGACCAATACTTCTGAATAGAAGAAGCTTCTCTTCAAGAGTTAAAACGAGGCATAATCTAGATTTAAAAATCTATTTTCAAAACAGAGTGAATTAAGAGAAATGCTGCAGAACACAATTTACTACATCAGGTTCTTATCAGTGTCAGGATTTTAATTTAAATTCTATTTATCCTGTATTTCTGGCTGGTCAAAGTCAAGAAAAACCCACTGCAGCAGAAGATCGTCGTGATTTAATGTGATTAAATACAAAACTGAACTGTAGCTGGTTTATTTTATTCATGTAAATGATAAAATGACTGTTCACGATTCTGTTTTTCTACCACCTTTTAAGTTTCCCTGATGCCAAGGAGTTTGTTTTAGTGTTTCACATCAGTCTCACACATGAATCCCAACAACTCCAGCATCAATCGCTTTACTTCAGTTGTGTTAAATGACAGTAAACACATCTAATCACTCCAAACCCCCTTAAAAACAAATATTTTACTCCTAATGCCAACAGTGGTGCAAAAAGTCCAGATCTGACAATGAAATCTGCAGAGAGCAAAGAATGAAGTTTTTAATAGGAAGTCTTTCTTTTTAAAACAGGAAGTTGACGTGATGTCTTGGGGGAGCATCATCACCTGCATCCAAGTCTTGTCATGGTGGTGAAACTCTGCAGCTTTGAGCCACGTGGATCCACAGACATGATTAGTGCTGGAGACGCCGACGCTCTGCAGGGAATAAAGACCAGGGATCACTCAGATGTTTAGTTTATGTTCATGTGGAGAAGCAAAGATCCCAAACGTTGACTGAACAGGAACGACTTTACAGGTGCATCTCATATTATTAGAATACTGTGGATAAAAGTTCAGTATTTCTATTCAGACGCTGCTCAAAGAGACAATATCTCGACATATTACAGACTAATTACATGAGCGGAAATATTTTAAGCCTCTTCTTATATTTCAGTTTATGTGTTCTGAGTCTAGAATATGGAGAATTTTCACTTTAAGCAAAGTCTGATGAAAAATATTCAAGTTTTTCCACCACATTCTAAAAGCATGAGATGCACCGGGATAAACAAAAGGTCAGAGTTCAAGTAAAGACAAAACTGGATCCTTAAAATCCAGGTTTGATCGATATTCTAAGTCCATTTATTGTGACATTTGCTGGTAAAAACCAAAAGTAGTTCAGATAAACTGACCTCTCGTCCTCCATCCTCCACCTCAGCAGCAGTAAAACCTTCACAAGTTGAGCCAAACGTCCTCCTACAGAGAAAAACAAAACAGGTTTCAGTCGATGAGCTGAACGACGACGGCCGAGCAGAACAACATCATTCAGTCTGACTGGAAACAGATTCATCAAGTGTCGGAGGTTTACCTATAACCCTGCCATGTGGATCCACAGCAGGGCCTCAAACAGCCCCACGTCTCTCTAGCAGACACAACAGGAAAGAACAGAACCACTGCAGGCTCAGTCTCGCTGGAAAGGTCTGCAGACAACCTGCAGGTTCACATAGTTACCATGTTTAAAGCTCAGACGACGGCCGCCAGTCTTCATGTGAGGCTGGATCTTCCTCATTACTGGAGATCTGAGACTAAAAGCAGACGGACACAAACATTAGCTGATGTTATTTGCTGAAAACACCACATGTTTACTACAGACTGGCCTTCATTGGAGGGAACCTGACTCTGGTGTTTTCTTTGCTCTCAAAGTAGTGACACTAAATAAAACGTGTGCATTTAAACAAGTAGAGCAGGTTACGGAGGGGAAATGAGTGTTTAACTAGTATTTACAAATGTTTAAAGTGAGTTTCTAGTGCAAAATTATAGTCTAGGGCAAAGCCATCGACAATAAATAGAACTACTGACACCTTATGTACATGAGGTAGGAGAACGACGTATAAATAAGCAGTGATATTAAGTATAGACGGTGGTTCAGGGTTGGAACTGGGAAGGAAAACTCTTCTGTGGAGTATGATAGTTAAAACGCCATAAATCACAAAAAGAAAGTGGAATTTCTTTGACTATTTGTTTTACAGAAGTTGAAAAAAAATGGAAACACCATGTACAACATATGCAAATGCCCACAGGAGTTACCAAAACTGATACATTGCTCTAGACGGGCTGTTTGACCAGACCTATTTACATGTTTACTACCTCACAAACTCTGGTTTACGCTATTCGAGTACTCGAGTTAGAACTTGCAGACAACTCGGTCGTGTGTGTTCTTAAGCCGCGCTGCATTTATTCTACTGATCCACGGCTGCTGGTCACAGTTGAGTCAGTCATGGTTTAGATAAAACATCCCTATTTTAAAGCTCTGATACGGTAAAGTGTTCTGACTGAACCCCACGTCAGATGAGTAGTTCAAGGAGCGGCATATAGATAAAGATGTGATGAATCCTCCTGTTTTAACAGCTAAATGGTGTCATTTTGGCAATTCTTTAAAAGAAAACCAAACATTCAAACAAGCTGATGGGTTCTGGGGTTCAGAGGATTCACTACCTTTAATAATAAACCTTTATTGACATCCTTATTTATATTTGCTGCTGCTTTTGTTCTTTTATCACCACATCATAAATATCATGTCCGCCCTGTAAATTTATTTATTTACCTATTTATCGTTCTCCCATCTGTGCAATATCTGTCTTCTGGAACTGCTCTTGCTTTATAATATTATACTGGTTTACTGTTTCTTCTGCCATATTCACTTGTATATTGTTTTTATTACCTCCGCCAAGGAGATTATGTGACAGCTGGCATTGGTTTGTTTCTTTGTTTGTTTGTGTTCAAAATAACTCGAAACCTCATGGATGGATTTGGATGAAATTTTCAGGAAATGTGTGAAATGGGACAAAGAACAAATGATGACATTCTGGGACTGATCTGGATCACCGTCTGGATCCAGGATTTATTTAATGTAAGTGTAACCAGGTGGACAATTAAATGCGGTTTACTCTAAAAGCCACCAGAGGGCACTCTTGTTTTTGGGGTAACCCCCTCTGACCACATGACATTTTGGGTCTCCACGCGACAGACAGCGACAGTGACGGAGTTCTCTTTCCTTCCTGAGCGACATACGCACGGTTGGGCCGGCATTCTTATCTCCGGTTGTCTAAGAAGCTGGGAGGCTGTTAGGAGCTGCCGCGCTAGAGGCCGCACCTGTTCATTAGGTCGGATGGGGTGAAGGCCGCATTGTCGGTAGGACATTTGAACTGTATGTAATTACATTTGTATCTGTAACGTTACATACAAAATATGTGAACTGGGAGATTGTGTTGGGGGTGGACTGAAGCTGCTTGGCGGAGGTATGAGCTCTCTGAGGGCTTTGCTAGTTACTGTTTATTATGTTTATATTCTCTTTGCACCTTAATATGGCAGCTATCTTAAATTTCGTCATGCTCCATGTATGATGATAATAAAGCATTCTATCAAAGCGTTTACCCTTCAGGAATTCAACTTTCCCCCCCCAAGAGAAACTGACAAAGTGGGAAACTAGTAATTATGGCTACTTTGACATGATAGGAAAACTGTTCAGCAAGATGACCTCATGCAAGAGCTCATAGTCTGACACGCTAATTTATAAACGTACACGTTTTCTATACCACTACTTAACTGGTCAAAATGTAAAACTTTTAGATTTTTTGTACAGGACCAGTGTTTTGTGTTTTTAAAAAATAGATGTCGAACAAAGTGATGGTTTCATTCCCTTCTCTGCTAAATTGAAAATCTGACTTGTACCTTAAACACATACAACGTTCTCCTCACAAGATGTTTCTAGAAATAAGACTCTTCAAGACGACGCATAGAACACTTAAAAACACAAAAACCAACCTGACTTATCGGGTCAGAGTCACATTTGAGCACCAGATCAGTCAGGAGGTCCGAGTAGGGCCAGATTTAGCATCAGCTCACAGATTCTGTGAAACAAAGACACATTTTCACATAATGTCCACTAACATTTGCATTAGGTGGTTTATTTATTTAAATTTACTCTGCAGTTTTTTGTGCTGCAACATCTTCATGTTTTGATTTTATTCTACCTTAGATTGTGAAACACTTTGATTAACCTCTGTGTATGATTAGCTGCTGTATAAATAAAACTGCTTCTTAATAAAATGACTGTAAACACTGCAGTCTGGCCAGTTTGTCGGAGGTTTACCTATAACCCTGCCATGTGGATCCACAGCAGGGCCTCAAACAGCCCCACGTCTCTCTAGCAGACACAACAGGAAAGAACAGAACCACTGCAGGCTCAGTCTCGCTGGAAAGGTCTGCAGAACAAACACCACTATAATAATAGTAATAATAACACTACTGAACAACCTCTGTGAAGCTAAAACTGAACTTATGTTAGCATGTTGTTCAGTGAGTGAGCACCATGAGGAGTACCTTACAAAGTATTCTCACTTACTAACACGCAGTGTAAGATAAAATACCTCTGTCTTACCTTTTCATGTCGATGCTGGACTTTATACACAAGTTTTCAGCCTGTAAATACAAAAAAAATAGGATTTAACGGCCGTTACAGAGTAGTACTGTCAAGTTTGTGACGTTAGCTCGAAGAAATAGCGGCTTTAAACTTTAAAATAAACATTTCCTCAACAAAACCGCCATTTCAACACAGTTTACCACTTTTAAAAACACTCAGCAATGTCAGAAAGTTTAAATGTTTGTTATTTAAAGTTAGATGGACGCAGATTGACCAGACTCACCGCCATGTTGCTCTTCTGAATGCAGCGGTTCGTCCGGATGTGACGTATATCGGTGTGCATACGGGGTCTCCCAGCAGGGGGCAGCAGAACACCTAAGATGGCGGCCGGTTGTTTACAGTGGATTTAAAAGCTCCATTTAAAATCGTTATATTGAAGGTGAGATTCCTTCATTATCTGCCTGTGAAGTGGCTGTGGAAGCGAAATGACAAAAAGAAAATGAGCCATTGAGTCATTATATGTGAACTGCTGAAAAATCCTGCATCAGAAATTATTTTAAAAAGATAGTTTAACAGCCTAACTCCAAAAATATGTTCTATATAGTGACATTTCAGGTGTTGCTACACCTTCTCAGACTTTGTGCAGAGTTTACTTATTGACTCAAAGCCAAGTTCTTTATAATATTTTTAGCAGAACTGTAAGAATTTCTTTATATTTTTTTTGTATTTTCACCCTCAAAGAAATGTCCAACCTGTGAAGCCATTTTAATTGTTCAATATCTCCAGAAATAAAACTCCCACAGCCATGAAATTTGGTGAAGACACAGACAAAATTGTTTCCAGCAGATCCAAATGACTGAATGGCTCCAACAGAGGGGAACTTTTAAATTACTGGCCCTTGAAAATGAAAAAACAAAACATCCCCACATCATGATGCTGCCACCCCCATGCTTGACATGCTTGATTTATTCATTTGGGACCCAAAACTAAGTTCTTGAAAATGTTGTTTGAAATGTTTTATGTCGTCAGACCTGTGAATATTTGTATTTTCATCCTCAAAGAAATGCCTTACCTGTGAAGCCATGTTAATTGTGCAATATCTCAAGAAATGTAACTCCCATAGCCAGGAGCTTTGTTCAGAGTTTAGTTATTATTTTGAGATCCAAAACTAAATTCTGTAAATGATTTCTGAATATCATGTTTTCAGACCTGGGAATTTTTGTATTTTTGCCCTAAAAAAAACCCTACAATTTTAACTGTGAAGCCAAATTAAAGGTTAAGTATCTTCAGAAATAAAACTCTCGCAGTCATGAAATTTAGTAAGGACTCAGACAGAATAGTTTCCAGCAGATTCAAATGGTTTAATGGCTCTAACAGAGGACATATTTCTTACCATTGGCACTGGAAAATGGAAAAAACAAAACAAAACAAGGGCCACCGTTTAGCTTACTGAGTTAAGGCGATACCACATGGACTCAGCCCCTTGGCAGCGGTCATGAGCTCGAGTCCGATTCAAGACCCTTTGCTGCATGATCTTGTCCACTTTCACTCTGTCTCTCTCTATCCAATAAAATAGAAAAACTCTCCCCCCAAAAAATAATTAAAAAAAACCCAAAACATCCCAACATTATGATGCTGCCACCTCCATGCTTGGCAGTACAACATCTTCAAATAGGGGTGCACCTATTAACTGCCATCACTTAATTAAATGCATACCTGCAAGATGGAAACTCTAATTTACTGATTCAGGAAATCTATTTAAGTTCAAAAGTTAAGTTTATGAATGTGCATTTTAAAAGGAGATTGGAAAATGAATTCATTTAACTTGTTTATTCATGATGGAAACTGCACGCTGACTGAAAATAAGGTTTTAAATAAGACGTTTGCTTTCTAATTTTCTCATGTTGGATGCTGTATGTGTTGTAATTGTTGGGGAGGAGACATATGTTCACCATAAGGGTTTTAATTAGCAGCAGTTTCCCTGATGGACAATGTGTAGGACATTTTTCAATGGAACTGTTTACATAGAAAGACCAGTTTGAAAGCTGCTCTGTGTAGGAAGCTTCTGTAAGCCGGAGGAGAGTTGCTGCTGGTGGGTGTTGGCAGCTCTGGAGCGTCCACGAGTGGGACGCTGGTGGCCGATGACTCACATCACACCGTCGAGCAACAATACAACTACAGACGAGCTGCCGTCTGTCCTGAGCCACCAGCAGACGTCCTGGAAGAATCTCGGCTTTGTTTTGCTGCAGTGACGTTGTTCAGTAGCTCAGCTGACACAAACCCAACACAGAGGAAGACCGAGAAAACGACAATCTGGATCTGTGTTTGGACTAAAACACAAGCTGCTTCAGCTGTTCAATCCAAGGCTGAATGAAAGTTAGTAAAACCAAAACAGGAAGCAGAAGGCGGCTTCAGCGTCAGAACGATAGATTTAGGGCCTGAAGTCTCCACCAGACAATGAACTGTAGAGATGTTGTCGCTGGATGTCTCTGAATAATCCAGGATTAATGCATGAACATGTCTGTGCAATATCACCATTAAAAGTTCAGAAAGTCAGATATGAGAAGTCACATAATCATAGTTTATCTCCTGAGAAGGGATCTTAAAATAACCCCACTGCTCTTCCAAAATTAGTTTTACTTTCAAGTCTTATGTCACGGTAATGGAGGCCAGTAAAGCTGATGTCATGTGTTTTGTGTCACTGAAGGGAGTTTGGGGATTTCTCAATCTGAGGTCAGCAGGTTACAGTTACGTGGTTCAGTGTCAAAGGGGAATTTTTAGGTTTTACATTCTGGACTTTCTAAATCAAAGCTGTTCTAATCCATACTTTCAGATTAACGGTGCTTCACCCCCTGAGCTTCAAAAACCTTCTGGGTACTTTTGGCTATTTTTCCTCACTGTGGTTCATTTTTCACTGCAGTATAAAGTCCTGAAGCTTCGTGGAAACAGAACAACCATGAAGAAGGAGAGAGAACTCAGTAGGACACAGCTAGAATGACATAAATCAGAAAGAAGAACAAACTACATTTTAATTTCTTTGATTAGAGATAGGATAGGATAGGGTAGGGTAGGATAGGATAGAATAGGATAGGATAGGGTAGGGTAGGGTAGGATAGGGTAGGGTAGGATTGGATAGGGTAGGATAGGGTAGGGTAGGATTGGATAGGATAGGGTATAGGGTAGGATAGGGTAGGGTAGGATTGGATAGGGTAGGGTAGGATAGGGTATAGGGTAGGATAGGGTAGGGTAGGATTGGGTAGGGTAGGATAGGATAGGATAGGGTATAGGGTAGGGTGAGATAGGCTAGGTCAAGCTAGACTAGGGTAGGGTAGGATAGGATAGGATAGGGTAGGGTGGGATAGGCTAGGCTAGACTAGGGTAGGGTAGGATAGGATCGGATAGGATAGGATAGGGTAGGGTAGGATAGGGTATAGGGTAGGATAGGGTAGGGTAGGGTAGGATAGGGTAGGATAGGGTATAGGGTAGGATAGGATTGGATAGGATAGGATAGGGTAGGGTGGGATAGGCTAGGCTAGACTAGGGTAGGGTAGGGTAGGATTGGATAGGGTAGGATAGGGTATAGGGTAGGATAGGATAGGGTAGGGTAGGATAGGGTATAGAGTAGGATAGGGTAGGGTAGGATAGGGTATAGGGTAGGATAGGGTAGGATAGGGTATAGGGTAGGGTGGGATAGGCTAGGCTAGGCTAGACTAGGGTAGGGTAGGATAGGATCGGATAGGACAGGTTAGGATAAGATAGGGTGAGGAGCTCGGTGCAGAGGCGTTACTTCTCCACATCGAGAGGGGTCAGCTTGGGTGGCTCAGGCATCTGTTGCCTCCTGGACGCCTCCCTTGGGAGGTGTTCTGGGCATGTCCCACCAATAGGAGGCCTCAGGGTAGATCTAGGACACATTGAATGGACTATGTCTCTCGGTCGGCCTGGGAATGCCTCAGGATCCCACTGGAAGAGCTGGAGGAGGCGTCTGGGGTGAGGGAAGTCTGGTCATCTCTGCTGAGACTGCTACCCCCGCGACCCGGCCCCGGATAAGCGGAAAACAATGGATGGATGTATGGATGGATGGATGTATGGATGTGTCACAAAAATTAAAAGACCTGGTCTAAAGATGTCCAACATTTTTCCAACTGTCCACAGGTGTTACCAACACAAGGAGAAAAACTGCCTGCAGTTCAGCCGAAAACTCCCTGAATTTTTATCACATGACTGTTGGTCACAGCTGAGTCATTGATGGCTTCACAGTTGTGCCAAGAAGCATACAAGTTTTAGTTTTGGTAAAGGAAATCATTAATTTTGGGGGATTTTTCAAAAGAGTTGTGCAGAAAAAACAGACTTTTGATGAAATAACAGTTAATTTAAACTCAAGACACTTGAGCCCAAAGAGAGACGATTCATCCCTATTCTGTCTCTATACCTACCAGTGAGCAGTGATTCCTAACACGTCTCTGGGGGTCATCAGGTGGAAACCTCCCTTCAACGCTGTTTCTCCTACTTAGTCCCACGACACCTCCAGGAGGCTAGGAGGTGAACTCTGGTGTCCCAGAGTTGAATCAAGTGTGTTGTAAGTGGTAAACATCTAAAACATGCAGGATAGTGGCCCTCAAGGACCAGGATTCCCCACCCTTGTTCTAGATTGTCTGTAGGTGTGAATGTGAGGGTTGCAGGGTCAACCACGGTGCAGTGATCAGGAAGGGTTGAGGGCCTTGCTTAGAGGCCCAACAGTGGCTGCACTCAATTCCACCAACCTTCCGATCGGCAGCCCAGTGCTTAACCCGTTGCGCCACCACTGCCCCCAAAAGTAGCAGATACTCCCCGTCGGGGAATCGAACCCCGGTCTTCCGCGTGACAGGCGGAGATACTGTCCACTATACTAACGAGGAAGCTGACATGTCCTGGGTGTCTCCTGGCCTGGCATGAGTCGGCTGGGATGGACTCTCCTTCTTCATGTTGTTCTGTTTCCATAGAGGATTTTAGACTGCAGTGAAAAATGAATCCACAGTGAGGAAAAATAAGACGGGAGCAAAAAAGAGAAAAGAAACAAAGAACCAGAAGCTGCTTTTTTTGGAGTTCAGAGGGTTGAACGGCATCTCAGCCCACATTAAAAACAAATGGCTGTGAGTGAGCACCATGTCATGTTTTTGCTGTGGCTTTAATGTTAATGAGTCAATCTTGGAATAAAATCAGCGATTAACGGCGTTGCTAAAGGGAAACCTTAATCAGGCTAAATGTCCAGAGAGCTTCAGCTGCTGAATCAAACCTGAGGCCGGTTTGGCTCCAGAACAGAACCTCCTCCGTCACCAAGCTGATCTGTAATCTACCTGAAGGCCTGCTGGCATCAGAGCGCCGAGCGGAGCTGCTGCAGACGCCGCCGCCGCTCTGTGGCTTCATTTAAAGGTGACGCACTGAGCTTCGATGTGATCCCACCTTCAGGATCAGCTCAGTTCCAGATGTTTGAGTCGTCAGCAGAGAAACCAGAGGGTCTGCTTCAGTTTAAAGACTCAGGCGAGGGTTACGTAAGCAGCATTAGAGCACTGGGTCAGCATGTGAAGGACGCCTTTGTGTGGGTCAGCTGACCTCCGTGGCAGCGCTGCAGGAGACGCCGCCTCGTCTCAAAGCGTTGTTCAGTCAGAGACCAGCAGAGCTCTGACATTTATATACATTATCAGGTAATTATTAAGGCTCTGGATGTGAGGAAAAGTACAAATCACAGGTTCAAATTCTAGAAAAAAAGCCAAAACCCAACAAGTTGAATCAGTTTTTTGAGTTATGACAACTTCAAATGAACAAATGAAACTGAGCTACTTGAATTAGCTTTTCGTCTGTAATTAAAGATGCTGTTAATTATCAGTATTAATTGTCCTGACGTCTTAAAATAGAAGAGGAAGTTGAAATCCTGAACTCAAGGTTGACATCAAGCCAGTTTTATTAAATTGCCTCAACTTAAATTTAGTTTCTAATTAAACTAACGCAGAAATTTGAGTTGAAACGATATTAAGTTGATGCAGTTGCTAACTTTATTACGTCGGTGCAACTCATTAAAACCATGTTTAAAAGGTTTGTCAGAATCAGTACATTGGATTTTTTATCATTCATTTAATCAAGATAATCTTTGAATTACATTTTAAGAGTTTAAATAAACCAAGAATATTCAGTTTATGTTGATATAAATCAGAAAAAGCAGCAAAACATTAAATGTAAAAAGCTAAAACTATCATGTGTTGACGCTGTTGATTTATAAATTACTTATTATTGACAAAAACCCATAAAATTAGTGTTTATATTTCGTGAAAACATGATTGTGTTCAGGTTTTAATGGTTCAAAGAAGCAGAGCTGTGGATGAAAATCTAGAAAAATGCTGCTGGACTTTACAGTTAAAGGACAAAAAGTAATTTAGTGATTAATTAATTACATTTTAGACTGAAAACACAGATAAAATATTCAGTTTATGTTGATATAAAGAAGAAAAAAGCATCAAATCATCAAATGTGAAGCATTAAAACCTTCATGTCTGGACGTGGCTGCTTTAAAAATGATTTATTGTGTTCATATGTCACTAAAACATGTATTCGTTCAGGTTTTAATGGTTTAAAGAAGCAGATCTGCAGATGCAAATCTTGAAAAACGCTGCTGGACTGTTCAGTTAAATGACAATAACTAATTTAGTGATTCATTCTTCACACCTTACAGTGCAAGAACATTCAGTTTACGTTGATATAAAACTGAAAAAAGCAGCAATATTCAAATGCACAAAGCTAAAAGCTGCATGTGCCGCCGTTGTTGCTTGATAAAAGACTTAATATAATCAAACATACAGGAAATTAGTGTTTATATTTCACTAAAACATGTATTTGTTCAGGTTTTAATGGTTCAAAGTAGCAGATCTGTGGATGAAAATCTTTTTAAAAATCTTTGGACTGTTCAGTTAAACAGTAAAAATGAATTAACTGATTAATTCTTTACAGTTTAGAGTAAAAACAGAGCAAAAATATTCAGTTTACGTTGATATAAAACTGAAAAAAGCAGCAAATCATCAAATGTGAAACACTAAAACCTTCATATGTTGTTCTGTAAAGGACTTATTATTATGGGATACACTGAAAGCAGTGCTTCTGTTTCACTATAACATTTGATTGTTGAGGTTTCAGAGCTGCAGATGTAAACCCAGAAAGACGCCCTGCTGAACAACAGAAGCTCCTCTAATGATGTTCAGCGTCTCCTCTGTGACCTCAGCGACCCGTCAGAACCTCCTGGTCTGGTCTGGTCCTGAGGCTCTGCTTCCTCCAGCCCCTCTTATGAAACCACAGCGAGGCCTGAGGGGCTCCGTGAGGATAACGGAGGTTTGATTCAGACTCTGTGTTTAATGAGCAGATAATCCGTTCCACCTGATCCCTCGTGGTCCAGAACCCGTCAGCTGCTCCGACGCCGTTCATTACTGCTGCTGGAAGTCACTGGCTTCTGTTTAATCCTCACGTTTCCATGCTTTGTTTAAGGGTTCGACTCTTCAACCAGTGAAGGCGTCACGGAAAACCAGACCTGGGCTGGATTAGAAGGTAATGATGTGTTCAAACCCTCTGGACCTGAAACGAGCTTTAAAACATCCCCAACATTACATCATTTACTGGAACCAGAAGGAAAAGTCAGAGTTTCAGCTTCCCAACGGTCCTTGAACTGATCATCTGTGACGTACAGTTCAATAAAAAAGAACCAAATCAAAGCTGAAAATCTTGATATTATTTAATGTGTTGTTTTAAAAAGTTTGACAAGAAAACTTAAACCAGATTCTGTGAAAAGTGAAATATTTTGCTCCTCATCACAACGGAGAAGAAATCAGTGACTGAACATTAAGGACTGAAAAATGTCAATCATTTTTAAAACTGTAATTTTGCAGATTGTTTTGTTAAATTAAAATTAATAACTGGTAAAATCACATTTTTTTAAATATACAAGCTAACTGTAAAAAATCAGGCTTGGAGTGTCGATAACTTCCCCATTAAAGATCTCTGTTGTTACAATGGTGGTTTATTATTTTATAACGTTTGACTGTGACTCTACTCTACTTTTACTGAGTTAAAATTTAGCAAAAAATGTCAGTATTTTACAGAAAACAGCTGTTATATGAAAGAAAAGTTATGAAAAAGTTTGTAAAACAAAAAAAGAGAGAAATTTCACTTTTTAATGATCAGTATAGTAGTTTTTTTTTGTTTTTTTCTTTTTCATGAATAATGGCATTTTTAAATTTTTATTATTTATGGCATTTTCTTTATTTCTTATGATTTATGGCATCATCTTTTTGTATTTTTTATGATTAATAGCATTTTCTTGTTTTTAATTTTTTTTATTTATGGCATTTTCTTGTTTTTTACGCTTTTTATTTTTTATTATTCAATGCATTTTTTATTTTTTCTGATTTATGGTATTTTCTTGTTTTTTTATTTTTTAATTATTCATGGCATCTTTTTAGTTTGTATGATTTATGGTATTTTCTTGTTTTTATTTATTTATGATTTATGGTATTTTGTTGTTTTTTTAAATTTATTTTTTAATGATTTATGGTATTTTGTTGTTTTTTTTATTTTTTATGATTTATGGCATTTTCTTGTTTTTTTTACTTTTTATTTTTTATTATACATGGCATTTTAATTTTTTTTTTAATGATTTATGGCATTTTCTTGTTTGTTTTTAAATTTATTTTTCATGACTTCTTGTTAGTTTTTTTCTCATTGCTGTCATTCTCCGTTCCTTCCTTATGGTTGTTCTGTTTCCTTAGGCTTTATATTGCAGTGAAATTGAGCCACAGTGATGAAGAAAACCCAGTTACTGCTCCGAGTCTAAAGGCTAAAGAGGTTCAGTGTCTGAGGCTCCTCCCATGAGGACCCTGTGGACGTCCGACGGTGGGTTCAGGCTGTAAATCTGCAGGAGGATCACGGACTAAGACGTTTTCCAGTGTCCTGCTGTGATGTGAGTCAGGGTCTTAACTCTGGCCAGAAACTCCTCAGGATGTTCTCTGAGTCAGCTTCTCTGCTGTGTTCTACCTCCTCCACCAGCTCTTTTCTCTCAATGGCTCCGTGCACGGCTTAAATCCCGGGTATTTAAAGCGAGCACATCCTTCCCTAATAGACTTATCATGACACAGTGTCCGGCTTCATGACTCTGCAGACTCTGACCTGAGCTCCCCTCCAGGCCTCGTCACCGTGGCTCCACATCAGGCAGCGTCAGGATGCTTCGCTATCGGAGGCTGACATGTGCAGAGACTCAGCAGGACGCTACTCTGACAGCAGCTTCAGGTTTCACAACCGAGCGTGAAGGAAAGTTTCCAGGCCGAGGAGATGGAAATGTTTTGTTCCTGTTCAAACAGAGCAGGAACATCCTGAACACAAAAGGTGTTTCCCAACGGAGCAGCAGAGATAAGAGGCGTTTTATTGTCGGGTTAGAAGGAGCTCAGACACGTTTCACAACAGTTCAACAGGTTCTGTCACATTTAAAGGAGGTTTGTTCCACCACAGACACACTGTAAAAAATAATAAAAAATAAACAGATAATAGCCAGTAAAATCACATGAAGGTGTTTAAATTGATTAGTTAACTGTTTTTTAAAAAATGGTCAAAAATCTCTATTTTTTAAATAAATGTAATTGATACTGTTACAAGATTTCAGCATAAAATTACACATTTTACTGTATTTAAATCAGAAAAAAATATATTATTTTAGAGATATTTGCCGTTTTCTGAAAAGAATATTACATAGATTAACTATTGAATAATGGTAAATAATTTTTTAAAGTTTTATTTTACAGATTATCCTTGTTTTGATAAATCATAAATAATAGGTTGTAAAAACACAGAAAAAAACAGATCAAAACTGTCAATAACATCCTCAATAGTCTGTATTTTTACAAATGGTAATTCATTCTTATATAATATTTGACTGTGAAATTATACTATTTTTTAACTATAATGAAATCAGCAAAAAAAATAAATTTTAAAGTAAATAATAAATTTTTTACAGTTATTTGGAATTATTTGAAAGGAAAAATATCTATATTAAACATTTAAAAATGATTAAATAATTTTTTCAGTGTTAACAAATTTTTCCATTTTTAAAAATAATTACAGATAATATCTAGTAAAACCTGATAAAATAAAAATATAACTTTAGATGTAGACTGTAATTATCATTTTTTATTTTATTTTATTTTATTTTTATGGGCAAAATGTCCAACTTTTGGTTGCCAGTTTGGTTTTTACACTCTGTAGCTTTAAAAAATAAAGTTGCATTAATGAATATTTCTATAGTAGCCATTGATAAACAGTTTGCAATAAAAAGATTCTGTAAAAAAACTGAAAAATTCTGCCCTCGTTGATGCAACCGTGAAGATATCGGCGTCTTAGCTGTGTAAAAGATCAAAACAGCAGAAACTGTGAATCATGTCCTCGTCAAAAATCACTTTTTACAGTGATTTGTTTGTTTTACAGTGTGTGATTGTAAGATTAGATTTTTACTGGGTTTAAATCCACTAAAAATTAATTTGACATTATTTTGCTCTTTTTTTTTACAGTATTCCATTTTTTCTGGCACCCTTGCAGCCAGACTTTTCCAGGATCTATTTTTTACAGTGTATTTACAGCGACTGATTGTCACGTTTGTTTTGTTCCCCTGCCGACCCAAACACCGCTCACGGCTCTCGTTCCGTCACATGTGGGTAACGTGGTCTGCAGACAGACGAGTGACTGATAGTGTGGAAACATCGTCGGCTCACAGCGGGTTTCTATCCACACGCCGTTGACACACTTAATCTGATCCCTCCTCACTTCTCAGGCTCACGGAAAAACACCCGGAGCCTGAAAACAGCCTTTCTTACACTTTACCTGCAGCCGCTTGGCTTCAAACTTCACCCAGGGCCTTTTTACATTTAACAATCTGAGGAGCTCAGCAAAGACCTGAAGAAGCAAATCATCGACTAGAACCAGTCAGAAAGTCCCTTGGAGCTGTTTGAAAACCAGCTTCAGGTCCTAGAATCACCTGTTTGTAGTATAAAGTTCATGGTCCAGGTGTGTTGCTGCCACCATCAGGAAGGAAACACAAACTACCACCTGCTGCTGAGAGACGACTGGTCAGGATGGTCCAGAGTCAACCAGGAACCAGCAGAAAGCAGGTCTGTTTGGTTTAGTCCAGTTTGGTTTGGTCCAGTTTGGTTTAGTGCAATTTGGTTTAGTCCAATTTGGTCCATGTTTAGTCCAGTTTGGTTTGGTCCAGTTTGGTTTAGTCCAATTTGGTTTAGTCCAATTTGGTCCATGTTTAGTCCAGTTTGGTTTAGTCCAGTTTGGTTTAGTCCAGTTTGGTTTAGTCCAATTTGGTTTAGTCCAATTTGGTTTAGTCCAATTTGGTCCATGTTTAGTCCAGTTTGGTTTGGTCCAGTTTGGTCTACATTTAGTGCAGTTTGGTTTGGTCCAGATTGGTCCATGTTTAGTCCAGTTTGGTCCATGTTTAGTCCAGTTTGGTTTAGTCCAGTTTAGCCCAGGCTCAGTCCAGTTTGGTCCATGTTTAATCCAGTTTGGTCCACATTTACTCCAGTTTGGTCCACATTCAGTCCAGTTTGGTCCACATTCAGTCCAGTTTGGTCTACATTTAGTCCACTTTTAGTCCAGTTTGGTCCATATTTTGTCCAGTTTGGTCTATGTTTTTTTCACATTTGGTCCAGTAGTTTCTTGACACCTGGTCAGGATGGTCCAGAGTCCACCAGGAACCAGCAGAAAGCAGGTCTGGATGAACCAGAAGCTGCTGGAACACAGCTGTCAGTGTCCACAGGGTTGGACATCAACATGAGCTGAGAGGCTCCATGAAGAAGGAAGTTCTTCCTCTAGAAGCAGAACCTTAAAGCTCCACTGATCACATGGACAAAGAAAAGGCCTTCTGGAGGAAAGTTCTGAGGTCAGATGGAACAAAGACTGGAGGAGAGAAGGTGAGGCCTTCAACCCCAACAACAGCAGACCTACCATCAGCATGGAGGTGGCAGCATCATGCTCTGGAGCTCTGGTCTGTTTATTATTGGTTCAGTAGGTTTTGTCATATTTCCAAAAGACCTGTAATAAACCTATGAAAGAAACAAAAGGAATGATTGTGTTTCAGTGATCCTGCTGGTTTTCTGTGATTTTACTGGATATAATCTGTAATTTACCAAAACATGCAAAATCAGTAAAGTGACAGCAAATTGTTCAAAATATTAAAGTTAAAAACCAACAACGATTTGAGATTTGTTTGTTTTGCTGCTGAACAAATGAGGGTATTTTGCAGACAGAGATCCAGAATGTTCAAACCTAGTCCGAGCTCGGAGCTGAACCCATCTGGAGTCCTTTATCTGAGCAGCAGAGGGAGGCTTTCATCAGCAGCCACCTGGCCCACAGTGCAGAGCTCCAGCAGCAGATCTGAGGCCGGATCCTGCTGCTGCAGTGGTTCCGTCTCGGCCGAACAGCCATTAATTGTGAAGTAGATGCGAGGAGGCAGTCGGAGGCGGGAGGCTGACAGCCGGCCAGGTTGGAGGGGAGGTCCAGGACAGAACATGCTGATCTGCTGCTCATAATCGGTCGTCTGTTTCCACCTGTGGGTGTTGTTCCAGCCGAGGAGGCCGCAGAGTCACAGGAGTCAAGCTATCCGGCCTTTAATGGGACGTTTTTCAGATCCGCACGGGGGAAAATCAATTAGCAGCAGCTAATGGCAGCCAGATATTTTTCCTCTGCAGGATTTAATCCATTTACGTGGGTTTTAGGGACAGTTGTGGGCAGGAGGGGATGTTTTCAGCAGGTCTGTGTGCATCACTGACTTTATCAGATTATCTTACTGAGGTTTTCCTCTAAAAACGTCCTGAGTGCTGGTTTTACAGCAGCTGGTGTGTCTCATTTCCCCTGGACATGAGCTGCTGCTGATGCTGCTGAGTCTGTATGGAGACAGTCATGAAGGTTAGCGACTGAACATGGAGGTTTAATGTGTGTTTTGAAGTGGCTGCCATCAGTTGAGGGGAGATGTTCTGCCCCTTGGACCAGTACCGGGCCGCACAGAAAGAATAAAAGTGTTTTATTTCATTTCTGGTGGAGTTCGCAGGGTGTTTTATTTTGAAAAATGACTAGATCGTCTTCCCGCCACTTCCTGTCTGCGCTCATTTCCCGCCAAAATGAATGAAAAACAAACGTCTCAGGAGATCTTCTTTGAAAAGATGGAGAGACTCGAAAAAGTAAAAACACATTTAGCAATAAAATGTAATTTTACTCATTTAGGAAACTTCTTTAATTTAAAAAAAACGCTTTTAAATTTTTTAAAAAGTTGCAACTACTTTTGCACCGCAGACTGGTTTCAAGCAAGACAATTTCCAACGGAGCGGTCATCTAGCGCAAATAATTGAAGCATGGTGGTGGTGATGATGCTGCCGCCACCATGCTTCACGCCATGATGCTGCCGCCACCATGCTTCACGCCATGATGCTGCCACCACCATGCTTCATGTCATGATGCTGCCACCACCATGCTTCACGTCATGATGCTGCCACCACCATGCTTCAGATCATGATGCTGCCACCACCATGCTTTACATCGTGATGCTGCCACCACCATGCTTCACATTATGATGCTGCCACCACCGTGCTTCACATCATGATGCTGCCACCACCATGCTTCACATTATGATGCCGCCACCACCGTGCTTCACATCATGATGCTGCCACCACCATGCTTCACGCCATGATGCTGCCACCACCATGCTTCATGTCATGATGCTGCCACCACCGTGCTTCACGTCATGACGCTGCCACCACCATGCTTCACGTCATGATGCTGCCACCACCATGCTTCACGTCATGATGCTGCCACCGCCAAGCTTCCCGTCATGATGCTGCCACCACCGTGCTTCACATTATGATGCTGCCACCACCATGCTTTACATCGTGATGCTGCCACCACCGTGCTTCACAGTGGGATAATGTGCTTGTGATGATGTGCAGTGCTTTATGTCCACTAAACATAGCGTCTACTCTGATTAACTAAACCTCCATCCTGGTCTCCTCAGACCAAAGAACCTTCTTCCAGGTAACTCCAGAGTCTCCACATGTCTTCTGGTGACTCTAGTCCAGATTTAATCTGAGCTTTTTCCAACAGAGTCTTTCTCTTTGTCTCCATGAAGCTTTGACTGGTGAAGAACAGACATCAGTTGTATGAACAGTCTCTAACATCTCAGCTGCTGAAGCTTCTAACTCCTTCAGAGGAGTCATAGGAGTCTTGGTGGCCTCCCTCACTAGTCTTCTTCTTGCTCAGTCTCTCAGTTTTTAGGACGTCCTGCTCTAGTTAGATTTAGTCATGTTCCATGTTCCTTCCAGGATTTAACCGGACTCCAAGATATATTCAGTAACTTAAATGTTCTGGTTTCATCTCCTGACTGATGCTTTTCAACAACCTTCTCTCTTTGAGTGTTCTTTAGTCTTCATGGTGTAGTTCTATCCAGGAGTCCTGATCCACCAGGGACTCTGTGGACTAAGCCAGCTGTATATTTGGCCACATTTTAACCTTGAAGGGTTTATGTTTATATTTTCTTTCACTGCGACATCTCAGGTTTGATCAGTCGATCAGTGCGTCACTCTGCAAATCAAACGCCACGCTCTTGTTTTACTCAATGAGTTCATCCTATTAGCCGGTTAGCTGACGTCCAGGCTATTCTTGACTCCCAACTGAAGGACAAAAGCAGCGTGAGACCGAAGCCAGGTGAGAAGGCCGTAACCATGGCAACATATTTAGCGTTGCTTATTTAGCCCCCCCGATCACCGTGACCTGGACGCTTCAACACAAGAGCTCATTTCAATGAACTCGGAGAGACGTTGAGTCAAATCACAAGATACTGATAGAGAAAGTCATCAGAGTCACGTCTAAACTGTTTTACAGATGATTGACTTTAACAGTGTGGTATCATTGAATAAAACTCTTAAAAGCAATTCAAAGGACCTATTCCCACCCCATAATTAAATGACCATAATTAATTTACTGACGTAGACGAACACTGAATTTGCAAACGTCATTTTTTTATGTGTTAAAAGTAAATTCGTGTTCTGGAGTTCAGGATTGCAAGTCTCTTCCTCTGTCGGCAAAAAGGTGCTTGGATAACATAAGATTAAAGTTCATTTCAATGTGAGTCTTTTACAAATACATTTTTCATCTAAAGCAGTGAACATGGGGATATTTTCAGTTGTGAAATGACCAACAGTGGACTGGAGTACAGAGTTTAGGCTTCACTAATACAGTAATAGGTTGTGCAGTTGCAGGTAGCTAATGCTAATCATACTTAACCCTAACCTTAGTCGTTCCAAAGCGCTTTACAATGTGTTTCTCATTCATCCATTCACACTCCAATGGTGACAGAGCTTCCATGCAAGGTGCTAATCTACCATTGGGAGCAATGTGGGGTTCAGTGTCTTGCCCAAGGACACTTCGGCATGTGGAGGCGTCGGGGATCGAACCACCAACCTTACGATCGGTGGACAACCCGCTCTACCACCTGAGTCACAGCCGCCCTAGTGGCTTTATGTTTATGTATATTTTAGATTTAAATGTTGTGCGCTCCTGGCCGGACTCACAGCAGGAAAAAAACTGGTCGCTACACGATGGAAACCCCCACATTCTCTCTCTTTTCCAGCTTGGATTCTCACTTATTTGGACGTTGCTTACTTGGAGTTGTCGACAGCCAAAGTTCACGGAGCTAAAGACTCTGCTATCAAAGCCTGGTCCTCTTTATTAAATAGTCTGCGTGAGATGCAGATTTAGTGTTCAAATGTCTTGATGTCTCTGTTTGCTCGCCTGTATTGGATCCAGGGGATGGGTTGTTAAATTTATTTTATTTTATTTTATTTTACATTTTATTTAATTTTATTTTAGCGCTATTCATTTATTTAATTTTATTTAATTTTATTTATTCATTTATTTTATTATTATTATTTTTATTTATTTATTTATCTATTTTCTTTTTCCTCAATTATCCATAGGTATGTTACCCCATGTTCTGTTCTTTGTATTCCAGTTAAACATATAAGTGGCTTTGTACATTTTTTCTCGTGGAAAACAAAATAAAATAAAAAAGTTGGTCACAAAAAAAAAATGTTGCGCGCTTTCTGCAGAAAAAAAAGGTCAGTTAATTACCAACAGTTTTGCCGTTGAACCTCCTAAAAGCTATAAACATGAAAAACCCCAAAAACTGCTGAAGAAAATCTGATTGTAGCAAGTTAATTTAATTTTTTAAAGAATGTTTGTCAATTGATGTTCATGAATATGGTAAAAAAAAAAAAAAAAAATTAAAAAAAAACCTTTAAAAAACAGTTGTCTCTCTGTATCGTGGATTTTTAAATTGTGTATAAAATACGTCGAGTGCAGCAGATGAGTAGACGGAAAACGCAATTCGCAATTTTTTAGAAAAGCTGCCACGAATTCAGACATTTTAGGAGCAACAATCCGAAAAAACGCCCAAGAAATCCTGGAGGGACTGATTAATGTAGAGTTTGAGTTGCTATTACACACAATATTAAACCGATGCAGCATGAATATAACAACATAACCCATCAAAGTAAAGCTTGAAACCAGTAGATTAGACTTTTTAGAGCGTCACTGGAGACGTTGCATTCACTGTCAGTGGGATAAAGCAGCCACCGGTCATCGTCCTGAGTGTTCAGCTTCTATTTCCAACGTCTCTGCAGGAGCCCGGCTGGAATTTTCCAGCTCGATCAGCTGACGGCAGCCGGTCGATGCGACCATCAGAGGTCCTGCTGGCCGGTTTCCACATCAGCGGTTCCTCTGATTAGAGTCCTCATTGAGAAAACAGGGACGCTGCTGCGGGATCCGTCTTTAAGTCTATTATCTGCAGCTCAAATCCCTCGGGATCAGTCCGAGATGAACTGGATTCCCGTTTTCAACCCTCCTGTAATCATTTCAGCTTCGGTGTTTCTCAGCTTTTGTTTGTCTTGTTTGCTCCAGATCATCAGTGAGACCCAGATAATTACTGGAGATCACTTCTGGTAGTTTCTCTGCAAAATTCTGTGACCCAGAAACCTGAAATTCACCTTCAGTAAAATAATAATACTGTCTTCAGTGTTGAGTCGTAATAATCTTCTGAGGGATGCACTACGGAGCAAGTTCAACGTATCCAGGCTTTGTTGGGTCAACAAAACCTAAAACCACGATCAGAGGTGATGGGTGTAAGTGTAGGTTTTTGAAGACAGGGATTAAAGGGGGCAAAGAAAGATGGTAGACGTTTAGATCAAATATTATCCAGCTAGAAATCACAGTTAAAGTAAGAGATAAAACTTTATTAATCCCCAAGGAAATTTTGGTGCCAGATATTGTTCAGAAAAAACAAATAAATAAGATAAGAGAAGATAAGATATGTTGAGTTGAGTCTAGATGAGATGAGATGAGTTAAGATAAGATAAGATAAGATAAGATAAGTTAAGTTGAGATAAGATGAGTTAAGGTAAGTTAAGTTAAATTAAGATAAGTTAAGATAAGATAAAATAAGTTAAGATAGGATAAGTTAAGATACGTTAGTTAAAATAAGTTAAGATAAGTTAAGATAAGATAAGATCAGCTAAGATAAGCTAAGTTAAGTTCGGATAAGATAAGTTGAGATAAAATAAGTTAGTGAAGTTAAGTTAAGATAAGTTAAGATAAGATAAGTTAAGTTAAAACAAGTTAAGATGAGAGAAGATAAGATAAGATAAGAAAAGGTGAGATAAGATAAGATGAGATAAGTTAAGTTCGGATAAGTTAGTTAAGATAAGTTAAGATAAAATAAGTTAAGATAAGATAAGATAAGATAAGTTAAGATAAGTTAAGATAAGTTAAGTTAAGTTAAGTTAAGATAAAATGAGATAAGATAAGTTAAGATAAGATGAGATAAGTTAGTTAAATTAAGTAAAGTTAAGATAAGTAGTACAAACATATAAATAAACCAAAAATATACATACTACTAAGTACTCGCTCTAGAAACAACAGTATTAGTGTTGCACAGATTCTTTCATGAACAGAAATACTGAGAGAAGAGTTCATACTGCACAGATTATTATGTAGATTGCACAGATTGTACAAAAGTAGAAAAATTCCAATATAGCAAAGCATTACATAAGAAAAGCAGCGGCTAAAAGTAGAAAAGCAAAAAGATTAAAGTTTGAAACGTTACTGAAATACAAAAGAAGTTGGAATAGAAGACGATGAAGTAATGCAGGCGGTTATACTGAGGCTGGTTTTTGCTCACTGGGTTATAATTAATGTTCAAAAACTGCAAATTCTCACATCTGAAAAGCTGAAAGCAGCAAATGTTTTCCATAAATCAACTTTAAAACGCAGCAGCCATCAAAACTGTTGTTTATCAAGTTTGTTTTTGCTCTTAAACGTGTTGACGAGCCGAAGCTCTGATGTTTTTCCCTCTGACATAAAACGAGCTGCTTGACCTTCTGTGCAGCGACGAGCAGAAACCAGCAGAAAGCTCACGACTGCATAACAAAAACAAGGAGTCGTCTCCGAGTGAACCCCGCTCGGCGAGAAACGCACATAACAGCAGATGTGAGCGGCGTCCTGGGTGGCGAGTGGCGGCTATAATTAAACCAGACACACTTGAACCGGAGCCACCGGAGCTGCAGGAGGCGAAGTCCAAACCATGAAACCATCCCAGAGCTGCCGGGAATCACTCGACGTCTCCGCAGGAAACACGCACGACGTAAAAACGCAGGCTCCAGAAGACGTCTTAAAGATAACCCACATATCAGCTCGTCTTCTGTGCTGCAAACAGATTAAAACTCTGTTCTCTCGGTGCGAATCACAGCTTTAATCTCTGGAAGTTTCTGGGCTTGTTTGCGTCCCGACTCCTCCAGCTGTTTGTTGACCTGCAATGAGTCCGTCCACATGTTCACAGACACAAACCTTCAAGGTGGGCTCGTCTGCGGTGAACAGAGCAGCCGCCGGGCCGTCGACTCTGAAACGCTTGAAGAAGGTGGTCTGGGTTGGATGTGAGCGTGACAGAGTCAGACGGAGGAGGGAAAACAAAAACGCCACCAACAGAGTCGCGGCTCTGCGGCTGAAACCACGACGGATCCTGAAAACAAGCCTCATCCCTCAAGTATTCTGGTTTTGGTTCTGTCTGAGCTTTTCATGTGTTGAACCAGAGCTTCTCAACTGGTGGGTCGGGACCCAAAAGAGGGTCGCAGAAGCTTTCACCCCCAAAAAATGTACTGGTATAAAGTCTTTTATTTTAAACGGTGTGCTTCTTATGATGCAGTTTGCTTTCAGTAGCAGGATATTTAGTGGTGGTGACACCAGAAGTCGTCCCCCTATTAACCTCTAGACCTGTCTCTGCCAGCTCTTTGGAGAAATTTATGCTATGGACCAAATGTGGACCAAACATTGACCAAATTGGACTAAACATTGACCAAACTGGACTAAAAGTGGACCAAACTGGACTAAACATTGGCCTACTGGACGAAACATGGGCTAAACTGGACTAAACACTGACCAAGCTGGACTAAACATGGACCAAACTGGACTAAAATGGACCAAACTGGACTAAACATTGGCCTACTGGACTAAACATGGACCAAACTGGACTAAACACTGACCAAACTGGACTAAACATTGACCTACTGAACGAAACATGGGCTAAACTGGACTAAACATGGACCAAACTGGACTAAACATGGACCAAACTGGACTAAACACTGACCAAACTGGACTAAACATTGACCAAACAGGACTAAACATTGACCAAACAGGACTAAACATTGACCAAACAGGACTAAAATTGGACCAAACTGGACTAAACATGGGTTAAATTGTACTAAACATTGACCAAACAGGACTAAAAGTGAACCAAACTGGACTAAACATTGACCTACTGGACTAAACATTGACCAAACAGGACTAAAAGTGGACCAAACTGGACTAAACATGGGCTAAACTAGACTAAACATTGACCAAACAGGACTAAAATTGGACCAAACTGGACTAAACATGGGTTAAATTGGACTAAACATTGACCAAACAGGACTAAAAGTGAACCAAACTGGACTAAACATTGACCTACTGGACTAAACACTGACCAAACAGGACTAAAAGTGGACCAAACTGGACTAAAAGTGGACGAAACTGGACGAAACATGGGCTGATCCTAAATGCTCCAACTGAACACCTCCATTAGGATCCTTTTAATGAGGCTTCTTTACTGAATAAAACCTGTCAGTTAAAGTGTTCAGGGGATGTTTTTTTTTTTTAACCTAGTAAACTATTTTCCGTTTCCTTTCACCTCTCAGGGACATCAGGTGTTGCCATGGCGACCTGAGGATGAACCTCCATCCTCTCACGGGTTCGTTCATTCATGCCGTCGGATTAGGTCGCCGGTTAAATCCCCGTCATGTATCTTTTTTCTGAATGAATTTTCTGTTTGCGGATTATTTTCATGCAGCGAGGCTCGGCTGATCTCAGCTACGTCCACAGAAGTCGTTTAATCCGACAAACACAGGCTCCAGCTGTTGACGGAATATTCTGTTGGACTTTTATTCTCTGACGACAGAAACATTAAAATCAGACGTAAAAATGTGTGCAGGGAGGTTTGATTTGCTCATTAAACAGCTGGTATCCAACATAAATGTCATTACTTCAGTTGAATCTGAGCTTTAGTGTCATTCAGTTGCTCTTTGTTCTGTTTTAGAGGCTTTTGCGTGGATATATTTTTATTATTTCTTAAATGAAGAACCTTAAAACACCAGCTGTCAGCCACTGTGACACCTGAACCTCTTTCTGTACATGTGGTGACGGGTTCAAACACTGATCTGTACATTTTATACCTGTTTTTGTTCTCTGGGTTTGCATTTTGTGAAGCGTAATAGACATTTTTGTTCATCAGAGGGTCAGAAATAACAGATCAGTGCGTAGATTTCTGTCAAAAAAGAAGCTCACTGCCTTCACCGCTTGTCGATGAATCACGTTTAGTGCGTGGAATTGTCAGATTTCCAACTTTCTGTCGACCCTCGAAGGTCTCATCTTGTCAAATTACATTCTTTTGGAAAACTTCGCCAAGTCTGAGTTTAAAACCGCGATATTTTAAAAAATCTAAATCAATTTCCGCACGTCTCCTTTAAAGATTCAGTTAAAATAAACCAACTGCAGCAACAAGGTTCTGTAAAAAACTAAATATTCTGCTGCCTTCATGTGACTCAGCTGAGACCAACAGAACCGAGACGGAAACTCAGGAACTTGTTGGCAAAAATGAAGAAATTCTAACTTTCATCTTTATGTTATGTTATGTAATTTATTTATTTTACAATTTATAGAATAGAATAGACTAAAAGGTACTTTATTCATCCCCGAAGAGAAATTCAGGTGTCTGGCAAAGGCAAACCAAATAATAATAATAATAATAATAATAATAATAATAATAATAATAATAATAATAATAATAATAATAAATAATAAACATGAAATAAATAAATTCACAATAAATTATGGCATTCTAACTTTGTCATACGGGACAGAAGACATTACTGTTTTTTTCTGAAATATATTTCCCTTTTTAAAATATAAATTAGAGATAAAAACTAGTAAAATTACAGAAAAATATTTGATTTACTGGTTCATGTAAAATTAAATTAAATTAAATTAAATTAAATTAAATTAAATTAAATTAAATTAAATTAAATTAAATTAAATTTTAAAAATGTAAATAATGGTTAGGTTTATTATTTATTATTTTTTGTATTCACATCTGCTAAAAAAAAACTATTTTACAGATATTTACAGTTATTTTTATTGTTTTTTTTTAACAGTTTTTGAACATTACAGTATTCCACGGTTCACTGACATATTATCACAGTTTTTAATTTTAAATTTTTTTTTACACTATTGTTTTGTACACTGGCTGCACGGTGGCTCGGTGGTTAGCAGCGTCGAAAATTAGTCCACAGTGAGGAAAAACACCCTTGTAGTTCACAGTTTTAATTCTATGTATGCCGTTAAAATCTCATGTGTAACAGGAGCGATGATACTTTATATTTAATGGCAGCGTTTATTTATATTTTACTTCTATTTATCGCCACAACACTGTGATACTGCAGACTTCTCAAAGGTCAGACGTCTGAAAGGAGCCTTGCTGAGCTGCTCAAAGGTCACAAATCTTTAAATAACGGCAGGTAATGAAGGTAAACTGCATGAAAAACTACCTTAAAAACACTGTTTCCATCACTCTAAAGCAACCTCACATTCTGCTTTTCTTCTTGTCCAACATTAAACTAAGAAAACTGATCCTCCTGCTGCTACACTGGTTTGGTTTCCGTCCAATCAGTGACGTTGTAAATGCAGCAGTGAGGGTTTGAGGCTTCTGGCTGTACAATAAAACATTATATAACTCTCTTATCACATATTAGCCTAATTCCTCTCATATGACTGAGCAGGAATGAACTCCTGAGCGGCTGAATACAGTCGATGGAGTGAGGTCAGGAATGCTGCGGGATGTAAAAGCCGTCATGCCGTCATGTGATTCAGACGGTCTGAGATCAGCTCCCATGATTCAGCTCAGCGGGCCTCGACTCCCATGATCGAAGCGGTTGAAGGGCGATTTGAGGCACGAGGGGCCGAGTGATGCTCACTCGTGTTTCAGCCTGAAAGTCTCGAGGTTTACTTTGATCCTGAAGCTTCGCTGAGTTTGACGGTTATCTGACCAAGTCATGCCTGGTGTACAGGTCTGTGAAGGTTCTCAGTCATCCAGGTTGTCCTCGTGGTTTCAGTGGTAGCATCTGGACTGGCTTGGATGAGAGGTGAAACGTCTTTGTGAAACTCAAGCCAGTCCAGATGCTATGATGGAAACTACGAGGACAACTGGTCTACAGCACAAAATATATTAATATGACATGAGAAAAGCTGTTACATGGTGAGATGTGTATGTTTTTGCTAACCGAGTCTCTACAAAATTACATTCCATACAACTAAACTGACCATAGAAGCTGTGTCCGGGGATCGGGTCGCCGAGGTCCCTGCCGTCGACTGCCGCTCGGCCACCAGGCGCTCCCATACGAGCCCCGACCCCAGGCCTGGCTCCAGGGTGGGGCCCCGGCTGCTCCTTGCCGGGCGACGTCACGGTCCTTGGTTTTATTTTCATCATAAGGGCTTCTTGAACTGCTCTTAGTCTGACCCGTCACCTAGGACCTGTTTGAATTGGGTGACCCTACCAGGGGCATGAAGCCTCCGACAACGTAGCTCCCAGGGTCATCTGGCCACTCAAACTCCCCCACCACGATAAGGTAGCAGTTCCAGAACTTTGGGTCATGACCGAAAGAACGGGATCCTGGATACAATCGGCTGAAATGAGTTTCCTCCACAGGGTGGCTGGGCGCACCCTTAGAGATCAGGTGAGGAGCTCAGTCACCAGGGAGGAGCTCGGAGTAGAGCCGCTACTCCTCCATGAAGAGGTACAGGAGTCACTGGAAACTTGAGTCGGCCTCCAACTATTAATTCAGTGAAGGGATATATCTTAGGTTGAACAGTCAAACTGCAGCAGTTTAATGTCATAGAGTCCTGGAAACCATCGTTGGTTCCCTGGATGTGTTTCTGGTTTCTGATTATTCACCAGAGAAAACTTTAACAAGTGCATTCTGGGTAAACTTTAAGGCTCAAATCAGCATGTTGGTAGGAGGTTGGTCAGAACAAGTTAGAGGCAACTAGAAAAGCACTTAGAAAAGGGAGTATAAAGGGAAAACTTTCAAAGTCATGTTCAGTAACGAAACAAGGCAGACAAATAAGTGTCACTGTGGGTAATATACATAACTAGAAAAGCCCTCAGAGAGTTCATACCTCCACCAAGCAGCTTCAGTCCACCCCCAACACAATCACAAAATTCACATATTTTGTATGGAACGTTACAGACACAAATGTAATTACAGACAGTTCAAATGTTCTACCGACAATGCGGCCTTCACCCCATCCGACCTAATGAACAGGCGCGGCCTCTAGCGCGGCAGCTCCTAACAGCCTCCCAGCTTCTTAGACAACCGGAGATAAGAATGCCGGCCCAACCGTGCGTATGTCGCTCAGGAAGGAAAGAGAACTCCGTCACTGTCGCTGTCTGTCGCGTGGAGACCCAAAATGTCATGTGGTCAGAGGGGGTTACCCCAAAAACAAGAGTGCCCTCTGGTGGGTTTTAGAGTAAACCGCATTTAATTGTCCACCTGGTTACACTTACATTAAAAAAGTTCCTGGATCCAGACGGTGATCCGGATCAGTCCCAAAATGTCATCATTTGTTCCTTGTCTCATTTCACACATTTCCTGAAAATTTCATCCAAATCCGTCCATGAGTTTTACAGTTACTTTGCACACAAACAAACAAACAAACAAACCAACGTCGGCCATCATATAACCTCCTTGGTGGAGGTAATGAAAGGATCATTGTACACACAGAAGATATCAGGATCATCTATAGACAGGATGCCAAAACAAATTAACCCAGTCTGAGACAGTGGAGCAACACATTTCCTTAATTCTCTCTGAACTGACAGTTTGACCCTGTTGACTTCTTCTAAACTGCACAGATTTATTTTGCAGATTTTCCTGGTGCATCCTGCCAACGTTCAGGTTACAGTCACTGACATTATAAAGCATTTCCAGGATTTCTCAATCTGCACAGCTGCGCTTTGTGTTGCACCTGTTGCACTGTGTAATCAGGTGAACAATCACACATCACTGCTGCAACATGCTTCCTGACAGCCTCGAGAACAAAATGTGTCTCCACCAGGAAGTAATCCCGATAAGACGAGTCGCACTCTGAACTTTACAGCCGAGTTTGTGACGGGAACATAACGTGCTGCTGGTGCTGCTCGTGAAACCCGACACCTTTATTCAACTTTAAAGGCTTTTAAAGGTGTCAGTCAGTAAACTCTCTGCGCACGTGAACCTGCACTAATGAGTCCAGTAAACAGCCTCACACTCAGCAATAATTCAGCATGTTTACACTTTGAAGTCAGTCGCAGGTCCCTGAGGCGCTCTGAGGCCAGACGCTGGTATTTCACACGGCTCGCTCACACCGGCGGATGATGTGGAGCTGAGAAGTGCAGCTATGTTTGGAGTCTCCTTGGATGTAGGGCAGTTACATGAGCCCGTCAACTCGTCTTCCTCTTCTACATGAACACAGAGCGGCATGCGTGAGGCCGCCGCCGACGACGCTGAGCCGAGCAGTGGGTCCAGCTGGTTTCAGAGGTGTTGCTGTGCAGAGACTCTTCTGGGGGACCTGGATCAGATCTGAGATGCTCTTTTATCCCAAACTGAGGCAGAAAGCTTCAAAGGGAAGCCGAGGCTGAGCTGCCGTCTTTGATCTGCGACTGTTAAATGAAGCTGCTGTCCGTCCATCCAAACGCGTCTCACTGATGAAATACAAAAACTGTGATCATCAGGAGGGAAAACGCTTAATCTGAAAAATACATTAAATATATTAAAAAATGTTTCTGACTCTGTGAGAAAGTTTTTACCTGCAATAATTTAAAGAATATATTTTTACTGATATTTTACAGAATTTAACTAAATGATAAATTCAAAGAAATAAGCATTTAAGTGTTAGCTGTGTATTAATACAACGTTTTAACGTAAAATGGCACTTCTCATTTTTTTCTGCATTTTAGTCAGCAAAGTTAGTAAATCAGTTATTTTACAAATGTGTCCTGGTTATTTTCACTTTATCATTATTATTTTTATTACTATTCAGCTTTTGATTACAGAAAACAGACAGTTTACAGATATTTAAAAAGAAAAATATGTATATTCAGGATTGAAAAATGGATTTACAGTTTACAGTTTTGGTCTGTTTTTTATATATATTTATATAAAGTTAACATTTAAATAAATACTTTTTTCTATTTTAACTGTATATAAATATATATATATAAAAACAGGCTAAAACTGTCAATAATGTCCCCATTAAAAATCTGATATTTTTACAAATGGTATTTCTTTTTTCTTTTTTCTTTTTTTTGTTTTACAACATTTTACTGCAAAATCACACTACTTTTTCTGCATTTAAATTTGCAAACATATTTTGATTTTACAGATGTCCTGTTATTTTCACTTTATTATTATTATTATTATTATGTTTTACAGGTTTTGACTACAGATCACAGACATTTACAGATATTTAAAAAGAAAAATTATGTATATTAAGGACTGAAAAATGGAGAATCATTTTTAACTATTATTTTTTTCCCCATTTTTTTTTTCTTTTTTGGTTAAATTACACATAATAACTTGTAGAATCACAGAAAAGTATTTATTTAAATTTTACCAAATAAAAATAATGTCCCCATTAAAAACTTGTCCCCATGACACTCTCATTTTTTTCTGCATTTAAATCAGCAAAATATATAATTATTTTAAAAAATTTTCTTGCTATTTTTTTTCCATTTTTTCAGTTTTTGATTACAGATCAGACAGTTTACAGATATTTAAAAACAAAAACATATGTATATTAATTAATATATATTTATACAAATGTATTTCTTTCTTTTACAACATTGTACAATAAAATAACACTAAAATATTTTTAGTTTACAGATATGTCTTGCTATTTTCACTTTTCAATCTTTTTCTAATTATTATTATTTCATTTTTAAAATTCATTTCATTTTTATTATTATTATTTATCTATAATAATGATTTATTTATACACCTGAGTTGGCAGGTCCGTGTACTACAGCCTCGGCAGTGCCTGGCGGCGGCGCACAGGACTATTCAAAATATCAAAATTATTATCCCAATACCACCACAACCAACCAATATTCAGATATTCCTATATTGGGGACCAGCCCTAATATTAGGTTTGTACAGCAGCTAAGCTGCCATACTGTTGGTTAGCTAACTTAGCCACTCTAGGCTACTTGGAACTACACCGTACTTGGCCTTAAGGTCAGCCTTATTTCATCTTGCTGAAACCTCCTGCTGCTTATTTCTTGTCACAAAGCTGTAAATTGGGACGTCTTGTTCAAACTAAGTAGTTGTTTTTCACATAGAGCTGTTTGTCCTCAAACGCAGCTGCAACAGAAGTCCTGTTTAGCAAAATCCAACCAGATTCTCCAGAGGAACATTTCTGGTTTTATCCTACTTATTTTATCCATTGAGCTTCCTCCAGTTAATTTGTTGAGAATAAAGAACCAACATATATTTCTGTGTCCTGTTGATTTCACCGGACTACACCATGATAGGTTGTCATTGGTAGATTGTGTTGGGGTGGACTGAAGCTGCTTGGCGGAGGTCTGCGCTCTATGAGGGCTTTTCTAGTTGCACTTGTTTTTATATCTTTTGTATATTTTGGTTCAGTGTTAATTCCACATGCAGGATGAATGATCACCTGAGATTTGTTCTTTTGCTCTAAGTAGGTGTAACTTCCTTGATTTAAGCGTCTTATTGTTCACTTTCAGTTTCTCTTTGCAGCACTTTCTACACACTTCTAATAAATAATAGTGTGACCTTGAGTTCAGGCCGTTCTGCTCGAGTGTGAACACTTTGTTCTACATGTCTGCAGCATGATATCTGATCCCCTACTACAGTCTTTGTTGGAGCAGGCCGGGTCGTGTTCCAGCTGGGGAAAGATTATCGTGGAGTCATTCACTCGGCTCAGGTCAGGCTGCAGATAAACTTAGATTGGCCGAGCGTATGTTTAAGAGGATCAGCCGTGATTCTGCCGTGATTTACTTTCTCGTGTAAAACGCGGCATGTAATCTACACGGGTGTTTTTAATTCATGCGGCGAGGACGCGTTCGGTCCTTTCTCCTGCGTGCTTTGTTTTGTCTGTGCAGCCAGCGGGGCGAGGCGGGCGGACGATTGACTCGGCTGTTGCGTCAAAGCGGTGACACGGAGCTATTTTTAAAAGACATTGACAGGCCGTGATCACTGTAAATGAGATGGGCGGAGGAATGCGCGGTTAAATTAGGCCTGACTGTTTAAAAAAATCCCAACACGGCATCGGCCTGCAGCGCCCTGACGTCAGGGATAAAGACTTTGTTTGGGAGTCTTGACAGCAGCATTGTCCCGGTGTTTATGCAAAACTATGCTTTTGTGTCACGACTGGGAGGCAAACTCAAATCAGACGCACACGGCTAAATCGGTGCACCATCTTGGCCTAAATAAAAGCCCGTCTCGCTTGCTGCGGCGAGGAGACAAACCCGCCGAGTTCAGATTAACGTCGCCCGCAGATGCATCAATATTTTCCCCGATGAAAACGCTGTCGCACGCACCGCAGTGACCCACTTCCACCTGTGTCTATAAAACAAGGCAAGAAAGAAAGCTGCTCTCCCCGGGGAAGGCGCACCGAGTGGAAAATTCCTCCTTCAGTGGCCAAACAAACAGCGCGGGGCCCCAGAAGACGCCCGGACAAACGTGGCATTGTTTGGAAGAATAACTGCCTTATCTGAGGAATCCCTGGGCCTTTTGGGAAACGGAGGGAGCTGCGGGAGTATTTCTCGGCACAAAAACAACGACATTCCTCCGAGCGAGACGTGGAGAAAACCCGGGAGCGGGGCAAAGTGTCGGAACAATCAATAAGGAACGTCTGTGAACTTTTACTGTCGGTGTTTCCGGCGTTCTTCTCCGACCCACTGCCCTCTGCAAATGTTCAACAAAGACTGAAGGGCAAATATGAAGCAGTTGCATAATCGTGTTTGCATTATAGAGCTGTGGTTAATGCCTCAGCCTCTTGTCTCAACACGGCTTCGTTCTTGACCTTGTAAGTAAATCTTCCAAGCGGCCCAGCGGAAACTTTTCACCCCATTCGATAAAAACAACCCGAAGGTCATTTCCAAGCATCTAACCTCCTGAATTGATGCAGCTGCTTCACAAACAAACCATTAACCACAGATATGAAATGTTCTGTCCCGACAGGTCACGTTTTATGGACACTTTGCTGTAATCAACACCCTACAGTGCCGATAAAAGCTACTCATCTCCCTGGGAAGTTTCCGCCTTTTGTTGCTCATCAACATTGAATCCTGGTCAGTTTTATTTGGCTGTTTTTTTTCTTACAAGCATTTACAAAAAAAGGCTGTTTCATGACAATGTGAAAACTTTACTGCATTAATTTAGCCTCTACCTTTACAATCCTTCCAGGACCTGCTGCTGAGAAAAATCCCCACCGTGCTTCACATCATGATGCTGCCACCACCGTGCTTCACATCATGATGCTGCCACCTCGGTGCTTCACATCATGATGCTGCCACCACCATGCTTCACGTCATGATGCTGCCACCACCGTGCTTCACAGTGGGGATAATGTGCTTGTGATGATGTGCAGTGCTTTATGTCCACTAAACATAGCGTCTAGTCTAGTGCTGTCAATCGATTAAAATTTTTAATCGCGATTAATCGCATGAATGTCATAGTTAACTCGCGATTAATCGCAAATTAATCGCACATTTTTTATCTATTCTAAATGTCCCTTGAATTATCATTTTATACAAGGAGGAGGCGGAGAATTCGCGTCAGCTGTGTTTGGCCATCAAGTGGTATTACAGACTAGATGTACTACGATGATAACTCAGTTTATACTGACAACACACAGATAACTCTGGTCTTGTCAATGGTCATGCGCGCACCCCAGGCCGCCGTCACCTGGCGGAGCATCTGGATCAGCGGCACACGGTTCGGGACGCGGAAAAGGAGACGATAGAAAGGCTAGCGAGAATATTGCTGCTGTACCACCACCAGCAGGAGATCCTGTCGGACTCCGACGGCGAACACCTCGCCCTCGACTTCGCCAACCATGCCCCCGCCTCACCCACCCCCACCCGCGTTAATCTCGCGATAAAAAAATTGACGCCGTTAAAATTGATTTGCGTTAACGCGTTAATAACGCGATATTTTTGACAGCACTAGTCTAGTCTGATGGACAAAACCTCCATCCTTGTCTCCTCAGACCAAAGAACCTTCTTCCAGGTGACTTCAGAGTCTCCACATGTCTTCTGGTGACTTTAGTCCAGATTTAATCTGAGCTTTTTCCAACAAAGTCTTTCTCTTTGTCTCCATGAAGATTTTACTGGTGAAAAACAGACATCAGTTGTTGATGAACAGTCTCTAACATCTCAGCTGCTGAAGCTTCTAACTCCTTCAGAGGAGTCATAGGTGTCTTGGTGTCCTCCCTCACTAGTCTCCTTCTTCTAACTCCTTCAGAGGAGTCATAGGAGTCTTGGTGTCCTCCCTCACTAGTCTCCTTCTTCTAACTCCTTCAGAGGAGTCATAGGAGTCTTGGTGTCCTCCCTCACTAGTGTCCTTCTTCTAACTCCTTCAGAGGAGTCATAGGAGTCTTGGTGTCCTCCCTCACTAGTCTCCTTCTTCTAACTCCTTCAGAGGAGTCATAGGAGTCTTGGTGGCCTCCCTCACTAGTGTCCTTCTTCTAACTCCTTCAGAGGAGTCATAGGAGTCTTGGTGGCCTCCCTCACTAGTCTCCTTCTTCTAACTCCTTCAGAGGAGTCATAGGAGTCTTGGTGGCCTCCCTCACTAGTGTCCTTCTTCTAACTCCTTCAGAGGAGTCATAGGTGTCTTGGTGGCCTCCCTCACTAGTCTCCTTCTTGCTCAGTCATTCAGTTTTTCAGGACGTCCTGCTCTTGTCAGATTTCTACATGTTCCTTCCATTTCTTAATGACAGATTCAACTGGACTCCAACAGATATTCAGTGACTTGAAACCTTTCCACAGAGGTTCTTGGAGTGTTTTTTAGTCTTCATGGTGTAGTTCTATCCAGAAGCACTGATCCAGCAGGGACTGGACCTTCCAGATACAGGTGTCTTTATACTACAATCACTGAGACTTATTCACTGACCTCAGATGATCCAATTTCACTAACTGTGGGACTTCTAGCACCAACTGGGTGACAATGACCATGATTCAATGTTGAAAAGGGAGTATAAAGTAAGTATAAAGGGAAAACTTCCAAAGTCATGTTTAGTAACAAAACAAGGCAGACAAATAAGTGTCTACCCCGTCACTGTGGGTAATATACATAATTAAGGTACAGGCTGATCATGGGATACTTCAGTGTAGCGTTGCAGTCGCCCAATCATCGGCTGTAATCCAATGCTGAACTCCAACAAAAGCAGCATTGTAGAAGTCTGCGGTGGGGATTCCTTTACAAGTATAAATACTGCTTAATGGGGACGAACAGTGGGCCACACAGACCAAAGAAAACCGGAGAAGAGAAGGAACCTGTTCTGCAATCTTAATGAATTAGAGCCCTTCAGGTGTCCAATTCCAGTATTCATGATGTAACAACAAAGCAGCAACTATTCCAGCTGAGTGTGACGAATGCGCCTGCAGCTTTAACGAACCTATTAATGGGGAAACTGTGGGGTTCAGTTTATAGAGCCAGAAGTTGTAAAAAGAAACAGTCGGAGTAATCATGTGTGTCATGCAGTTCCATCTGAAAGCTAAGTGTTTAAAACTGTTCTTTTTCACCAAAATCACTTTATTCTACATGTTTCGTTTAAAAAATTGCCAAATATTGTGCAACATTTTCTGTAAAAAACTAAAAATTCTGTAAAAAGACTCAGCTGCAACCAACAGTCGGCAAAAACTAACATTCAGGGAGGTTTCGGCTGAACTGCAGGCAGTGTATCCACAAAGCAGAGAGGTGTAGGTAGTAACATATCTCCAGCATTTAGAGCCACTATTTCTTTTACTAGTGCAGTCGTCCCTCGCCATATCACGGTTCACTTTTCGCGGTCTCGTGGATTTTTAAATTGTATATAAATACGTAGCGTACAGCAGATGAGTAGACGCATGTATGGAAAACTCAGCTACGGCCGCTTCCTCTTGAGCTGGTCGGTCGCTGATTGATCGGTGGTGATGGAAGCCAGCCAGAACCTGCAGTCCCACTGGAAATAACCATCAGAGAACCGGTGACAGTCTGTAGGATTACCGTAACACCATCATCAGTTTCCCAGTAGGTAGGCAGCCGGACGTCCTCGGTGTCGGTGTGTTTAAAATACAGCATAGTTTCTCCCAAGTGGATCGCTGTGTCGCTGGTTCCATTATTGGACATGGCTGTAGAAGCTCCTCTAGATGGAAGGTTTAAGAGAGAAGGAAGGGTTTATAAGAGTGTGGGAAAGGTTTATAACAGTGTGGGGAGGGTTTATAAAGCCTTGAAATATATATAAATAATAAAATGAACTAGGGATGCACGATAATGCCAATTTCAACCGATTCCGATAATCGATAATTTTATACTTCTTGCAGCCGATAACCGATAATGTCAACCGATTGTGCACCAGAGCGTGACACCGGAGTTGTCAGGTCCGCTACTACAACCACTGCAGCGTTCTAGAGCCTTGGCGACACTCGGTGGCGTTTGGCGGCGCTCACGACTTCTTGAGTATCAAAATTATTATCTCAATACCACCACAACGAAGAAATATTTGGATATTCCAATATTCGGGACCAGTCCTAGTGAAACGACTTCTTCATACACGGTAAACAAAGTCCACACTGGTCAGTGCCACGCCATGCTGCTGGTTTTTCTCTGCCCGCGCAGTCTGATGACATCACACACATGGGACAGTACCGTCGGGGAGGGGAGGGGTCGAGGAGCCAGACATGAGGACAAACCACAACACACAGACCAACGGCAAAAACCAAGATTCGAAGTCTAAATTTATTATCAGCTCATTTTATCAGCAGATTTTTTAATTATCAGAATGATGTCATAGTTGCCAAAATTAACCAATAATTATCGGACGCCGATGTTATCTTGCATCCCTAAAATAAACATTAGGTCGCTACTTCACGGGCGGTTCTGGAACCGAACCCCCACGATAGACAAGGGACCACTGTATTGGTAACACCTGTGGGCACTTGGGAAAATGTCGTACAAGTTGATTCCAGGATTTTCAATTTTTATGAAATCTATAAACATCCATCACCTATACACCGCTTAATCCTCTGCAGGGTCATGGGGGGCTGGAGGCTATCTCAGCCGACTAGGGCAAAGGCAGGGGACACCCTGGACAGGTCACCAGTCTATCACAGGGCTACATATAGAGACAGACAACCAAGCACACTCTCATTCACACCTATGGACAATTTAGAATAATCAATTAACCTCAGCATGTTTTTGGACTGTGGGAGGAAGCTGGTGAGAACCACAGGGAGAACATACAAACTCCACACAGAAAGATCCCAGACGTCCTAACCGGGACGCGAACCGGGGATCTACTAGCTGTGAGGCGACACTGCTAACCCCCGAGCCACCGTGCAGCCCTAATCTATAAACAAAGAAATTCAAATTATTTTTCTCCTTAATGATTTACGAAACAGCACAGAAGACATTCCTGAGTTCTCTCTGCTTCTTCACGGCTGTTCTTTTTCCATAGAGGTGCAGGACTTTACATTGCGGAGAAAAAAGACTGTAAAACGTTACAGTCGCAAGAAACGGCTGCTTGCTTCACAGATGGTTAAGCCACTCTCACTGTGACCTTCTAGGGTAACATTTGTGACTTACTGCTCATTGTGGAGCAGGACTGATGGGTGTTTGTTCGAGCGCCACTTGCAGAATAATCAGTCGTGCATTAATGAAGACGACCCGACACTTAGCAGGCACTCGGAGCTGGAAATCATGTCAGAGCTTTTGGCCGGCGACATTGTACAGTACAGGGATGATTCAATTACCGGCTGGAACTGTTACATAAGAAGGAACATGAGGAGTCGGGCTGGGACGCCTTGCAGTCGCTGCTACTCCTGCAGCCTCCACTTAGGATGAATTAAACCCAAATTGGCAACGCGTGTCGCCTTTGAGCCTCAGCATCTGGACTCCGTCAAAGTGGTACCAGCTGGACCACAGACTGAGGAGCCGAGGGGCATCGAGCATTATGAAACAAACTTTACATTACACAATCTGTATGAATAATGAAAAAGCCTTCCTAAATTTCGTCCGGTCAGAGCAGTGAAACTGAGCTCAACACTCTAGGAGGAATTGTAAATCAGCATGAAGACACTGTAATTTATCCTGACATGGAAAACACTAATAAAGCTCACCATGAAATATCAGTATATTATTAGTTACTACTTCGGTATTATTTCCAGTATTACTTATAACTTCTCTAGTCTTATTTTAGCTTATTTATTTTTAGTTTTTAGTAATATATTGTACTTATATCTGCATTTATTCCTATGTTATGTAATATGTTTTTTCTGATTTATAAGAACTTCTTTCAGGGTTTATGTTATGTTTATGTAAGTTCTATCTTATCTTACAGTCTTACTTCTAGTGGTTAAGTAAATAAAAGGTAACTTAAACATACATAGCAAAACGTAATAAATACTTAGCTCAAAGGGATAGTTAGCTAAAAGTAAAAAAAAAAGTTAAATTCAATAAATAGTAATTCAAAAGAATAAACTAGCTAGCTAAAAGTCAGCAATAGCTAGCTAAGAAACTGCTAAATGTCATTAATAGTTAACTAAAAGTCATTAATAGCGAGCTAAGAAACGGCTAAATGTCATTAATAGTTAGCTAAAAGTCATTAATAGCGAGCTAAGAAACTGCTAAATGTCATTAATAGTTAGCTAATAGTCATTAATAGCTAGCTAAAAGTCTTTAATAGCGAGCTAAGAAACTGCTAAATGTCCTTAATAGTTAGATAAAAGTCATTAATAGTGAACTAAGAAACTGCTAAATGTCATTAATAGTTAGCTAAGAGTCATTAATAGTGAACTAAGAAACCGCTAAATGTCATTAATAGTTAGCTAAGAGTCATTAATAGTAAACTAAGAAACTGCTAAATGTCATTAATAGTTAGCTAAAAGTCTTTAATAGCGAGCTAAGAAACTGCTAAATGTCCTTAATAGTTAGAAAAAAGTCATTAATAACGAACTAAGAAACTGCTAAATGTCATTAATAGTTAGCTAAGAGTCATTAATAGTGAACTAAGAAACTGCTAAATGTCATTAATAGTTAGCTAAGAGTCATTAGAAGCAAGCTAAGAAACTGCTTAATTTCATTAATAGTTAGCTAAAAGTCATTAATAGCGAGCTAAGAAACTGCTAAATGTCATTAATAGTTAACTAAAAGTCATTAATAGCTAGCTACGAAACTGCTAAATGTCATTAATAGTTAGCTAAAGGTCATTAATAGCAAACTAAAAAACTGCTAAATGTCATTAATAGTCAGCTAAAAGTCATTAATAGCTAGCTAAGAAACTGCTAAATGTCATTAATAGTTAGCTAAAAGTCATTAATAGCTAGCTAAGAAACTGCTAAATGTCATTAATAGTTAGCTAAAAGTCATTAATAGCTAGCTAAGAAACTGCTAAATGTCATTAATAGTTAGCTAAAAGTCATTAATGGCGAGCTAAGAAACTGCTAAATGTCGTTAATAGTTAGCTAAAAGTCATTAATAGCTAGCTAAGAAACTGCTAAATGTCATCAATAGTTAGCTAAAAGTCATTAATAGCGAGCTAAGAAACTGCTATGTCATTAATAGTTAGCTAAAAGTCATTAATAGCGAGCTAAGAAACTGCTAAATGTCATTAATAGTTAGCTAAAAGTCATTATTAGCTAGCTAAGAAACTGCTAAATGTCATTAATAGTTAGCTAAAGGTCAGTAATAGCTAGCTAAGAAACTGCTAAATGTCATTAATAGTTAGCTAAAGGTCATTAATAGCTAGCTAAGAAACTGCTAAATGTCATTAATAGTTAGCTAAAAGTCATTAATAGCCAGCTAAGAAACTGCTAAATGTCCTTAATAGTTAGCTAAAAGTCATTAATAGCGAGCTAAGAAACTGCTAAATGTCATTAATAGTCAGCTAAAAGTCATTAATAGCGAGCTAAGAAACTGCTAAATGTCATCAATAGTTAGCTAAAATAATATACAAATAAATCAGTAGCTTAAAGCAGTAATTAGTTCGCTAAAACTAATAAGTAGTTAGCTAAGAGTGACAAATGTTCAGTTAAAAATAGTAAATAAACAGCTGAAAGTAACAATTAGTTAGCTAACAGTACTAAGTAGTTAGCATAGGCTTCTGGTTAATAGACGACCAGTTAAGACAAGGAAAGTTTATTTGTTTAGCTCATGTCTACAGCAAGTCAATTCAAAGTGACAAAGACAAAGTAAAAGGAACATAAAGCAATATATAAAGAGACATTTCAACACAAGTAAGAGTTAAATAATTTGTTAAGAAACTTTCCAAGACTGTAAATACGTCTTCTGACGCCACGCCGTGCTCCGTTTCTTAAAACCATCCCAGGATGCAGCTGAACAAGTCGGCTGGGTCGTGCTGTTTGCTGAGGTCGGATCTCAGTGGCGGGACTTTGGTTGTGTAAGAATGAAGTGAGCTGGTATCTGATGCGGAGTGGCATCGCTGTCGCTGCCTCGGGATGATGTTCCCTCTTTCATAACAGTTTATGTGTTCTTAATCCTCCTCCAGACTAAGTCCCCCCTCCTCCCCCGCTGACGCCGAGTTTACCTCCCTACACCTGTTCAGGCCCTCGCTCTGAATCTGGATCCGACCGGAAGAAATGCTTTGAAGGGAAGTCATTTCAGCGAAGCCTGTCTCTCTGCATCGCCTTCATGCAGAATGAAGCACTTTGCTCTGTGGATAAACACCGTCATGCATTGTTCTCACTGTGGTTCATTTTTCACTGCATCCCAAAGTCCTGCACCTCTAAGGAAGCAGAACAACCATGAAGAACCACGACTTCTGTACAGCATGAGGCAGTTAGAGTGACTGAAATCATAAAAAACGAAAACAAAAGTTAAATTTCTTACATTTTCCGAGTGCCCACAGATGTTAGAAGATAGAATAGATGGAATAGAAATAGAAATCGTGGCTCTAAATGCGTTGAATATTTTACTGCTTATATTTTTCATGTGTTTCTATACTTGTCTTCTCACTTCCTCGTATGAACACTGCCTGCAGTTCAGCCAGAAAGTCCCTGGATTGTTGTCATGTGACTGTTGATCATAGTTGAATCACTAATGGCTTCATGGTCGTGTCAAGAAAAGCAGGATTTCTTGTTTTTAAGAATGTAATGTTGATGAACTATCATGATTTGAAGCTTTATTTTTGGTTAATTGTTCATATTGAACTACAAGTCGTACGTGATTAGTTCAAAAATGGTTGAAAAGTTTAAAAGCCAACAATTTTTTTCTGTTTTTCGTCTTCTTGCTCTAAAAAATGCAATAAAGGCTATTTTTTAATAGATAATTCCAAAACCACTGATGACTTTTGGGGTTTGGAGGGTTTTAAAACAATCCAGACACATCTTATCTTGTATCGAACATATAAAGAAGGATTATGTTAGTTTTATTTGACAAAAATACATTATATATGTTAATTTAAACACAAGACACCTGTGCTCAAAGACAAAGGATCCATCCTCCATGAAGGACCTAGGATCCCTAATCTGTCTCTATACCTACCAGTGAGCAGTGATTCCTAACACGTCTCTGGGGGTCATCAGGTGGAAACCTCCCTTCAACGCTGTTTCTCCTACTTAGTCCCACGACACCTCCAGGAGGCTAGGAGGTGAACTCTGGGGTCCCAGAGTCACCCCCCCTAGTGCCAGTTCACACTGCTGCTACACAATCCAACCAGCACTGCCAAGTTCAGCTGACCCAGGCCTGTTTAGGAGATGCTCCAGGCAGTGACCAGTGCTGATGCTACCATTTAGCTAGCTGCTAAATGCTAATGCTAACTGCTAATCCAAACAGCACTGCCACGTTCAGCTGACCCAGGCCTGTTTAGGAGATGCTCCAGGTAGTGACCAGCGCCGATGCTACCTTTTAGCTAGTGCAAATGCTACATGCTAATGCTAACCACTAACTGCTTAAAATATACTACTAACTCACCACCCACAAGTAGATTATACAGCTGGATTCACCTATAATGCTAATGCTAACTGCTAATTCAACCAACACTGCCACGTTCAACTGACTCAGGCCCGTTTACGAGATGCTCCAGGTAGTGACCAGCGCTGATGCTACCATTTAGCTAGTGCAAATGCTACATGCCAATGCTAGCCACTAACTGCTAAAATACTTCAATACTACTAAGAAACTCACCACCCACAAGAGACTACACAGCCGGATTCGCCTATAATGCTAGTGCTAACTGATAAATGCCAATGCTAACTGCTAAGATACGACCATGCTACTACAGCTTTAGCTATTGTTAAATGCTACAATGCTACCATAGGCCTAGATCCACCACACAACTGTTAACTGCTAAGTGATATGTAATAAAACCATTGTTTGTTTTAAAGTTTTCCTCTTCATTCCTGCTTAAAGTTTCACATATTTTATAGTTTGTTTGTCGAAAAACAACAGCATTTGCTTCAGCCACTATTCAGTATGTTCAGATGACAAAGCCTGCACTAGTCGCAGGAATTATGGAGGAAAGAAACCAGAAAATATTCACGTTTTTCCCAAAGCCAAATATTTGAGTCATTTTTAAAGGAAAAAATACAAAAATGTAATTTGTTATGAGTCTATTTGATGTTTTTACTAGTTCTTTATGAATATACTTGGATTTTATTGAATGAAAGATGCCATCTGGGACATTTTTCACAGTTTTCGGACATTTTACTGACAAATTTAGCTGCAGCTGACGATTAATATGGAAATTAGGGCAGAAACTACCATTTTCTTGATTAATTATTTGGTTAATAAAAACAAAGCTTCAATTGTTTTGATTATAAAATGACAGAAAATAAAGAAAAATGTCAATCAGAGCTGAAGGTGACACGTCTTGGTTTGTTACAGAGCAACAAAGAGACAGTTGGGGTGGATGGAAGGGTCAACAAAACTCCAGACGGACGAGGTTTTACTGCACAACAGTCGTTCCTTCACCTTAACAACGTGTTTTTTAGTGTTTATTACTAAAATGTCTTTTTGTTTCGGTCTAAAACTCATGGCCAAACACACATCCAAAACTGTCATCAGTGACAGGAAGCAGAGTCATGGTCAGGATTTTATAAATACCGAGATCAATACAAAATGCATTATTTTTATCACTGTACATCACTGCACAAAGCTTTTTAGTGTTTAGGCTGATTTGCTTAGAAAAATGAAATCAGACAGGCCTGCAGCACTCTGTCTCCACGTCTGTCTGTCTGCAGAGGCTTCAACAACAAATAAATCACAACCATGAATAAGTGTCAAACATTTAGGACACATCCAGAAGCTGAACGAGTTTATCTTTGAACTGGGGGTTTAAATCCGTCAGCCCACACTGAGGGGTCCAATCAGTCGCGGTACATCACTGTCACGCCTCGCTGATGGAGAATTTTAAAGAGCAAAATGCTAAACTCTTATCCATCGGCTGTCCGGCGGAGGTGAATCACATCTCTCACCTCCTCTCAGGGTAACAGAGAGAGGCTGACGATCCTCCCACAAGAGGCCGAATCCACCGGTTCATCATCACAAATCCAGTTTCCTGACCGTTTCTCAGGAGTGACGTGGTCTGGATGGAAAACTCAACCATGATTAGTTTAAGTTTAAAACAGATGGCAAATTGGCCTTAAAAACAGTAGCTACAAGTAATGGAACTAGTTAGCTAAAAGTAAAAATATAAAAACCTAAAAGTAATACACAAATAGCAAAAAGTACTAAATAAATAGCTAGATACAACAATAGTTAACTAAAAGTATTAAATAAAGGGCTGAAAGTAAAAACTGTTAGCAGAAAGTCATAGATGAATAGCTAAAAATAATAAATAGTTAGCAAATAGCAAAAACTAATAGCAAAATATAATAGTTAGCTAAAAGTATCGAGCAGTTAGCTAAAAGTAATAAACAGCAAAAAGCAATAATAGTTAGCTTAATGTATTAAATAAACGGCTAAATGTAATAAATAGTTAGCTAAAAGTAATAAATACATAGCTTAATACAATAATAGTCAGCTTAAAATGATCAATAAATAGCTATATAACAATAAGTTAGCTAAATGTAATAAATAAACAGCTAAAATTAATAAATAATTAGCTAAAAGTAATAAATACATAGCTTAACACAATAACAGTTAGCAAAAAGTATTCAGTAGTTAGCTAAAAGTAATAAATAGCTAGCTAAGTAAAAAGCTACAATAACAGTCAGCTTAAAGTAATAATAAATAAATAGCTAAATGTAATAAATACCTAGCTATAAGTCATAAATGAAAAGCTAACTACAATAGTAGTCAACTAAAAATAATAAATAAATAAAGAGCTAAATGTAATAAATACCTAGCTATAAGTCATAAATGAAAAGCTAACTACAATAGTAGTCAACTAAAAATAATAAATAAATAAAGAGCTAAATGTAATAAAGAGTTAGCTAAAAGTAGTAAATGGTTAGCTAAAGGTAATAAATGCTTGACTAAAAGTAATGAATAGTTTGCTAAAAGAATGAAATAAAAAGCTAAAAGTAACAGATTGTTAGCTAAAAGTAACACATAATTAGCTTAAAAAATAATGAAAAGCTAGCTAAAAGTTAAAAAAAAAACATAGCTTGATCCAATAATAGTTAGCAAAAAGTATTACGTAGTTAGCTGGAAATAATAAATAGCTGGCTATAAGTCAAATAAAAAGTTAAACACAGTCATAGATTAAAGTAATAAATAAATAGCTAAATGAAAGAAAATTGTTAGCTAAAAGCAACAAATAATTAACTAAGAGTAAAAAATGGTTAACTAAGGTTGATAAATACTTAACTAAAAGTAATGAAGAGTTCGATAAAAGTATGAAATGAATAGCTAAAAATAACAAATTGTTAGCTAAAAGCAACACATAATTAGCTAAAAAATAATTAATAGTTAGCTAAAAGTAAAAAAAAAAATACATAACTTGATACAATAATAGTTAGCAAAAAGAACTATGCAGTAAGCTAAAAGTAATAAATAGCTAGCTATTAGTCATAAATAAAAAGTTAAATGCAATAATAGCTTAAAGTCATAAATAAATGGCTAAATGTAATAAAGAGTAGGTAAAAGTAATAAATGGCGAGCTAATGGTGATAAATACTTAGCTAAAAGTAATAAAGAGTTAGGTAAAACTATGAAATAAATAGCTAAAGTAACAGATTGTTAGCTAACAGCAACACATAGTTAGCCAAATATAATGCTTAGTTACTAAAAGTAATAAATAATTTGCTAAAAGTAATAAAAAGCTAAATGTAATAATAAATGGCTAAAATTAATAGATAGCTGAAGATAATACGGCTGGGATAAGGTAGGTGCACTGCAAATTCTCTTTTTGACAACAGAAGGAATTAAGAAGGATTTCTCTACTTCATATTATATGTTACTAATATTATTTATTGTTTATTTGTACTTTTCTATTTAACAGTACTAATTTCTGTTGAATAAATACGGAGGAGTGTGACTTCAAGCATGGATATGGTTTATGGACTTGATTGTACTGCAGGAATACTAGAATAATCTCAGACACAAGGAGATAAATCCAAGTTCTATAAAAATAAATCAATAGTCAGTAATTTATTGATTAATAAATTCAATTAATAGAGAAAGAACTGACAACTGTGGTAGCTTTCTATAGTGACGGGCATTCTTCATTATTTTCTGAAATTGTATTACCAAAGCATTAAATGATTTGTTGACAAAAGAATCAATAGATTTATTGATAATAAATAAATAGTTAATTGAAGCCCTGATTTGATTTCTTTGAATGATGAAGTGTGAAAGAACTGAATAAAACTGAATAAAAAATCAGCTCAGGAACAGTCGCTGCTACCTGTATGCGATAAAGAGTTCAGGTGTAATCTGAGATAAACACCATCTGTGCCTGACCTCGACAGCTTTGGTGTTTTTTAATATTAATTTTCTATCTGGGGTTTTATGACGTCTGTAACAAACCGAGTTCAGAACATTAAAACCCATCATCATGCGGCAGAGAGTCTCAGGCTTTAATCTGCTGTGAAAAATCTCCATTAAAAGACTCCCCGTGGATTAAGACGGGCAGAGTGATGCTGCAGAGGGCCGAGGTCGGGGTTTCATAAAGAGGAAATTAAAGCGTTTAAGATTTCATCCATAAACATGTCAGAGTTTTAACAGCACGCCCAACATGGAGTCTGTCTGTTCGCAGCCTTCTTTCCATTCAGTCCAGTTATTTTCCATTTCAAGCTGACCTTCACATCACACAGACTAAAACCTTATTTTCCTGCCTCACAGTGAGTCAATTATACGCTGTCGATACGAGCATCGCCCACGCCGCTGCTTTGAGCTGATGTTCAATTACAGAGGCAGCAGGGGCTCCGATCGCCTGACCAGCACGAGAGACGTCTAATTATTAGAAACACTTTAAAAGAAAATGATTCGCTGAAATATGATCAGAAAAAATAATATTAAAAACTACAACTAGACTGCAACTAATGCTTATTTTGATTAGTGATTTTACTGCTAGACTCAGTTTGTCTATTAAACAATATGGGAAATACCAACAACAAGTGTCTGGAGCCAACAGCTTTCAATTAAAGGACAGACTTTTCAACCTCATCAGTTACTTTATTTGTCTAAAGATTTTACAGATATGGATTTATCATGGCTGTTTAATGTTTAAACTTCAATTTCAAAACCTCTCGCTGGGTTTAAAAGGCATATTATCTTTAATAAAAACACCAAAGAGACGCCATTTATCAGAACCAGAAACTGTAAAAACACTTTCCAACCGTCCTTGAAATAATCACGTGGGACTTTCACTTCCGTCGGGAAAACAAATCAAATTTAAGCTTAAAATTCAAGAGAGGAGAAGCACCTCCATAGCATGAAGCTGCCACCACCGTGCCTCACTGTAGGGATGATATTAGTCAGATGATTAGCAGCGCCTGGCACCAGACACGGTGCTGGACGTTCTACCCAAATAGTTGAGCTACAGGTCTCATCAAAAAATTCAGCAAAAAATATAGCATTTGCTTTGACTAGATCCTGTAAAAAAAGAAAAATTTTGCGTTCCCCAGTGCAACCGAGAAGCCATTGGTGACCCGACTGTGTTCAACAGTTATTTGATAAAAATTCAGGGACTTTTCAGCTCAACTGTACCCTTATTTACATAGAGCCGAGAGGGGAAGCATCCCCATAGCATGATGCTGCCACCACCGTGCCTCACTGTAGGGATGATATTAGCCAGATGATTAGCAGTGCCTGGTACCAGACACGGCGCTGGAAGTTCTACCCAAATAGTTGAGCTACAGGTCTCATCAAAAAATTCAGCAAAAAATATACCATTTGCTTTGAATAGATTCTGTAAAAAAAACTAAAAATTCTGTGTTCCCCAGTGCAACAGAGAATCCATTGGTGACCCGACTGTGATCAACAGTTATTTTATAAAAACTCAGGGACTTTTCAGCTCAACTGCAGGGTCTGTTTACAGAGCAGTGAGGGAAAGCATCCCCATGCTATAATACTGCCGCCACCGTGCCTCACTGTAGGGATGATATTAGCCAGATGATTAGAAGCGCCTGGTACCAGACACTGTGCTGGAGGTTCTACCCAAATAGTTGAGCTACAGGTCCCATTTAAAAATCTGCAGAAATATACCATTTGCTTTGACTAGATTCTGTAAAAAAAAGAAAATTCTGTGTTCCCCAGTGCAACCAAAAAGACATTGGTGACCTAACTGCGACTGACAGTTATTTGATAAAAATTCATGGACTTTTCAGAGCAGAGAGGGGAAGAACCCCCATAGCATGATGCTGCCACCACCGTGCCTTACTGTAGGGATGACATTAGCCAGATGTTGAGCTGTGCCAAGTTCTTGCTAGACAGAGTGATTGGAGTTGTGCCCAAAGGCTTTTAGGCTGATCTTCTGGTTGTGTTTACAAAGAGCAGAAAGGAGACAAGTATGGAAACAAATTTAAAAATGTAAATAATAAAATGTCTGTAGTATGTAGAGTCACGATTTTTCCAGTATTGATAATGTGTGGTCATTTAGAAAGCTGTTATACATGTTGATTCCTGTATTTTTTTTCAGTTTTTATGTGATAAAAATCGAAAGAAGTCCAGCTTTTATTTTTTTATTTTATGATTTATGGCATTCAGGGTTCAGAGGGTTAATTCAACATGGATAATAAATTACAAGCATTGCTGACTCTCTGCTAGCAGCTGTTCAGTTCAGGGAATCTCTGGTTTTTCCATCGCTGCTCTTCCTCTGTAGTATGTTGTACAACTAAGCAACCAACCCCCTATTTCATGTTTACACCAGCACCTGTATGCTCAATGTACATCTGTTTCTGAAACTGTAATAAAGCACTTATTTGTTTGGATGTTTTTCGTATTAAAACCTTGCTTTAAGAGGAAAAAGAGTGCGCTTTCAGATAGTTAATACTAAGAATGACGTTTCAAGGTTACGAGGCTTTTTGCTGTTATGAGATCAGGTCTGATTTGCTCTACGCAGTATAAGAACATCTCCGCTCTTCTTATCTGTGAATGACTTTGTAGTGTCCCTTCAGTGGAGCTGCAGCAGCATTAACCCAGATACTGAACAAGCGCAGTTTGGTCGACGAAAAGCTCGCCTCTTATGCAACCTCCTCCTCTGAGTAGGGCAGCATCACCATCATCTGAACCGTCCAGTGCACTCAGAATCAGAGGACAGTGGGAAGACAAAAGACGACACATCGCTGGAGGATACGTGGAAGTAAAAGCCTTCATTCATTCATTCATTCATTCATTCACTGACTGCTGCGACTCCTCGGGCCGTCGCAGTGTTCAGGCAGCCATGCATCACATCGACTGAAAGGAGCTAAAGGGCTTTCGGGAGGATTTGTGTTTCTGGCCTTGCGGTTTATGTAAGAGAAAGAATCAAGCCGAGTGACGTCAGTTCGGTGGATGAAGAGTGACTTGAGCAGAAGACAGAGGAGCAAATTAAAGAACAAAAAGTAATCAGGAGACTCACACAAAGTCCAGATTAACAGGTCAAAATGACTGAACTGCATCATCACTTTGTCTGGTTATATAACTGCTCTCATATTTAGTGTTTTATTAGTAGAGGACTGTTGCTTTACTTTGTCCCGACACTGTGAAAATGAACGTTCTTTAACAGGTTTAACTATCCTTTTTTAAAAGCAGGCAAAAAATAAATCTGATTTTTCTACATGTGAACCTAAAGGCCGATGTAGCTCAGCTGGAAGAGTACCCCACAGCAAGTCCTCAGATCAGGTTGCTGGGGGTGCGGCGATTAGGTGGATACCAGGTCATGTTTTGTGGCTGTGAAGCCTGTCAGACCAGGGCAACCACTGGACATCGCCCCCCCAGGCTCACACAAAGGCATCGAGAGGCCCAGGTCACCAGGGATTAGGGCATGTGGCCGAAATAGCTCAGTTGGGAGAGCGTTAGACTGAAGATCTAAAGGTCCCTGGTTCGATCCCGGGTTTCGGCAGCAGCTTTTAGCTCTATGGTCAAGGCACTGTTGGACCCTTAACCCTATCTGCTCCAAGGTTTCTTTGATTTGGTTGACCCCAAACTCCTATGTGTTAACAAGTTCACGGAGTGGTAGTGACAAGTGAAAATGTCCTCATCTTCTAAAATCCGGAGGCGCATGGATGGTGACCAAGTAAGAGCCACAGATTCAGGTTAAGAGTGACTGACCTTTACTGGGACGGGGACCTCAAAACCCACATCAAGTCCATAAGTCCTTGAAGGAGGCTGCTGGTTGTCAGTTAAGTGGATACCAGGTCATGTCTTTTGATGGTGAAACCTCTCACGCAAGTGCAACCACCAGTATTCGTTAGCATTAGCGTCCACCAAGGGAAGTCTGTGGATGCTGATGGGGGCGACCAAAAGGCCAGTCTTCCATGGACTAGTACCGATGGCCAATATGGGACCGCTTTCACACCGGCCTAATGGTTGAGGCACTGTTAGACCCTCGAACAAAGCCCTTAACCCTATCTAATCTATGGGGGCCTTTATCACCGGAGACCCTAGAAATGTACAAATGGCGGTCCCTTGTTCAATCCTGGGTTTCGTCAGCAGGTTTTGGCTCTACACGTCTGGCACTGTTGGACCCTTGAGCAAGGCCCTTAGGATTCTTTGTCATGGCTGACCCTAACTCCTGTGTCTTAATAAGTTCACAGGGTGGTAATGTAGATGTGAGAGTGTCTTCTTCTTCCAAAACCCTGAGGCGCATGGAGGGGTCGAACAAAGCCCTGAACCCTATCTGCCCTAGGGGTGCCTTTATCACTGGAAGTCACAGGCTCAGAAAAGGGACACGAGATCCCCAGGTGGCCCTAGACAGGTACAAGTGGTCGAAATAGCTCAGTTGGGAGAGCGTTAGACTGAAGATCTAAAGGTCCCTGGTTTCGGCAGCAGCTTTTAGCTCTATGGTCAAGGCACTGTTGGACGCTTAACCCTATCTGCCCTAGGGGTGCCTTTATCACTTGAAGTCACAAGCTCAGAAAAGGGGGCACGAGATCCCCAGGTGGCCCTAGACAGGTACAAGTGGTCGAAATAGCTCAGTTGGGAGAGACTGAAGATCTAAAAGTCCCTGGTTTCGGCAGCAGCTTTTAGCTCTATGGTCAAGGCACTGTTGGACCCTTAACCCTATCTGCTCCAAGGGTTCTCCTGATCTGTGGCTGCTTTCACACCGGCCTAATGGTTGAGGCACTGTTGGACCCTCGAACAAAGCCCATAGCCCTATCTGCTCTAGGGGTGCCGACTCAGAAAGGGGCCACGAGACCCCCATGTGGACCTAGACAGATACAAATAGCCGAAATAGCTCAGTTGGGAGAGACTGAAGATCTAAAGGTCCCTGGTTCGATCCCGGGTTTCGGCAACAACTTTTCAATCTTGGCACTGTTGGACCCTAAACCCCATGTCTTTGTCTTGGTGAACTCTAACCACTACGAGGCAGATCCGCAAGTTCAGGTAATGCATGGACAGACCTGGGCCAAGTGTCATGGACGGCGACCCCACACCTATTAGTTATAGATATCTGGGTAAATCATTTTTCTAAACAGTGTTACTTACATGAAGATTAAGAGGGGTATAGATAATGGATGGACGGATGGATGTTACTGACTGTATAAGAATTAAACATAGTTAAGTTACACCTTCATATTATTCAACGAGTCAAATCTTGTTCAGCTCCTGTTGTTTGCTGAACAACCAGCTGCTCAGGAAGATTACTGCGGACTGTTTTTGTTGTTTTGTCGCGCATATGGTAAGTTTTTTTGGACAAAACAGATTTGCGGGGTTGTGTAACGCCTTCCTCTGATGTGGCTGGAAGTTTCCCGAGCTCGGCATCATTTCTTCCACTGAGGCAGCAGATTCTCCGGTTCAATCAGCAGAGACGAGTTATTTATTAATATGCGAACTGGACACATCAGTCAGAGGTCTTCTTGGAAAAATACAGCAGATTTTGTGACTCTGAATGTTAAAAAGCAATCAGTCTCGCTGTTTTTCTCCTCGGCACAGGGTTTTGGACAGAAGCTCCACACTGCAGCGTTTTTAATCACTAGTTTACAACATATCCGCCACTGCGAGCTGGTCCAGACCTGCTGGCAGGAAAAGTCCCCCTCGGGTTGGACGGCATGGGTTCAGAGTGGCCCTGAGAGGTCAGACAGAAGCAAGCAGTCGAATATAATATTGACAGGAAGAACTGGTGGTTAGAGAACAACAGTTTTCATAAAATATACTCAGTAGGTTTATTTTCACTGTTTCACAAAGTTAATCTGTGAACCTGTTTGCGTCAGTGACCTTACATAACGACCATTTGTAAAGTTATGTTTGTGTCATTGGTGTAGATCGGTGGTTCTCAAGTGGTGGGTCGGGACCCAAAAGTGGGTCGCGAAGCCATTTTTAGAGGGTCGCAGAAGCATGGCCCCCCCAAAAAAGTAGTGGTATAAAGTCTTTTATTTTAAAGGAAGTGTTTCTTATGACACAGTTTGCTTTCAATAGCAGGATATTTAGTGGTGGTGACACCAGTAGTTGTCCACTATTAACTCTAGATTAGGCTCTGCCAGCTTATTGGAGAAATTTACGCTAAAACGTGCCAAAAATGAACCAAAATTTGCTCAGAATCTGTCAAAATGGGCCAAAATATGCCCAAAACTTGGCAAAAGCGTCCAAATATACCAAAATGAGCAAATAAATAAGCCAGAATTTTCCTAAGTTGTATCAAAATGCTTTGAGACGACACCCAAATAATACTTAATGTGTTAACAGGAACAGCAAACTTAAACAATTTGGGTCGCGACTGATATTAATAGAGACATAGTGGATCCTGAGGTTGGACCAGTTGAGAACCACTGGTGTAGATTGGCGTGCAGATTCAGTTTGAACATGGAGCATTAAAAACCCTCAATTGCTGCATTCTGGTGACTTTTTATGCATCAACAAATGGTGAAAATGTCTTTATGTAAAGGAAAACCAGGCGACAGTTTAACATATAAAGATATATATGTGATATATTAATGCACCAAGACTCTCAGGTGTTCTGTGTTGCTTTCTAATATTTATTCTCCTGTAGGTCAGCTTTTCTCATTTAGCATGAGTCAGCCCACATACAGGCCTGATTTACTCTTTAACCTCTTTAAACGTACACGTGGCTCCTTTTCACATCAATGATAAATTCATCCATTTGAATTAATGATGAACCTCTGCTGTGTCTCAGCAAGATTCAGACGTATCAACCGGACATTTCCACCGTAAATCGAGGCAGAAATATGTGCAAAGAAACATCGTCAACATGCAGGAAATGAAGTGCCTCGGCTACTTTATGCAAATAAAACTATGATGCATCTCATAATATTGATGCTCAAAGTCGGTGAGAAAGAAATAATGGACAAAACCCAGATTTTACCTTTAGATTGTGACACCTGGAGTGATTTGTTATTTTACAGATATTTGCTGTTATTTAAAAGACAGATGAAGGAATGAAAAAGGTAAATAAATAAATAAATAATACCAATTATAATAATTATTAATAACAATAATGCAAAATAAAATATAACAAATATAATAATAATAATAATAATAATAATGTAAAATAAAATGAAAGAAAATATAATAATTAATAATAATAATAATGTAAAATAAAATATAAAAAATATAGTAATAATTCATAGTAATATTATTGTGTTAATAATAATAATAAATTGGTAAATAAATTTTTAAAGCTTTATTTTACAGATTTTCCCTGTTATGTTAAATTACAAATATTATATAATAAAATCTCAGAAAAAGGTATTAATGTACATGTTGACTGTAAAACAAACATGCTAAAACTAAATAGTTTCCACATTAAAAATCTGTATTTTGACAAATAGCAATGTGTTCTTTTATATATGACTGTAAAATTACATAGTTTTACTGTATTTAAAGTCACTAAAATATTTTGCAGAGGCCAGATTTTTTCTGCTGCTTTTACAGGACTTTTTTGACAGAGCATAGAAATAAACTTAACTTGAGGACTTGTAACTTATAATATGCGCTCCTTTGACAAACATGACCACATTTCTCTTCTAAATTTTAGGTTTTATCCTGCTTCAAACACATATCCAGTGGTCCCTCGTTGATTGCGGGGGTTTGGCTCCAGAACCCCCTGAGATAGGAGAAAATCCACCAAATAGCGACCTTGTATTTATTCTATCATTTATATATATGTGAAGGCTTTACAAACCCTCCCCACGCTTGGGTTCGGTGCCAGAAGCCTTAGAAGGGCGACATCGTAGGGCTTGAAACACGGGAGACGGAGGAGACTGATGCTGAGCCAATCAGAGCCCAGGATACAGAACGCAGCGCTCTGATTGGTCGCCTCCCATCCATCAGCCAATAGCGTGCCATGTAGCATCTCACGTGGGCAAACTAACTCAAGAGGAAGCGGTTGTAGCTGCGTTTTCCATACGTGCAAGTCTTTGTCTGCTCATCTGCTGTATTTTATTTCCATTTAACGACTGCATATGTACCACATGTCTTATTGTTTGCAGGTGTAATATTCTCAGTAGCAGCTTCATGTCTTTCCGTTCTCCATCACCACATGTTGATCAGTAAAGCGGTTACAGACCTGCTCTCTGCATGTCAGATTAATCCAACAGCGCAGCGTGAACACCTCACATGAAAGCGGCACCGGTCTCCGAGACAAAAGGCGAGTTAAACGGGGCCGAATGCTAAGTGGCGGCTTTTTATCAGCCACAGAGGAGGCAGCAGGACTTTGATATTCAGCTTTTCAAAGCGACACGAGGCGGCTGGAAGCACCCGAAGCGCAGCTGCACAGGTGAAAAAACAGAAAAAGAAGAAGACGACTGACAAACTGCGACTTAGTTCTTGTGATATGTGAATCAGTAAGAAGCCTCTGTTCATTTACAGCATCACACACTGGGACTGTCAGCTGATTTGTTGCCGTGTATGATTGTGTAATAGTTATATAAGAGTTAGGGAAATCATTCATTTAAATAAAGCATGAGAATTATGCAAATAAACGCGCAGCATCACAAAGCATCACTGCTCCACATTTCCTAACGATCAATCATGTTAAGTAGGCCAAGACTGACGCTGCCATTTTAGCCAAGTCATACTGAACACGGAGCAGCTTTTTAATATATATTCAAATGACTCTTTCCTACTAACAACGTCGTACATGTTCATTCTGCTGGGTGAGTCACGCTCTATTTGTTTCTGCCTTGCTGTTTTGCATACCATGACAGGTTTACCTGGTTTCTGTGGTGATACTACAACCTGGAATTGCAGCTGCAGGATGTTTTAACACTTAGATCACCACAGACGATGACTGTTTCCTGAATGGCCTTGAATGCTTGGAACTCACTTTACAGTTCCAGGTTCCTTCTGGGTATTTCTGGTCTGTGGCAGGAACTTTTAAACCAGCAGTCACCAGGAAGTCTTTACATCAGGGTCAAGCGAAAGGCCAGTACAGTGCAGCTCCTGCTTCTTCTCGACCAGGCAGCAATAATGTGACTGCACATGCATCCTTTGAAGCACCACATGAGCCGAGTCGTGCGGTTTCACGTGCGCTCAGAAGACCAACAGAGTGTTTGTGTTTACAATGGGAGGAAGCAGCGAGTTCACGGAGACACTGATACTGTCAGATCCAGGCCGCTGAGCAGTTTTCCCCTCGTGAATAATGAAGAAGTCCTCCATGTGGTTTATGTTAAGAGACTGTGGTCACACCAAACCAGTTTTCATTTACACACATTTAATTGTGGTATTACTTGAAATAAATCAGTCCCTCCAGGATTTTGTGGGCGTTTTTCCAGATTGTTGCTCCTAAAATGCCTGAATTTGTGGCAGCTTTCTAAAAAATTGCGATGTAAGTTTTGATGTTTTAAGCGTATTTGTTGCGATACAATTGCAGGAGACAGTAAAAAATTGTCAAAAAGTTGCATTTTTTTCTTTGTTTTGTTTAATTCATTAAAAATGTTAAAAGTTTAAAAGTTAATTCCACATCCTGGCACACGCGTGTTCACACACACACGCTCACAGCTCGTCACGTCAGTTAATGAATCTAACTGACCTTCATTGTTTCAGTGCTGCCACAGATCTGGATGCAACAGCTTCATCACGGTGGTTTGTCTGGTCTGTGGTCCGCTGGTTTCACCCATTCTCCTGATATGTTTACGGTAGAAAAGTGTTTGTCAGTGGATGGTTTTGGTTTGTGTTCCACCTCAATATTCCACGGGGTGAAAACAGTTTATCTCCGCTTTGGTGAAGAACATCAGGGAATTGTTTTGCAGTAGTTTTTGTTGCATACGTATCTGTATCTTCAAACCATAAACAAGGAAGTGAACTCGGTGACGTACGTGCATTACTGGGGACTGCTGTGATTGGTGGAACTCACGGGAGGCGGGACAAAATTGCGGAAAGGTCGCGGTGATTGGACGAAATTGCAAGGTCGCGCAGAATTCATGGAGATTGGTTGGATTTGCGTTAATTGTTGTGATCGCAACATCGCAAATTCCTGGAGGGACTGATAAATGCAGTCATACTACAATTCAGAAATACAGTAGGAAACCCATTAACTTTAGTACACTTCACAGAGTTGTAGAGGCCATTTAAGTTGAATAAACTTGGCATTTGTGTCTATCAATTGACATTTAACATCGCACTTACCATTCCCATTACCCCTAATTGGGTGGCACTTTGTAGGTGCCACTTTGACAACACTTACAGCTTCCAATCTTCTCAGGTAAGTCTGCACAAACTTTGCACACCTGAACTTGAGCAGTTTCTTCCTAACAATGGATGGAAAGTGTCAGAGAGCTGCTGTCTTCAGGTCGGTGTTTCTAGAGGTTTGAGACTCAGCTTTGGATGGGGAACTTCCCCTCAGCATGATGCTGCCACCACCGTGCTTCACTGAAGGGATGATATTAGCCAGATGGTGAACATTTCCTGGTGTTTGCTATACATGGCGCTTGGAGTTCTGCCCAAGTAGTAAATTTTTTGTCTCATCAGATCAGAGAATCTTGTTCCTGGAGCTCTCAGATTTGTTTAAACTCTAGAAACTTAAAGCACTTTGACACCATCTATTGCAGACAGGGGCCCCGTCCACACGAAGCCAAAACGCTTATAGCTTCTAAAACGTTCTCCATAAAGACGGAGCCGTTTCAGTAAATGTGTCCGTCCACATGAATTCACTTGATACGCCTGAAAACGATGTAAAACACACGCAAGGCCTGTTGGTGGCGCTATGACGCCGTAACAGAAACAAGCGGAAACTGGCGGCGGGACTTTAGGCATGTATAAATCTGTATAGGATGTAAACATAGAACATGGCGGCGGCAAATACGAGCGGACGAGCTGGTAGGACTCTAGTCTGGACGGACGATGAGGTGGAACTATCAGCAGGACATACGCAGCACTATACGGAGACATTGTTGTCGTCGTTTTCTGAGTTTGGTGCATCTATCGAGAGGTGGAGGTTTGAAAAAGAAGTGGACAGGGCGAAACAACGGTGACGCGTAAACAGCGTTTTCAGATCTTTGCACTCTGGGACCTAGGTTCAGAAGGGATCATTTTCAGACCCCCAAAACGCCGACTTGGTGTGGACGATAGACGGGTTGGAGGAACTACTTGTGCGTTTAGATCTGGGCTCGTCTTCCTGTGGACAGGGCCAGGAACTGTAAATATGGAAACGCTAACATAAGTACTTCAAAATTGTACTTAAGTGCAGAACTTGAGTATATGTACTTATTTAATTCAGTGTTCTGAAATTCGAAACACAGTTTGGAGTTGTCTTAGAAAGCTGTAAGACTTTGGAGTACATTATATGACGATTACTGTGCACAGTATGTGGATGATTTACACTGCACACACTACCTTAAGCTAGGTAGGTGGTTCATTGAATAGACTGTGACGTATTCATGTCATTAGTTATGTTTCTGACCGATTTGATAACCTCTTCTTTACTTTACTGGGGCTTCATGCTCATACTCCATCTTTGATTAAAAGGCCCTTTGAAAGGACATGGAGGAGGTGACTAATCCATGAGCCCCAATTTCTTAATTGTTGCCGCTCTTGAACTTCCTTTCAAAAGCGAGTTACGCACTTGTTTGTGCAAGCCTTTTAAAATGTCAAGCACTCTCGAGTCTTTGATCAGTTCATGCAGACCAGGTTGCTTTAATCAGTTATTAGGGAGAGAGTGCGGTTAACCAGGCGGAGCAGATTGGAGTTTTAGACATACATTATTTTTTAACAAGTTAGAGCAACTGGGATGGTAAAAGTAGTTTATTAATTGGGCTGAACCTTAAAGGAGTTCTTTGGCTGATTGTAGATTGCAGCGTTAGTGACGAAAGACGGGTGTCACCAAATAGAAAGCAGATTCAAGGTGCTAACATGATTCAGCAACATTGGTCTGGAACAACAATACACATACATAATAATATCTAGATGGACAATATATTTGTGAGCTAACATTTATTTAATTTAGGCCTGGGCAATAATATGATAGCCACATGTCCCGACAATGGACACTTCTGGCAGTAAGAAAACAAAGAAATGTTCAATGGATTCCCTTGAATGCACTAGATACACAAAGTCATGGAAGCCCAGAATGAAAATACAGAGTTTGGTTCCATGAACAAATCCTAAGTGTCCTCCCTGCCTGCATCATAACCAGGTGTGGGGTTGCCGTCCATGACACCTGGCCAAGATCTGTCACTCATAACCTGAATCTGAACTCTTTACACAACCTGCTGCCATGCTTTGGTCACCATCTGTGTGCCTTCAGGTTTTAAATGAAGACTTCAGTTGTCACAAATACAAATGTAATGGAGTTTAGAGTCAGAATGTAGAGTCCACCAAGACAAAAACACCTCTAGAGAACATGGGGTTAAGGGTCCAACAGTGCCAAGATTAAAAAGTTGTTGCCGAAACCCGGGATCAAACCAGGGACCTTTAGATCTTCAGTCTCTCCCAGCTGAGCTATTTCGACCATTTGTATCTGTCTAGGGCCACCTGGGGGTCTCGTGGCCCCTTTCTGAGTCGGCACCCTTAGAGCAGATAGGGCTACGGGCTTTGTTCGAGGGTCCAACAGTGCCTCAACCATTAGGCCAGTGTGAAAGGGGCCACAGATCAGCCATCAGTACTAGTCCACAGAGGCCTGGTCCTTAAGTCGCCCCCATCTGCGACGAGTACCGGTGGTTGCACTTGCGTGAGAGGTTTCACCGTCAAAAGACATGACCTGGTATCCACTTAACTGATGCACAACCAGCAGCCTCTTTCAAGGACCTATGGATTTGATGTGGGTTTTGAGGTCCCCGTCCCAGTAAAGGTCAGTCACTCTTAACCTGAATCTGTGGCTTTTAGTTGGTCACCAGCCATGCACCTCAGGGTTTTAGAAGTCACTTTCACTTGTCAGGTTTACATTACCACCTCGTGAACTTGTTAACACACAGGAGTTTGGGGTCAGCCATGACAAAGAACCCTTGGAGCAGATAGGGTTAAGGGTCCAACAGTGCCTTGACCATAGAGCCAAAAGCTGATGTTGAAATCCAGGATTGAACCAGGGACCTTTAGATCTTCAGTCTAACGCTCTCCCAACTGAGCTATTTCAGCCATATGTACCTGTCTTGAGTCTCCAGTGATAAAGGCACACCTAGAGCAGATAAGGTAAGGGCTTTGTTCGAGGGTCTAACAGGGCCTCAACCATTAGGCCAGTGTTAAAGAGGCCACAGATCAGCCATCAGTACTAGTCCATGGAGGCCTGACCCTTTCGTCGATCCCGTCTGCGTTCACAGACTTCCCTTGGTGGACGCTGCTACAGGTGGTTGCACTTGTGTGAGAGGTTTCATCGTCAAAAGACATGACCTGGTATCCATTTAACTGATGCACAACCAGCAGCTGGCTCCAAGGACTTATGGACTTGATATTGGGTTTGAGGTCCCCATCCCAGTAAAGGTCAGTCACTCTTAACCTGAATCTGTGTCTTTTAGTTGGTCACTATACATGAACCTCAGGGTTTTAGAAGACAAAGAGGCTTTCACTTGTCACATTACCACTCTGTGAACTTGTCAACACATAGGACTTTGGTGTCAGCCAAAACAAAGAACCCTTGGAGCAGATAGGGTTAAGGGTCCAACAGTGCCTTGACCATAGAGCCAAAAGCTGCTGCCGAAACCCGGGATCGAACCAGGGACCTTTAGATCTTCAGTCTAACGCTCTCCCAACTGAGCTATTTCGGCCACATGCCCTAATCCATGGTGACCTGGGCCTCTCGATGCCTTTGTCTGAGCCTGGGGGGGCAATGTCCAGTGGTTGCCTTGGTCTGACAGGCTTCACAGCCACAAAACATGACCTGGTATCCACCTAATCGCCGCAACCACAGCAACCTGATCTGAGGACTTGATGTGGGGTACTGTTCCAGCTGAACTATTTTGGCCTTTAGGTTCACATGTACAAAAGTCAGATGATTCCTTTAATACTCTTATTCTTGTTGTTGTGTTGACATTAGTCAGGTTCCACCACAACAATTCCACCGTCACTATTTTGAAGGAACACCAAAACCCCATCCTTCACTAAGCTCCACTCAAGATGTCTGAGATTGGGTTGGCTCAGCGAGACTATTTCCTTGATAGTTAAGCTAAAGTGATATTTTATTTCCTTTATTATAAATAGGTCGCTGAAAATTATCAACTGCGGCTGAAATAAAACAGGTCACGGTGATAGGTTGTTCAGCTTTATCACCCAGCCCTACTTGAGAGCGAACAAATGATTTTCAAACCAGGCCAGCGGTTGCATTTCTTTGTGCACGTCTATATTTGCATTGACGTTCGTGCTGACTGGCTCCTGTACAAACAATCAGAGCAAACAATGAACTGCTCCCTTCATTCAGTCGCTGCTCTCTTGACAACCTTAACATACTGCTGCATGGGTCAATAGCAGTATAATCACGTCCAGGTTGTTTGTTTTGACTGTTATTTAATCATATACTGGGTTAAGATGTCACAGAAGCTTCTTTTTTAGCCTGTGGTGGAAGCATAGAGCAATAATTTGATGCAATTTCTTAATATTGTTCTGTAAATTTAAAGAAAATCGTATCAACAGACCCGTTCTTTAGCAGTGGCTCCATTTCTAGGGGTGTCAAGTGGCCACAAGATGAGTGTAAGGCTTTAGTGGATAAATTAACAGCACTCCTATGTATTTAAATTAAGTTTGTCTGATATCAGAGCGGCAATAAAGTTAAACAAGACTCAGGCTTCATAATGTGACGTAACATTATTATGCAATTCATTATCTTGGCCCGTAAGACAAACACAAGCAAACATTTCTGGTATACGGCTATGAAAGTGGAACACAGTCTTCTGTTTACTTTGTGATTGTCGGGATGATAGGGTTTAAATCTGATAAGCCTCTAAACACATAATGTTATTCTTCCTGGACTGTGTCTCACCCGGTTTCTTAAACACCCTTTCACCACCGTGACCTCCTGCATTGCATTGAGGTTTTTGGTTGAATCCCTACAAATTAATACTATTTCTACTTCTTTCATTAGTTTTTCTTTATTTTTTTTGCCATTCCTATGAAACGCTGGGTGCTTTCCTTTCCTTACACCTCTAAAAACCCTTCAGATAAACGTCCTTAATGGTAACCAGGTGGAAAACGTTGACTCTTGAGCTGTCTTTTCTACGACTATAACGAACCCTCTGAACCCCAAAACTAGCGGGTTTGAAAGGCATGTGATTTATCAGTGCCAGAAACCGCAAAACCAGAAAGAATCATTGGATTTTCAACTTTCTGACAGACCTTGAACTACTCATCTGCAACCAAATCTAAGTTTAAAATATTTCAGAAATGTTTCTTTGTTGTACACGTATCATTTAAAAATTCACCAAAAACTAAACGTTTGCAGCCGATTCAGCAGAAAACAAAGAATTATGTGCTCTTTGGTGCAACTGAGAAGCCATGATTTACTCAGCTGTGACCAATAACCTCGTGACAAAAAGGTTGCTTTGGGTTGAACTGCAGGCGGTGTTTCAGGTGTTCCAGGTCTAGTCCAGAGCCAGAGCCTGACTTAGCACCACTTCTTTGTGTTTCCACCTCCTAAGCACCGACTCCAGGTTCTAAAAACTGGAGCTCAGCAAGCACCAACTCTTTGCTGGTCCAGAGCTAAGCACCGAGTACGTCAGGGGCTGGGGGCGGGGTTATGGTGACCAACCATCAACGGTGGAAAGGGACACACAAGCGCTAATTAGTGTCCTTGTTCTCCAGGACGTCCCTGGTCCCATCACACATGTATTGGAATGACTCCTGGAAGTTTAGCACAAACTGTTGACCTGAAATCCGCTACAGTTGTGTCCCACCAGTAGCGTGATCACGGATGTGTCCAGGCAACAGGAGGACCTCCGCCTCACAATCAGCCTTAAGACCATCTATAGAGATAAACATAGATATTATCATCAACTTACTGCGTTTGTTTAACTGCTATGTAATGGATGCTAGCGTAGTGGTTTTACGGTGACCCAATGGATCCAACTTGACTCAAAGCAAACAGGTTCTTAGGAGGAACTAGATTTGAACCAAGTAAGCACCAGAACTAGACCTGGTTCTTCTCGGTGGAAAAGGGGTGACAGAGCAGACAGGAAAAAAGTCTGTAAAAAATAACAAGTAGTAAAATATCTATTGCACCTGCAGACACCATTTTTTCACTTAGGCAAACATTGTGCATGTTAAATTGACAGGTTTGTTCAATTTTTGTGAAAGAAATAATCAGAGTAATTAAATTTTCTGTTGTTTAATAATTTACGTGTCATATAGCACAAAGTTCTCCCTCCTTCTTCACGGTTGTTCTGTTTCCATAGAGCTGCAGGACTTTATGTTGCAGTGAAAAACAAACCCACAGTGAGGTTAAATGTGACAGAAGCAACAAACACCCACAAACTGCTGGGAGTTCAGAGGGTTAAAATAGTTTAACGCCGAATCCATTCACAGATAATCCTGAAAAAGGTCATCCTAGTTGAAAAGAATCAGCCTTTACACCACTGCACACCCAGCAATCGTGACACCACCCACCAGGATTTAGCTGCTAAGCTGTGAAATATTTGTCCAGCTAAAATCTGCACAAACAGATCCAGACTCGGCCCGACTTGCAGCTGGAGGTCTTGTGCTGATTCCCGCGACTCTGCACGAACTTGGTGGGTTTTGTTGTGTGTTTGGGTACTAAACTCAGAGCCAGGCAGCCCAAAGCAGGCGTCCCTCCCACGGCGGCTGCACCTGCAGGTCAGAGCCCGTCTCCCCCGCCGGCTTCTGTCTCTGGAGCCTCTCCTCCCTGGATGTTACATAACCGACTCCTCCACCGGACCACAGCGAGCTGAGCAGTCAAAACACATGAGCTTCACGGCAGTTTCCACATCGGGCCATTTGCCACGAACGATGACTTAAACTGAACCTACAAGAATCTGTTCATAATATTTTGACTTGCATGTTTGAACACGGTTTTACTTAATGAAACACTTTAACCCTTTGATTCTAAAGGTTTGGTTTCCTCTGACTTTAGAGCAACATTTTAAATAATTTATTAATTGTTTAAGCAAAAATACCAAACAACAGCAGTTCCAGTTGTCAAATATGAACATTTAGAGGATTTTCTACTTATTTCTAACATTAAACTGGACTGTTTGTTTATCATTTTGGACTGCTAATTTAACAAAACCACAGAAAATAGGAAATAGTGACTGAAATGCAGCCCAGTAACATGCTAACCAGCATTCAGAGCCATGTCCAAACCATTCATTTTATAAATGCAATGTTGTCTGACAAACTGACGAGACACATGAGGTAAAAATAACATCTTTGCTGTGAATTCAGTGATATTTGCATGTAAAATTCAGCTCTATGAGAAAGTCAGAAGCAATAGAAAGTCCTGGTGTCAGCAGTCATGTAAGAAAACCTGCAAATTTCTACAATTTTACATTAAAATCAGGGGTCTTGTTTGCTATTTTATACTATAAAAAGTACTTAAACTAAACGAACTATCAAAATAGCTGCTGTCAATCACAGACACAGAGAGAGTTTTCTTCCTGAAGGGGGCGGGGACTGCAGCGTTAATTGGTTATCAGAGTGAAACTTTCGTGCTGTGAATTAAATGGTTTTTTGCATGAAAATTATCCTCAAAGAAGAAGTTAGAAGCACTGGAAAGTCCCAATATCAGCAGCCATTTTGTCAGTTGTTTGTCTCTATGCTGTGACTCCAGACACACAGAGAGTTTTCTTCCTGAAGGGGGCAGGGACTGCAGCGTTCATGGGTTTTTAGAGTGAAACATGCCAGTTGTAAATTTGGTGATATTTCCATGTAAAATCATCCTCAGAAAGAAAGTTAGAAGCGCTAGAAAGTCCCGGTATCAGTAGCCGTATAGTTATTTGTTTTTCTCTGTGCTGTGACTAAATATACAGAGAGAGTTTTCTTCCTGAAGGGGGCGGGGACTGCAGCGTTCATTGGTTTTCAGCGTAAAATATCCCTGCTGTGAATTCAATGATATTTTCATGTAAAATCATCCTCACAGGGAAAGTGAGAAGCACTAGAAAGTTCTGGTGTCAGTAGCCGTATAGTCAGTTGTTTTTCTCCGTGCTGTGATTACATATACAGAGAGTTTTCTTCCTGAAGGGGGCGGGGACTGCAATATTCACTGGTTTTCAGAGTGAAACATCCATGCTGTGATATTTCCATGCAAAAGGATCCTTACAGAGAGAAAGTTAGAAGCGACAGAAAGTCCTAATGAGTTGTTTTTCTCTGTGCTGTCAACCACAGATGGAGAGAGTTTTCTTCCTGAAGGGGGCGGGGACTGCAGCAACTTACTGGGTTTCAGAGTGAAACATTGGTGCTGTGGATTCAGTGATATTTACACAAACAGTGGTCCTCAGAGAGAAAGTTAGAAGCACTAGAAAGTCACGGAGTCGTTTCGTCGGTTGATTTTCACATGACATATACAGAGGGAGTTTTCTTCCTGAAGGGGGCGGGGACAGCAGCAACTTATTGGTTTTTGGGGCGAAAAAGCAAGTTTAAAACGGGGCTAAAAAAAAAGGGGTTACCCAGCCATGAAAAAATGAAGCATCTTTGCAATATATTGAGCTAAAAACTGATGGACACACTGTGAGAGACTTTCATTAATTTGATAAGAAGGAGAACAATGTTGAATCCGTCTTCAAAACTGTAAGATTTTGAGTTTAGAAAGATATTAAATAGAAAACAATGACATTGTATTGGTGTTCCTCCAAAGTAGGGTTCCAGTGTCCTGGGTTCATGGTAAATGTGAAATGATGCATAGCCTACATCTCTACGGTCTAAAAATAATCCAGCGAGCACAGAGAAAACGACAGAAAACCTAAAAGTCAGCGTCGCCCCGACAGAGAGAATCACTGCACTTCATCGCCTGACATTATTGTGTAATAAGTGTTTTGTGCTCACAGACATTATGTAAATGTTCTCGTCATGTTCTTTTACAAAATGCGCAGTGACTCATCAAAACCACTTGATGCTTCAGGGCTGCAGCTGCTCCCCGATTCTCATCTCCACAGCTTCTCCCACAAACTGCATCATGACCGACGGGTTAATTAACATTAAACTGCACAAAGGAGCTGTGTTCGGTGTTTTGATTACATTTATGATGCTTTTAAAAAATATATATAAACTGGTTTAACTGGCGGATCAGAGACGTGATGCTAAAGAACAACTCACTACATTCAGATAGTGTTGAAGATGTTTTTAAATATATTTTTAACAGTAATTTTTTAGGGTTACGGTTGTTTAAAAGTGTTCGACACTTTAAAATATTACCTTTTTTAACAGTTATTAGCTGTTTTTTTTAACACTGTACTGTCATTTTACAGATTTTCCCTGTTTTGTTAAATAATAAATAATTAGTAAAATCACAGCTGTTATTTCAAAGAAAAATACTGTATTTATATTAACGACTAAAAAATGGTAAATTATGTTTTCTAAGATTTTTAAAGAAAATTAAAATTATTATTATAAAATGATTAATACATGTTAACCATATAAACCAGGCCCAAACCGTAAATAATGTTAACATAAAAAAACTTTATTTTCAAAAAATAAATAATTTTAATACATTAAAAACTGTATTAATTAAATGTAAAAGTAAAAACAAATAAATTCATTGTTATTCAATATGTGACTATAGAATTATAATCTCCTTACTGTATTTAAATCAGCAGGAGAAAAATCATTATTTACAGATATTAAAAGACGTATATTAAGGATTGGAAAATGGTAGATTATATTTTTTAATAGTTTACAGAATTTCCTTGTTTTTTTTTATTACAAATAATAGCTAGTAAAATAAGAGAGAAAAGGTATTAATTTCTATGTTAACCAAACAAACCTGGTCAAAACTGTAAATAATGTTAACATTAAAAAAAATCTGTATTTTCACAAATAAACAATTTTAATAAATGTATTAATTAAAAAATGTAAAAGTAAAAACAAATAAATTATTTTTATACAATATGTGACTATAAAATTTAGTATTTAAATTACTTAATTATAAATTAAAGTTGCTGTATTTAAATCAGAAAAAACAAACAAACATAATTTCACAAATATTTGCTGCTTTTTTGGAAAGAATTAATATCTATATGAAGGATTTGAAAATTTGCAAATAATCTTTTAAACTGCTATTTTAAAGATTTTTTCCTATTTTGTTAAATTACAGATAATGTCTAGTAAAATTACAGAAAAAAATACTAATTTATATGTTGGTCAAAACTAAATAATCCGTATTTGTACAAACAATAATTCGCTCTTCCACAATGTGTGACCATATAATTACACAATTTTTTACTCTATTTAAATCACCTGAAAATATAATTATTTTACAGATATTTGCTGTACTTATTTATTATTATTATTATTACTATTACTACAGTTTTTCAGTATCCATATAGTACCCAGTAGCCACCTGACTCTCCTCTCCAGATCTCCGTCATGGTCGACTGGATCATTAATATCAAACGGCCGTCTCCAGCTGACGTAATCGTCCCGGCCTGAACTCGGTCCGGCGGCTGTGATGTCATGTAATCTGTCCTGTACTGCCCGGCTGATATGCAGATCTGGATTAAGACGCTCCGAGGGGTGACGCAGCACTTCTTTGTCTGACGCTCATCTCGGGCAGTGAAACCAGCGTCGCCTCTTGGCAGCTTCCCAGCAACGTGTCGCTGCACCCATCAAATTAGAAGATGGAGAACGAGCGCACTTATTCAGCACTGCAACGTGAAAGAATGAAAGGCCTGCATCTGAAAATCAACCGAGGAAAACACAGCATTAAATAACTACCACCGTCTATACTACTAAATACCACCATTGATTTTTGATTAGTAGTTTGACTGTTTGACCCTCTGAACCCCAAGCTGTTGTTTCCTCACTGTGGTTAATTTTACACTGTAATATAAAGTCCTGCCCCTCTATGGAAACAGAACAGCCATGACTAGAAGCAGAGGATTGTTGGGTTTTATGGTTTCTGTTCTTCCTTAGATGTTAAGCGCTATGTGATGACATAAGTTGTAAATATGCGCTTTATAAATAAAACTTAATTGAATTTAAAAGTGGAAAAAATGGAATCAGCATGCCTCACGTCGTTCCAAGGGTCCACAAGTGTGACAAACACTATAGATATTTTACTATTTACATTTTACTGTTTATAGCTAACAGTTCAGCCATAAGGTTCTTGATGTTCTGTCATGTGACTTTTGGTCGCAGTTCAAGAACGAATGGCTTCACGGCTGAACTGAGGAGCTCAGAATGTTTTGTTTTTACAGAATCTGGTAGAAAAAGTGATCTGGGTGAAAAACCTCGATTTTAAGCTTAGATTTGGTGAATTTTCCTGACAGAAAGAAACATGACAGATGGGTGGTTCTAGCAGTAGAGGAAAGTTAATAATTGGTGATTTTTTTCAGTTTCTACGCTTTTTTATGAAGAAATGGATGGATGGGTGGATGGATGGTTGGATGGATGGATGGATGGTTGGATGGATGGATGGATGGATGGATGGATGGATGGATGGATGGTTGGATGGTTGGATGGTTGGATGGATGGATGGATGGATGGATGGATGGATGGTTGGATGGATGGATGGATGGATGTATGGATGTATGGATGTATGGATGGATGGATGGATGGATGGATGGATGGTTGGATGGATGGATGGATGGATGGATGGATGGTTGGATGGATGGATGGATGGATGGATGGATGGATGGATGGATGGATGGTTGGATGGATGGATGGATGGATGGATGGTTGGATGGATGGATGGATGGATGGATGGATGGATGGATGGATGGATGGTTGGATGGATGGATGGATGGATGGATGGATGGTTGGATGGATGGATGGATGGTTGGATGGATGGATGGATGGATGGATGGATGGTTGGATGGATGGATGGATGGATGGAGGGATGGATGGATGGATGGATGGATGGATGGACGGATGGTTGGATGATGGATGGATGGACGGATGGTTGGATGGATGGATGATGGATGGATGGATGGATGGATGGACGGATGGTTGGATGGATGGATGATGGATGGATGGATGGATGGATGGATTGATGGATGGATAATGGATGGGTGGATGGATGGATGGATGGATGGATTGATGGATGGATGATGGATGGGTGGATGGATGGGTGAGTGGATGATGGATGGATAGATAGATGGATGGATGGATGGATGGATGGATGGAATCAACATGTGCAACATTTTTCCAAGTGTCCAGATGTGTTAGAAATACTGGAAAAGGTCTCTACATATTACAGATATTCTACTGTTTACATTTATTTATTTCTATACTTGCCTCCTCTCTGCTCTGCGCCAACAATGCCTGCAGTTCAACCGAAAAGTCCCTTAATTTTTTTTGTCATGTTTAATAATTTAAAGCTCTAAATCCACAGTTTCTAGCTCTGATGAACTGGTTAGTTTTGCAGAGTTTATTCCGTCCTCCACCCGTCGGCAGGTTACTGGGTCCAGGCTGTTAATGCAACGTGACTGACACTGAGTCTTTACTGTGGTGACGCACGTTTCGCTATCATCTGTACTGCACTCGTGTACTTGGCGTGTACATGACACACCCATGCTGGTAATTTCACGAGGCGAAGTGGGGCTGGATGTATATTTACCATCAGTCGCTTTAAGTTTTCCCGTCACGCCACTTCAAACTGTCAACACTGATTCTCTCAGACACTTGACAGAGAAATGCTGAGCGGAGCAGAACAAGATAAGAGCATTCAAATCCTTTTTTAAACATTTATGTTGGTCCTATGAAGACCTGAAGGAGCAAAAACACAGTCGGATATTATACAGATACAATAATCATTCATTAAAATAAATAATATGTATATTCAGGATTGAATAACGTACAGAAAACACACCTACGGCCGCTTCCTCTTGAGCTAATCGGTCGCTGATTGATTGGCGGTGACGGAAGCCAGTGTTTATAAGAGTGTGGGAAAGGTTAGTAGCAGTGAGGGGAGGGTTTATAAAGCCTTAAAATATCAGTCCCTCCAGGAATTCGTGATGCTGCATCGCAACAATTAACGCAAATCCAACCAATCTCGATGAATTATGCGCGACCTCCAAATTTCGTCCAATCACCGCCACTTTTCCGCCATTTTGTCCCGCCTCCCGTGAGTTCCACCAATCACAGCAGTCCCCAGTAATGCACGTACGTCACCGAGTTCACTTCCTTGTTTATGGTTTGAAGATACAGATGCAACAAAAACTACTGCAAAACAATTCCCTGATGTTCTTCACCAAAGCGGAGCTAAACTGTTTTCACCCCGTGGAATATTGAGGTGGAACACAAACCAAAACCAAAACCAGATATTATCTAAATACCGTAATCAATATTTAAAATAAATAACGTATATTTTCACCACTTAATAATGGCAAATAATTTTTTAAATTGTCTTTTTTTTTGGTTAAATTCCAGATAATATCTAGTAAAATTGCAGAAAAAGGGTGGTAATAATATTAATACATATTATTTAAAGGTGCCTTTCTTGACTCTCAAGGATACCATACAGATAAAAGCACTAAAATAATATATTCATACAATAAAAAGTGATAAAATACAGTAAAATACAATAAATACAATGCTAAAAATATGGACTAAATGATTAAATATGGATTTCAAATGAATATGAACCTTAGTTGGAGATAATTCACATCTTGGCTTTGCACAATCATACATAACGTCCACATCAGCACTGTGTTTAATGGTATTTAAATCCATTTTTAAATATTTATGTCGATGCTACGAAGACCTGAAGCTGTAAAAACACAGTCAGATATCATATAGATGGTATAATCATTAAAAGTCACCCCGGCCCTTGCAAAGTTGCTGTGGATGTTCTGAAGGACAACACTTAAAGCTGACTGCACCGTTAGAAGTGTGACAGTTTAATTTCAGGCAGTAATGAGGACGCCGCTCTCTGCCTGGACGGCTGCAGGGCGTCCGGCCAGTTTACCCAGAAGGACGGAGCCGGATGGAAAATATAGCGAACTAAAATAGCCCGCTCGCTTACATTTAATTCTCAGAGGTGGCCCCGTCTGTTTTTAATAGGTCAGAAATCAGTAACGACACACATTACATCACAGGGAAATGCCAGATCATTAAAGCCTCGCTGATATAATCTCTATCCGCCGGTGCCTTGATGACGGCTTCTTGTGTAAGTGAGTGCAACCATGCATTTTAACTTGCATGTGTGCAGACCAGCGAGCAGGGTAGAGTTTAAATGTCCGTCACGAACGCTCTGTGAAAGTTACACAACACCTCTGACAGTCTTACCTAACTGCAGGGAGGATTACGGGGATGTGGTGGGATACTGGGAATGGTATGTATGAGAGGTGGGGGAGGTCAGGCTCCTGCATCTGTCGCATATTGTGCATGCTTTGGGGTTTAAATCTGTAAATAAAGGCTTTTCGCAGAATGTGGAGGATTAATCCCCTTTCCTCGATGTATAGGAGCCGACAGGATAGTGTAGTTTAAAGCTCTTTGCAGACACGTACCAGTGCAGCTTCATTAATCTGCTAAAAAAGACGTCATTCAGACTTTTAAAGCTCCTCATGGCTTCATTCAGAAAGACTGGTGATGTATAATATATAATAATGCACTAATAAACAAAAAACTAAACGAACAGCAGCAAAATAAAGATATTTTAGCTGATTTAATACAGTCAAAGGGTGTAATTTTACAGCTACGCAGTGTAAAAAAACAAATTACTAATATAAAAATACAGATTTTTGTTGTTAATGCTCTGTACAGTTTTTTATCTCGCAAAATAAAGTTATTATTATTTTTTCCCCGTAATTTCTCAGTAATATCTGTAATTTAAAACAATAGAGAAATCTGTAAAGTAACAGTAAATTTAAAAAAAAATTAATTTAAGGTAGCTAAAACTTTTTTAACTGCTAAATGCTAATGCTAACTGCTAATTCAACCAGCGCTGCCACGTTCAACTGACCCAGGCCCATTTAGGAGATGCTCCAGGTAGTGACCAGTGCTGATGCTACCATTTAGCTAGTGCAAATGCTAATGCTAAGCGCTAATTCAACCAGCAGTGCCACGTTCAACTGACCCAGGCCTGTTTAGGAGATGCTCCAGGTAGTGACCAGTGCCGATGCTACCATTTAGCTAGTGCAAATGCTAATGCTAAGCACTAATTCAACCAGCAGTGCCACGTTCAACTGACCCAGGCCCACTTAGGAGATGCTCCAGGTTGTGACCAGTGCTGATGCTACCACTTAGCTAGCTATTAAATGCTAATGCTACACGCTATTTCAACCAGCACTACCACGTTCAACTGACCCAGGCCTGTTTAGGAGATGCTCCAGATAGTGACCAGTGCTGATGCTACCACTTAGCTAGCTATTAAATGCTAATGCTACGCGCTATTTCAATCAGCACTACCACCTTCAACTGACCCAGGTCCGTTTAGGAGATGCTCCAGGTAGTGACCAGTGCCGATGCTACAATTTAGCTAATGCAAATGCTACATGCTAATGCTAACCACTTACTGCTAAAAATACTTCAATACTACTAAGAAACTCACCACCCACAAGGACATACAGCTGCATTCGCCTATAATGCTAACTGCTAAGATACGACCATACAACTACAGCTTTAGCTAATGTTAAATGCTACAATGCTACCATAGCAAAAAACAACAAAAAAACCCCTAAATAATAATCGTAAAAAACCCTAAAAAACGCAGAAAAACAGCTGAAGGTTAAAAGGAGGAAGATAAAACCCAACAACGCTGCAGCAGATACCTTTATTTTTGTTTTGACGTTTGATTTTGTTGAGGTTATCAAAGCTGAAATCCATGATGATTTTAAATAATACAAGGTAGTAGCTTTGTCATGTATATTATCTATGCTAATTAACTCCAGTATGATTGCAGTTCCCTCGTCCAGCTCCCAAAGTTAAACCATCATTTAATGAAGCACAAAAAGCTCAGCAGCTTCTCGGGCGTTAGCTAGACGGTTAACTTGTTATAGCAGCAAACACACCTATCATAACACCTGTATATTTCGTCATGTGAAAAGTCAGGACAAGAATTCCCGCCAGCAGCTTCCCGACTCATCGCGAACCCATTGATGCCAAACTGTGACTCAACACTTCGCATTTAGCATCGCACGGTTCTTAAGACGACCGAAGCAGCTCGACCTGTTTCTATTTATACGGCAGCGGCTGATAAGCTGTTCGTGTCTGGAGAGCGTCTCCTTAAGTCCAGAATCGCCCAGTGGGTGACCCTCAGACAGACGATGACTTCAGGTGGTGACATTCCCACTGTCGCCGAGGGTTTGCTGGAAGGGAATCAATGGGTTTTGTTGGGTTTCTGTGTCTATAATATAATATTGTAAAGTCTTGACTTTAATTAGCAGCATTAGCATCACAGTCTCCACCTCATTATTATTTATAACATTGTGACTTTTTATTGTTTTTAAAAGACTTGTTCCTTTTTATAATGTCTTATTTTTACTGCACAGCCCCCAAGAATTTCCTTTAGGATAAATAAAGTTCTACATCATCCTATTTTATCTTATGTTTATCTTCTCATTATGTGACCGAGCTTTTGCAGCAAAATCTAAACTGAAAACGTATTTATTTAGGATGGCTTTTAATACCCAGTAGCTTGGTGACACCTTTATTCTGTTTTATTGCTTTTATTCTTGTTATTCTTATTGTTTTTACTTATTGGTTTTTGTTGTTTTTATTTATTATCTATGTGTGGGTGGTTGTATAAATAAAGCTCATTCATGGCCGGTTCCATCTCAAATAATTAGAGCAACTTCTGGTCCACCGTCTATGATTTTCGTGCAATTTTTAAAGCATCAAATACGGTATTTTATAAGGATATGTGTAAACGTTTTAGCTTGAATTAGCTGACCTTATTACAAC